>VZSG01000018.1:2062605-2140527 GCA_013398315.1 Nothoprocta pentlandii | reverse complement strand
TTTGGTGTTTTACACTGGCAACAGAAGATTCCGGAATCTGAAAGTGACTGCGTAGTTGTTCTCACCACTGCTCCCTAGGAAAGCCTTCCGAGGTCAGCGAGTTGGTCCCACGCTGAGAACTGGTCTCAGATCCTGCACTGAGACTTCACTGCTGCTTTGAAGGGTAATTTATAGACTTCTATCCCTCAGTCACTTTAGAAAGCCTTGTTCTGATAGTGCTGCAACATCCATTTGTCATTTAGTATGTTAGTCTGCTAATTAACAATTTGTCGTCTGGAGCCAGCAGTTGTAGAGTTTTTCTTAGGAGAAAAAGTAAAAATCTCATGTGCTCAAAAAAAACCCCCAAAACGTCCCATGGGTTTAATTCAGGTGCTACAAGATTCAGAACATTACTTTAGGAAATAGATAACATATACATGTTTCTGTGATAGGATTTTAGAGATAGAAAGATGTGATTACTGGGGTAGCTGTGTTACCCAAATCAAGTTGTGTATGCAATCCAAACGGACAAAATTTTTAGAGCTAAAAAAAAAAAAAAAAAAAAAAAAAAAGTGATCCTAATGGAGGAATATTTGATTATCTGTTTTTAAAACTGTTTTTATCTATGGTTTTGACTGATATAAAAAAAAAATGATGTTTAAACCTTCAGAAAACCCTGCTGTCAGCTTAGGTTCTTTCTGTAAAGCTAAGTTAATACTCACTGGGGTTTTAACCCAAACTGGGTTAAAAAGACATGAGGGGAGGCCAGGCTATTGTGATAATCAAGATCAGCATTGTAGGATATAGAGGTGTTCAGAGTTCATCATTTCAGGCTGAAATAAACACTTTTGCATCAGTGCTCAAAATTATAGCATGCATTCACTTAATGGAGCATAAAGAGAAAAATATATTAATGCTTTCTGATTTTTGAGCTCTTGTTCATTATACTTCTTTTGTTTTCCACTAAATACACAGATGTCTCCACTTTCAGATGCTTCTTTAATAATTTCCTTCTGTGACAGAGTCATCCTCCATGCTGAAGGGTCTCCACTCATTATCACATCTTACATATCATATAGACATAATCACAATGTTAATTAGTGATGAAGGCCTGATTGTGCTTTAATTACTTTGTCAAGAGCTGGTACAAAATTTGCCTCCACAAATTATATTACAGCTTATAAGTGGGTTGGCTTTACTGATATTGCATGTAGCAACATACATATTTTATTATTAAGCTTTAGTTACTGCTGTTCTAACATGGCCGTTAATAATGAAAGCGCTGGCTCAGGTACATGGATGGGAAGATGAGTAGTGCAAATTAGTAGTGCAAAAAAGGCACTAACAAAGTGGTGCAAAGTTCCAGATCTCATCGTCAGGATGAGATGCACAGGGTATAAGGCTCTCCCTACCTGTCATTGAACCTCATGTCATTATGTGATTTATGAAATGAGTCCTCACTGAAATACCTATAGGCGATCCGTGGAATAGGTTTTAATCCTAAGAAAAAGTCCTGTTGAGTAGAGAGTCAAGTCTCTCTCATTTTCTGTGTGGCTCTGCAGATAGGACTTTCTGAAAACCGCCATTCAACTTGCGGGGAGGATTCTTCCTGGAGTTGCAGGACATGTCTCTTGGATTTGGGCTCTGTGGATTTAATCCTTGTCACCTCAGGCTGAGGTGAGAGTTGGATGCAGGCCCCCAGTGCTGGGCCTGCTCTGAGAGGAATTTGCTGTGCTTTAAGTGAAAGCAGGGAGCTCCTGCCCAGCTGTCTTTCTGGGAAAAGATTAAGCACCCACTGGCTGAAACAAGTCTCATCCCCTTTTGGACTGAATATATTTTAGAGCAGTGATTTAGGTATACTACCTTGTATCAAATGCCTGTTGTTGTTACTGGTTGAGAGGAGGATGCTTTATCATATCTATAACAATCTATCTTAATTTATTATCTCTGCATGTTTATTACCATCATATTACGAAGATGACATTTTTGAATCAGCTCTGATTTGAACAAATAACTTTGACATTCAGCAGAAAAGGGCAGTCCCGCAGTTGTGCTTTGAAGCAAAAGTTCTGTTATTCAAATATGAACAGAGTTTTCTCTCTTTACCCGGGCCCTGTTTTGTACTTCAGGAGAGGGATAAGTGTGAAATCAAATGGAATTGCTTACATATAATGGTGGGACAGGTGTGTAGTCCCTATCATACTGTCATTCTGCTTTAAACTGAAAAAGGGAAACAAGAGCCAGGTGCACCTTTCAATCAGGTAATAGAGTGGAAAAGCTATTAATGCCTGCTATGTAAGTATGAAAACACCTGGGCTTCTTTTGCTTTCTTTTTTATTTCCTCCAATTCTATAATACTATCATTTCACAGAAGAGCTCACAAGAGTAATAGCCCTTTCTGTATACCTACGCTGAAACACACTTTGTGTGATCTGAATAATTAAAAGTCTATAGTAATTGCCTTTTTATGGTATGCGTTGCAAAAATGTTATATTTCTCTTTGCTAAAAGCAGTTTAAAAAATCTAGGAAAAATAAATGGGTTGATGTTTTGAAGAAGGTAGACTGCAAAAGGATGCTGAATCCATTCACAGGGTTGTCATCTCCAGCTCAAAAGGATACTTGTTGCTCCCAGTGAGGAGCTGCGAATACTGTAGGGGTGATGGTCTCACCCTTTGCAGTTAATTGCACACACATGATCAGTCTGAGCATCTTCCAGAAGCTGAGACATTATATTCTTGAAGGAAAGCCAAGGATTTCTGTAGTGTAACAAGAGCTGAGGGTGGATTTTGAACAGAGAGTTTAGACAAACATGTGAGAGCATTTTTTCAGATCAGAACGTACATTTAGTTTTGTGGTAGGGGGAAAAAATATTCAAAAATCCATATATAGAAAAGTTGGAGGACTGTCCTCTAGACCAAAGGAGAATAACTGAATGCTTTGAGGCAGAAAAATGACTTGCTAAGCGTTTGTATTGTGAGTTTGTATTGTATTTCTAGGCATTTTTAAGCTGGCTTGACATTTACTTTTTCTCACTTTTACAGTTTTTTGGGGGGGGAAAAAAGGTGATGCTTGAGAGAAATGGATATCTTACAAAGATAACACTTTGGGGTAGCTTTTCTGTATATTTGATTAATAGAGGACTTGTAAAAGTTTTATTTTTTCAACCGGAGTGAAAGAATTTAATGTGATTGTTCATCTTTGTTTCTGAGCAAGTTTCTCGCTCTCAGTATGACTCACTGTCCCACTCCTTGCAGCAGGAGAGGCAGCTCATGCTCCAGAGTGCCAAGGGTGGATGAATGCATGAGAAAGACTCCGGAGAGGGGTGCAAGTGCTAATGATTTCCTTTTGTTTCTCTCTGGTGGCTGAGGCTATTTATTGCCTGCCAGTTTTGCTTGCCCATTTTCTGATATTGCCAGCCTTCACTGAAATGGTGTGGAAAATGTTTCCATTAGAAATGGGAAACATAAATACTCCAGGGTAACATAATTTGTTCTTCAGTTACATGCTCGTAAATTATTTTCTAAGCTTCCTGACTTCGCGAACATGGATAGGTAGCACTCATTTAATGATCAGCTTTTCACCTCATGGTTCTAGGAACGATCTCTTTCCTGATTTATTACACACTGTTCAACTCATGTTTTGAAGACAGAAGCATGAATTTCTTACTTTTTCTGTCCGCCATCTGTGTTCACAGAAAATTACCTTATACAGCATCTGGGAAGCAAAGGATATGCTATTTATCGTCCTGTTCTACAGATGTGAGCCTTCTATGCCAAGGGGATACATTAAAACTGGGAGTGATCACTTGAACAAAGGCGGGCGTTATTTTCTGGAGCTGTTTGTGTTAACGTGTTGTGTAGGCCCGGAGCGCGGCTCATGGTGCTCAGAAGCCACACAGGCCTCTCAGCCACAAGAGAAGTGAGTGGCGCAAAAAGAAGAGTTTACTGGCTGCCCTGGTGAAACTTGACCTTGCCCAGGCCCGTAGCGGTGCACAGTCACTGCAGGACGTGCTGGTTCCCACTCCCTGCACTGACGTGACCCAGTGAGGGAAGGGGAGCAGGAGACAAAGGTAAGAAATAGAGGATCAAGACACACAAACCTGTAGGAAAACAGGTTTTATTAGAGTTGCTGCTCACAAAAAGACTTACCAAGCAGTGATAGAAAGCTGATCCGTGGCTTTAGTTTTCATTCGGAGGCAGTCAGACAGGAGATCCTGAAGGGAGGATGCCAATGCCAAATACTTCACCAAAATACCATATGTTTTTCATGAACCTATCATACTTCTGCTTAAGCCAATTTGTGACCTGGAATTTTGTTCTCAGATGAGGTGTTGTGTAAGAACATCATCCCAGGAACTTGCACTATTCAATTCTCTGATAGGTTATAATGAAGATAGAAGGTATAGGGATACAGAGCTTGTAATTCTGCATACAGTGAGGAGGTTGTCTTACTCATTTACAGTTTTCTATTTCAGTAGGAGGGTGAAGCCACTTTTGCATGTTGTGAAACATAAATCATCCTATAGTTGTTCGACCACAAAAAGCTTTGAGTTTCATTCATTCTGGATCCCATACTGTGGGGATTTCATCTGAGGCCATCATCATGGGAAATTAATGAGATGCTTATAGTGCTATATCTCCACATGACCTGGAAAGCATCTCCATTCAATTTGAAAACATCACTTGTCAGCTTGATACTTTTAATTTGTGTTTTTATTAAATTCCAGACATATGCAGTCTTCTGGCAGCAAAAAAATGAAATTTGGTGGGTATTTGTGTATATATATATTTTTTTGAGGGTACCACAATGGCATAATTAGTTCTGGTTATGCAAGCTGAAGGTAATAAAAAATAAATAGAAGTCAAAGCCCCTGGAGAGATGGGTGAGATTTGCCCATTTGAGGCTGTAGGGAGGAGGCTGCATGGTAGATGCTGAACAGTCATAAATTTGTAATGTGTAGCCATTGTGGCTGGAGGGATAAATATTCAGTACCTGTTATTACCTGATAAAGTCATACATATGTATGCATCCATTTTATGTGATAATTGTAGAATCTGGTTTTAGCATCTGCTTTTACCTGATAAACTAACTTTATTATTTTAAATAAAGGAAAAGCAATAATTCACAAGCTACAGGCACCATGAAATTTCAAAACAAAGCTATCAAAGTGGAGGGAGGAAAAAAGGGCAACATTTTAGATCTCCTGGTAAGCACTAGACAATGCAAAGAAGAACTATGTGAGCTTGCTGTGTATTTGATGCATTGGAAATATTTTTATCGTCTGTTGTCAGAATGTTTTTGTTAATATTTAAACTAAGCTTAATTATGTGGAATTACAAACAAAACTGGTCATAGCAAATATGTCTGTTTTGAGGAGGTCTACTGTAAATACAAGTGTTTAGTGTTTACCAGGACAACTGTTTCTATAGCCCGTATCTTGCAAAGAATTTTACCCACATATTTTTTGATAATTGTCACAATAGGCAAGCAATAGCTGATTAATAAATGATTAGAAAAGAGACCTTAAGAATTGCTGTTTTCCATTGCAGTCTTCGCCTGAGATCCGGACACTTGGTGCCAGAGCCCTGCAAGCCCTCATGGGCCCTCGTGGTGGCCAGCAGAGCCCCAGGAGCTCCTAGGCACATCACGTTGCTCCTGCCTGCTGAGAAGCAAAAAGCACTTTGGGCGGTACTGCCTTTTTTCAGAGCTTTCTTCCACTACAGTTTGTTAGTTTCGTTCTCTTGCTGCCTTTTCTAACTGCCACTTGCGTAAAATGATTTTTTTTTTTATCCTGGACTGTAACTCTGGGCTTTGTTCCAGCATTCTCTGTAGTGAGGTGTTTTACTTATAAGGGCCTGTAAGGAAGTACATTCTATCCCACGTCTATAATGCAGTTTGATCTTGATTTTTAAGGCAACAGGTTGTGCTGCAAAGTGCAGCCGAGTACCTTTGCAGGATGCAGATGTGAGCGCTGTGTGTCTTGTCCTGAGGCAGAGGTCAGCAGTAGGACTTGCATTGCTGCCCTGGGTGATGACAACCCAACAGTAGTGGTTCATTTTCAGGTGGTGGATACCACATCTGAGGAAGATGACTCTGCAAAGTGTCAGGGGGAAGTATTTGTGTGAGAAAATGGGAAATAATCTCCAAATTAAATGACTATCCTCTTTATGTAAAAGAGGTTGCAGTATGATCTTTGCTGTTCCTTCGGGGGGTTGGTGGTAAGAACTCTGCTTAGGGTCTTGTGTGCTTCTGTCCTGCTTTGGCTCCTGTGATGACTCCTTATTGAAGAGATCAAGCTGAATTTGGCCAGAATTGTACTGATGCAGCTACTATTTTGCACCTGCATTCTCAGAAGGGAAACAAAACCAACAGAGGACAGCTATAGCTTTTATCGTTTGATAGATGATCACTGTCAAAGTCTTGAAAATCCTTTTTTTTTCCCCAAGGTTTAGTGCATGTGGACCAGTTGGATCTATCACAAGGAATTAGATTTTGATGGGCTTTTAGTCTGTGTTGTGTCTTTCTCTCCTTAAGAAGATAGCCCTATTGCAAAGTGGAAAGGCATTTTGGTACTGTAGGTTTATATAACCCCTTATTTTGGACTTCAGTATTGCCTGCTGCCACTGTGTGGCTGCTTTCTCACCAACTGAGCAGGAATTAGCACGTATCTTCTGCCTGGTGCCCCTTTCACTTGACCGTGTTACCAGAAACACAGCCCCGTGTTTCTGCCAACAGAACCTGGCAGTTGGGCCATATAATATTATAAACCTTTGATTTGAAGGGGTAAAACATGCAGTTTGAGTCTTAGGGGCATGGTGAGTACTTAGCTGAGTACAGAGTTCACAGGAAATTCATATTCTTTGGTTACGGTCAAACCTGTAAATATCTGTAGAATTAATTTGAACCTGGCACTCTTACCTTTATTTCTGAAAGGACTTTGAGTTGCTAACTAAAAATATGGCATTTCATAAAGTGTGAAGTCAAATTAGCCATTCTTTCATGCTTTGTAAGAATAGGAGTGCTTGCTTATCTGTCAAACACAGTAAATTCAACAACAAATGAATTTCTCTCCTAATACAGGTTCCTCAGCTATGTGGGCCCCTCAGTCACTCTTTCTCCCAGCCCTTTTGTGTGGTCAATTAAAGGAAAAATACCAAAGCAGCTGTTTGCTTCTCAGTGACCAGTTCTTCAGGGTCCATTACCGACTGAAGCTTAGCAGTTCTGTCCTGAGGCAACTCGGAATTTCCTTACAGTGAGATGATCAGAATTAACTCCCTGATGATCCTGTCACCTCCCTTCTCTGTCTCACACCAGGTTGATCTCATTGGAGTTAACAGCCCCTCAAGGCTGCTGCAGGGAGCTGGGCAGAATGACTGAGCCGCAGCCCTCTTCTACCCGGTGTTTGCTCACCACCGAAAAGGTGCAGCAGTTTAAGTATGAGGTATAACGTGTCCTCCTTCCTTAGGAGGACTGCAAGTAGGGTCCTGGCAAAATTGATGCTTGGCTTGGTACTTTGCAGGATTTGCATCTGTAATCAGAAAATGAATTGTGAAGTGATTTCTGATAGAATTTGTGAAAGATGCAGACAGAACAAATAAATAAAAGAAGCTGTTAATAATCTTGATTTTCCTTGGTGTTTTACTATAGCCAAATATGAAGGATTTATGTCTATTTATGAACGAGGAATTCAGCCTGTATCTACAAATTTGGGGACTCTATCCATGAAAGCAGTGACTGTGGAATTTATAGAGTGCCTATGTTGGT
The DNA here is from genome assembly GCA_013398315.1 of Nothoprocta pentlandii. NCBI lineage: Eukaryota > Metazoa > Chordata > Aves > Tinamiformes > Tinamidae > Nothoprocta > Nothoprocta pentlandii. The sequence goes on along the minus strand of VZSG01000018.1, from coordinate 2,132,783 downwards.
ACACCGAGGAGGAACAGACTTCTGAAACCATGTCCCCAGTCATCTCACTGTCCTCTAGTTTTTAGGATGAGTAGTCTCTGGGCACGTGAAATTAATTCTTTTCAGGAGTTTCAAGAAAATTAACTGTTTTACACTAAGAAGCTTTTTAACATACTCAGAAAACATGAAGCCATGGCTGGAAGACTGGCAAGTTCGAACTGGTGACATGCCTCACTTTTTTAGACAGTGAGGATTGTTAATCTTTGGAGCCAACTTTCTTGGGAAGAGTTAATTTTTCTGTCTCTTGATGTCTTCAAGACAGAATGCAATCCTAGAAGAAAAACTCTAGCTAAGCACAAATTAGTGGTCCCGCTGCAGGTAGAACTGTGAGAGTGGCAGGTCAAACTAAATAAGGTCAGCAAATAGTCATTACTGTCCCTAAAATCTATCAATCTGCATTATCAAATTTATATATTCTCTCACATGGCTGAAACCTCATTTTGAGCCATTTTACAACCACAAATTACCTGCCACCTATACTATCAGGTTTCCATCATTCTTATTTCTGGAATTATTATCACTCCACCCCTCCCATTCTACAGACACTTGTTCCCACTGTTGCTTTTCGTAAAGCTATGATATTCCCCAGACTTGCTCAACACTCCTGACAGGTGGTACGATAAAGTAGCCTTAATTAGTCCAACGTATTGCCAGATTTTTTTGGGAACAACCAGGGCACTTACTGTGGGAAAGAAAATGTGGTTAAAGGAGGTACTGGTACGATGCTCACAGTTAAATCTGTCATTCCATTTTGCCTTGGAATATTCATCCCCTAATAATATTATCAAACTTTAATATTCCTGCTAAAATCTGCTGTATTTTTCTTGTTCAGGGAATAAGATTAGGCCCGCTAGTTGTATTTCTAATAACTATATATTTTTTTCTTTAATAAGCTTCAGTGCTCCATGTAACATCACAAGGGAGATGACATTTGAAAGGAAGAGAAGTGGTATGGTAGGTGAGTAGGGAATTCATAGCAGTGTCTAGAGAAAAATGCCTTTTTCCTGTCACTCTGAGAAACTTTTCAATTCTAGCCTCTGAATACTGAAGACTTAATTCTCTAGAGTCCAAGACTATAGAGAGTCCAAATCTCTAGAGGTTGGACTGTTGCTGAGGAGAACAGGTCAAGAGACTTTCCATGTTTTCATCTACATTTGAATGATTTACAGTAGTCATTACCTTACCTATAAAAAAGAATTATTAATATAGGGCCACAAATCTGTAGTTCTCTGTGATTACCTGGCACTAAATGGGAGGTTAACCTGAAGAGACCAAGTTCATGAAATAATTATAAGAATTTTACTTGAAAACTCAAACAGTCCAAAAATAAATATTTATGAGAAAGATATAACATGGAAAATCCATATGATACATAAGTATGTAAATAAATGCAGTTTGTGGAGGTATAGATACTAATGAAAGCAAAAATAAATTTATGAAGAAACAATAAATTTTAAAAGCAATAGTAAAGATTATTTTAAAAGCCATTAATAATGATTTAACTTTTTAGTGCAAGAAATCTGTGTTTAATGACTGAGCTTTTGAAGAGTCTGCAGATGGATACCTCTTCATGGGCATATACTGGATGCAAAAAAGACAGTATCCTGGTGCTTAATACTAATTTAATTATCCCTTACTATGATGAAGTTACCTTGATCTGTGAGAGGCAATCATCAGACATTGCTATTTCATTTTAATCAAAAAGAGATTACATTTGGCTTCTTTGTAAGCAAGCTCACAAGACAGATCTTTTTTTCATATGAAAAGGCCTCTGTGACACCAAAATCCTCTGCATCTCACATCTCTGATGCTTTTTCCTATTTATCTACCTTAGGCTAAACTGTTGCTGGAAGCTGCTTGTGTGAAGACTTACTTATACTAAATTTCTGTTTGTCTTATTCTGTCTGTAAAGGTTATCAAATATGACTTCCAAAAGTACCATATGTGAAATACTGCACTTTCTCCCCACTAAAAGGTTGGGATTAAACTATAGCTTTATATAATTCCTGGTAACTAGAAGCCTTTGTATAACAGACATTAAACCCAACAGTAAATAAAGCTTTTCAGGTGTATTAGTTGTAATTCAATAATATTTGCTTGAATTCTGACTCACCTTCGTCCATAGTGATGTGCAAATTAAGATGTAATATCTTTTCAGAAAAATTATTTAGAATACAATTTATCTTTTAGACTCTGCTGATAGATGTTTGAAATATAAAATTAAGTGCTCAAGTGCTTTGGTATCAATCTTACTGCTCAGCGACATGATCTGCAGTTTGTGTCCTGCAAATTAATAGCGTCAGGCCAGTTGCCTAGAGACAGCATATGTATTTTCTCTGTGCAGAAGTGAAAGAAGCTCGGAGAATCATATGAAAAATATATTTAATTTACAGCTTAGGGGAGCTTGAGAATTAGATACATTTAATTTAGGGACGCTTTATAAGGCACCCCTCTTTATGTGCCTGTGGCACATAAGTTGTCCTATTGCTGTCCAATACCTCTCCTATTTTCTTAGCAGATTTTTTGGTCAAAAATGATACAAGAGGTGGAAATAATTTTGGCCATGAGGATGAGTCTTATGTTCTTTTTAATTCCAGTTGACTGTATCCAGATCTACTCCATTTACAAATGTCCTTCACTTCTTACTTGTAGAGTTCCTGTAAGTCTGAGAAATGCCTTGAGTTGCTTATGTGGTGTTGCTGTCTGCCCTCTCCCAACGCTCCCTTCCAAGAATCTATTTAATAGTCACTTCCCTCACTTTTTCTCACTAAAAAACATTCTACAAAGCAGTGCTCTGAGCTGAGGAGTCATGGGAGGCTCTCTCCAAACGTTGTCCTGTACTTGAAAGGTCTCTTGAACAGTCTTGCAGCCTATTTTTGAAGACGTCTGTTCTGTACGTACGGAGCTCCTCTGCTTAGATGGGCTGGGTCCATCTGTCCCCGGTTCCTCGGGAGCCATCGGTCCCAGGGAACATCCGTGACAGGAGCCGCTGCTGCGCGTGCGTCCCCTTCCCCTTCTGCTCTGATATTATGGCCACGGGACAAGGCAGAAAGCTGAGGTGGCTGTTTGGAAAGCCATTTTCCTATCAATTAAAACGATGAAGCTCAAGAGATGTGAAGACATCTTAGTGTAATAAGGATTGTGCTTGTTACTCATTGAAAGGTGGATACTGGTAATAGCTGAATTTCTATTTGCTATTTTAAGCAATATGTAGAGCTATCCTATGCCTGACAATGTTTAGTATGTATTCCTTGACAAATTGAGCTCTTATTTCCTTGTTTGGACCAAGCAAACCTCCCTTGCCCTCCTTCTGGCATAGAGGGTGGGATTTCCTCCTCTTCAGCTTCAGGGATCTAGTGACAGTTAGAAGCAGAGCAGTAAAGTTCAAAGTCATTTACTGCCTTGGGCTTGCAGCTCCCGGTTCAGGAGTGGAAAGCTCAGCAAAGCCTTGCTCTTGCTCAGAAAGTGTGGAAAGGTAGCTCAGTGATCATTATTGATTTAATTACTGAATCTTCTCTGAAAACTGATTCTTTAAAAGGTCTGGATGATAGTGATCTCGTGAACTTATAAAATGGCTCAGTGTTTGGACTGAAGGGTAGCCTCAATAGACCGCAACTGCTTGAACAGTTGTGCATTAACTCAGGTATATAGAGCAAATATAGTGAACAAATCCTACTTTTCTGAAGGAGAAAGAAACGGAAAGATTGAATGCTTTGCAAATATGTGCCACGCATATGCCATCTATTGGTATTACACAGTTGTATGACACAGAGTTTGGCTCTGAGTACGTTCTGAGTTTTGCATTCTCATCATATTTCTTTCGCTCACTTTACCCTTTTGTTTGGATGACTCCTTCTCATGTAATCCTAAAATGGGTGGATGAGTTTTCTTTTATTTGGGGTCACGAGGACCCCCAGGTCCTGTCCCGCTAAGCTGCTTTCCATCCAGTCAGCTTCCAGGCTGTCCTGGTGCCGGGGGCTGTCTCTCCCCATGGGCAGAAATTGGCATTTTCCTTTGCTGACTGCCATGAGATTCCCGTTGACCATTGCTGCTGCGTGGCAAGACCCTCCTGGATAACGGCATCTGGAATATCAGTGACTCCTTCCAGTTTTGTGTTCTCTGGGGATGGAATGATAAAAACAGTATTTGAAATCTGGGCAAGTTGTGTGTTTTACCAGTATGGTATCGGGAATGTATTGCTGTGTTAACCCCGCATTTTGACCCCTATTAAGGTTACTAGCTCTTTCACTGTATCTGACCTCTATTACAATATTTGCCAGAATCACCAGCATGATCAAATTTGTCTTTTTCTGGCAATTTTAAAAGCTCAAACTTTTAAATGATGTAAAAAAAGTATAGTTTTAAGAAAGCTTCATCTGTGACAAGAAGCTCAAATTAGCCTCTTTTGTCTGATTTACATAGGGAGTGAGCAAATTTAATTAACCCTATGATCATCCCACAGAATATACCCCCAAAGTAATTGTAATCTCTTAATTAAAAAGATATAAATCAGTTGATTGCTTTTCATGTGTAAGTATAATCTTTAGAGAGACAAAATGGGCTGTAGTTGAAGGACTCTTCAGCAGGAGTTAACTTGAGTCATTAGCTCCTTCACCGGTTTCTTTGTGACTTGGTCTAGACCAAGAATTGGAAGAGAATATCTGAATCTTTCAGTCAAGCTTCTCATAAGCCGAGAGCCATACAGTAAGTATTTAGCATGAGATGGTCTCTAAAATATTCGTTTTATCTGCCCCTGTTCACTGCAAGCCAATTCTGAAAGCAAACTTCAATTCTATAGTAAAAGGTCAAAAGCTTTGTTGTTTTTTTTGTCTCTCCAACTTGTTGGATACTAATTTAGTGTGACATATATCTGACATGGGTAGATGTAGTGTTGTTCTCTGTAGCAGTCTTGATAGATGTGGCAAGATTGAGTTTGTAGTACAAGTTTTTGAGTTTCTTTTTTAAATTAGGCTAGCTAGTATAGCTGGAAAAAAAAAAGAAATAGCAAAAAGCTCTGGGCACATGTGTCTGTCTTTCAGTAGGAAACAGAAAGAGCAAACTTTAAAGCCATACACAGATGAGAACAACTCCTCTGAGTGTCACTAAATATCTATCCATTAGCCAGACTGAAAAAAAAAGGCTGTATCAATGGCATGGATGGAACATAAGTAGGGGGAAATGTGTTAGGATGGTGATCTTTTCATTAAAGGGGAGGCAATTTCATTTGTAATCTGTGAAACATCATTAGGTTAATGGGGAGAGAGATTATGATCCTGCCAGCACCTTTACTGGAGCCCTGATATTTGATGTCCAGGAGTGTTATAAATTACATTTCCAAGGGCACCTTGTCCAAGAGGCCAACATCTCCCCATCTGCAGCGTGTGGTTTGTAAGCTCTGCCCTGTGTAGCTGTGACACTTCCCTGCCAGCAGCGACCTCGGAAGGGGGACCAGAGCCCTTGGCTCCCACCACCAGTCGACTGTGTAAGCGGGATGAAACGGGATGAGGTGACTCAGTTTCGGGTGTAAGGCAGCGCAGGTGGGATGTGAAACACGGCCAGGTACACGCTGCTGTGTTCAGCATTACCCTCTGAAACCGGCAGGGGCTGATGCCTGGGGCTGCTGGCCCCGTGGCCACCACAGCTGAGCCTGCCAGAGCTGTCATCACAGCCATGGGCTCGCTCCCGTGCCCCTGCTGTCTTCTGCTGGGATGTCTTCTCCTTTGAGCATTCCTGTTTATCTTAAACTTGAACCTGTTCGCCAACAGCCTCAAAAGAGCCCTGTTTCAGCTCCGTGTCTTCATGCACAACATCCGATTTGCATTGCTAAACTACCATAAATGTAATCTAAAAAATACGGTGGCAATAGGGAATTATCAAATTCTTGCACAATGTAAGTAATGAGTAGCTTTGTGTTAGATCTTTGTAGTTAAAACTGAAAACAAAACTAGAAAAAATATCATCCTTGTTTTCCGATTCATTATGCTGTTACTAATAAAATGAAAGTTGTCAGATCTGTTCTGCCAATATGGCAGAAAACACTTCATTCTTCACTGTTCATTGTGTTCTGCTATATATATATAATTTGTTTTATGCGTGTGTGTGCGTGCACACATACACACACGAGCTAGGGCATCCTTGTCCCATTTTCTTATTTGTAATAAGATTTTTTTTTTACACTGAAGACAGAGCCTGCTGTGAGAACTGTTATCTCAAAGGAACCAATCCGGTGTAAAAAGTTTGTTCCAGTCTGTTCCAGTTTAACAGAATTTTGTCAGCTATTTGATATAATAACAATGTATTTTTGTTCTGACTTCCTCTTAAATCCTCTTTTAATTTCAGGATGTACACGGGTTGCAGAAAGAGTCCAAGCACAGGAGCCGCTAGCCATGGTACTCTCATGGTACTGCTGTTAATGACTAAACACTTAAGCACATCTTCCACGAAAAGAAAATGTAAGTCACTTACCACGAATCTTGCCAGTTCTAAATAAGCTAATTAGCATTTCCCAATCAGTATATGATGACAGAGAAAGATGAGTTGAGAAATAATAGAGATTTATTGGAAATTTGGTAGAGTCTGTAAGACAAGAATAATAATAAAAAGCCTAGACAAGCACTTCATGTTATTTTTTAATGAAAATGCCTATTTGTACATACTATGCATTTAGATGGAGAGGTGTTTTCATCTAGTATTTTTTCATTCTTGTGGATTATGACAGTGTATTATATTGAGCTGCTCTTACACATTGTTTTTTGGGTTCAGAAAAATTTGCGATTCCAATATAGTTTTATAAATTTTAAAGGACACAGGAAGTTCCAGTGTATGAGTGCTTTTGTATACAAGAAATATGTAGTGTCTGCTTTTGTTTGCAAGAGCGAATCTAAAGAGAAACTTCTGGGTTTCTAAAGAGAAACTTCTGGGTTTATAATCTATTCATCTAGGTAATAATTAGTACTGAGCTAGTATAGGAGAGAGAGGCAGAAAGGCACAAAAAGTGGAAAAAAAATCAGGCTTGCATGGGTGTCAGGCTGCAGTGTCCTGCCAGAGCAGCAGCCTGGAGCCCGAGCAAGCCTTGTGCCTATATGGTCGCTGGCCCCACAGTGTTCAGTGCTAGCCCCTGCTGGCCTAGCTAAGGGTTTCCAGGGGGAAAGCTGGTGCTTTTGAATTAGACCCTGTCCTGGTGCCATTCGGGTCACTCAGCTTTGTGTTGGTGCAAGGTTTGCAGCAGGAGCAATTCATTTGATTTATTGGGTTTGTTTGCTATCAGCAATTTCTGCAACAAATTTATTTTTTTCTGGTACACCTAGCATCTGATTAGCTTCGTTATTATTCATGAGTTTATGATAAGCAGAGAATTTCCTTCTTTCGCATAAAAACAAAAATTAGCAGTGTTCCCAACTGGGAAGGAGGTTCTGATTTAAATACATCGGGTTTGTTTGTTTTGTTGTTTCTTATTGACCTTTCTAAAGTAAAGATTGAGAGAGTGCATTCCGCTATTAAGATGCAGTTTATCTATAATAGTCTAGGGCTTCATTTGAGTCATGACTTCAGTTTGTGCACACTATTATTGAGTAAAATTTCAGGATGGAGTCATTAAACAAACATCTCTCACAATTGTGCTCCGAGAACTAGGTACTTGAATTCATGCATGTATTTTCTATTGTTTTCAGCATTTTGTCTAGCCCATTTTCCTTGTGACTTCTTTTTTAAAAAGAGGCCTAGTTTAATTTTACTCCCTGTATAACTGTATTCCCCAAATCTATGCATCATTCAGTATTCCCTTTACTTTCTCCATCTTTGTAATAACAATTTTATATCAAGGTGACCTTAATTGAGCTCGGTATGATAATACTGTGTTGTTATAGGTCCACCAGGCACCACATTCATTATCTGTTAGCAATTTTTCTCTGAAAATCTTGCTTGCCACCAAAGAATGATGGCCCTGCCTGAGATGTATGCTCGGTCACATAGCCGTGCTGTTCTCGAGGCACTGCTTTAATCCCTGCCTCTGGATTCTGCAGCTCATAACTCATCATCACTGAAGTGTGAGAAGTTAGGTGAAATTTAATTGCACAAAATTTCACAGATGCAAATTGGTCAGGGAAGGGGAGACCATATTAAATCCATTAAGTTTTCAAAAGCATCTGATGCTGACATTAAAAAGGCTCCAGAGGCAACAGCATTTGGCGCATGATGAAGTTCCTCCGAATCAATTTTGCAGCCTCCTCATGAAGTGGCGAGAGCCTCTGTACATCTGTATGTACCAGGGGGCAGAGCAAGGCCCTCCCGTGCTAGACACTTAAGCCTCTCATTCCTCTACCATTCTGTCTTTCCTGCATGTGAAGGAAACACTGTTTAGCTGCAGCCCTAACTTAAAGGGAGAGGGAAGTTCAAACTGTTCAAAGATGTCCATAGTGAGTCTGCGCTGTAAAAAAGTAGTGTTTCTTTGAAGGAAGTAATCAGCTCTCCTGATGTTTCATAAAGGAAGCATAAACAGACAAATTAGCCTGGGAATGCTCCTCCTGGCCCAGGGACTACGTGATAGCTTGAAAGCTTGGTGTGTGGTGCACAAGAAGTTAATAAATGGAAGTGGGAGGCTGTGTGTGAGCAGAAGGTGCTCTCATCCCTATAATGTGCGCTCATTTAATAATGTATTGTAATGTCTCTTTAAGAGGGTTTACCAGGATAATTAAAAAATTGCAGACCTAGCTAGACTTTGCTTCTTCTTTAAAGGCTATGTACTTATCTGACTTGTCATATAGATTTCAATAAAAGCTTTTGTAAGTAGGTGCTGCAGCAATATGTTGCATTAGCATAAAGCTCACCCACTTTATACAAAATCACATCCATCAACACAGTTAAGTACATAGCTGAATTTAAGCTTGTTTTCCTGTGAGCATGTGAGTTGCTGTTAGTTTCCTTGATTTTAAGGCAAATTGTATGCTCAACGTTTTCTTCACCAGTGAAGAAAATTGGTAAAGAAGCCAGAGAGTTGCATGCTCAACTTTAAGGAAAAAGCAATAAAGATAAGGACAAAAGAAGTCAGTGTTGATTCATTCCAAGTAACTGCACCATTACTTCTCAGATATTATATATAATAATATAATAATTATACAATAATTAGGTAGATTTTGGAATGGGATGGATACGAATGAAAATGTCTTTATTTAGGGGAGTCCCCCATGAGTGTTAAGAGACAGGGACATGGCTTTACGGGTATGGTGCTGAGGGGCTTATGGTTGGACTCTGTGTTCTCAAAAGTCGTTTCCAACCCTTCTGATTCTCTGATTCTATGATATTTGTCTCCTTTTTGTTTTTTTCTTTTCACTTGGTCAGCGTGTACCCTCTTTGATGTGCTGCCAGGCTTGGTTAGAGAGCTCACATAGACATTTTATATAGCTGTCAGGCCTAGATATCGGCCTTCCTGAGCGTATCAGTGATCACAGGATTGAATTCACTGTAGCTGATACTTCAGCCTTTGTCATAATATCTTAAAGCAGACAACCAGCCTTCTCTAGTCTGACAACTCAACTTTATATGTTACCTATATATTAATTTCTGCCAAAGAATCATGAATCTTGGTTTGTTGCGGATTCAGTGAGGGGATTTTGTCACAGGAATTTCTTAAGAGAAATAAATATAGTAGAGGAATTAGTTATTGGTTGTCACTCATGACTACATCACAGTGAGTTATTGTCAGACTAGGAAGAAACTTGGCAGGACCTCTTAGTATAGATGCTTTGCTTTGATTCCAACTCCTAGCGCTGGAGAGAGTCATGGCTTTATGGGAGCAACAACTTTGCCATGAGGTAATAGTCCTTTTTTTTGTGTGTGAAAATTAGAAGGTGAGATGCTACCATAAAGGCAAGCTGCCTTGGAAAAGTTCAAGGGAACCATCCCCTTAAACATGTATGTCATACCTCATTGTATCACATACTGTTTTTTACGTAATTTTTGCATGCTAACTTTGTAGGTCACATCTGTTAAACACACTAAGATGTCCAAAGCTGCACAGGGCCTGCAAGTGGGGACCTTTCAGAGCAAATACGTATTAGGCAAAACTCATTTTTTAACACAAAAAAACCCTATATGGCTCATACACCTCTTTCCTTCATTCCATCCAGCTGGGTGAGCGAGCCTGTATCTGTGCAGCTCTACCTAGAATATACACAGAGCAGAAATAGCAGGGCAACCTACTTATAATTCAATTCAAGGCACTGTACAACAATATTTTAAATTTTCTCTGCGTGTATTTCTGCAAAGCTAATTATGCCCCCCTGTACGATCAGCACTTTACAAATTTTTTGAAATTTTCCCTGCATGTACTTCTGCAAAGCTAATTATGTCCCCCTGTAGGATTGACGCCTTACTAATTTAAATATGTTGCAACAATATTGTCACCAATGAATTTTAGTGCTTCCAAAGGGAAATTGTTCTGTGGCAACAATTAGAAAAAAAATTGCTTTGTTTTTCTTTTATGTAAATTGTTCGACATTAGTATTCACTATTTCAAGCAGGAATTTGATATGGGACAAGTGGCAGTACTACATGAAAGGGGAGAAAGTGAAAACATAATCATATCTCTCAAAAGAGAGAAAATTATAATAATCTCTATGTGATAAACAGAAAAGTCTTAGAAATGGAATTCTGAAGTTGCATCTGCTCGTGACAAACGCATCAGCACATATGTTACATGGCAGGTAGGGCATATTTCTCATACTGCTCATGGGAACTGCAGTAATAATGCAGATGCTTGCAATACACATAGTGTATCTGATTAGTTCTTAAAATTTATGATTTACATCTCTTTAGTTTCTTCCTATTTTGGGGGAAATACCACTTACCTTACATGAACTGTCATGTTGTCAGTCCCTAATGGTGGTTCATTTATGTAAAATGGATTTGTTGCTTCCCCTTGTCTGTGTTTGGAAGTTCATAATCCCTTAACTGGAGAAGGAAAAGGGAAAGATGGAAATGAAGATGGAAATGTCTTTTCCATGGAAATGTTGTTTGCTTGTTTGCTAGAAAAAGAGTCTAACTGACAGCTAAATAAATGCTGTAAACTGCAACAGCCCCGGTAATATCTCTTGATCCAGCTTTGTTTTTTTTTGTTTTTTTTTTTTTTCCCCTCTAGTCTCTCACCCCTTATTTCGTTGCTTGGGATTATGAAGCACAGTGCAGACACATCCATTTAAGGCATCTTTAGTGTTTGTCAGTTCACTCCGAGCGCAATCACGTTCCTCGTGCTGAGGCGGGAGCAGGGTGAGCGCGGTGACGATGCCGTAGCAGAGACTTGCTGCTGTTCACCTGACGTTAGGGTTTGCAAAACGTTTGCTGGGATCAGGCTGAGGAATGTCACTGTGCTTCCATTTGTTTGATACTGGCTCTTGCAGGCGTTAGCTTCACATTTTCCCCTTCTGAGTCGGAATTTTTTTACATTCTCATTCAAAATTACGGCTTGAAATAGTTGGAGGATGCTGAGTTTATAAAACAGTTGTTTGTTAAGCAGTATAACCAATTGCTTTACATATTCTGTCCAGAGCTGCTAGGACTCCCGTGCTTGGTGCGAGGGCAGGTGCCCTGGCAGCTTGCCCTGCTTCGGGGCTCGCCGGGGGCGCGTAGCTGCTCTGCAGCGTGGGGCTCCCCACGGCTGCTGTGCGATCCCGTTTGCCCCCTGCAGAGCTCCTGCGTGGAGAGCCCTCCCGTGAGCTCTGCTCGGCCCCCGAGCTGCTGCTCCACCAGCTCTGCCTCGCGCAGCGGCGCAGCCTCTCGTGCCCTCCTCTGGAGTAGTAAACCCGAGGCTGCATTCTCAGGAAAATCTTCAGTATGGTTTATTTACAGGTTAGGGGCCTAAACACCTCCCTATAAATAATGCTTGGGCATTGTATTTTCCTTTGTGAATGTTGCTTTTTATTTTTTATTTTTTGATGCCTCTAAAGGCCCTCAGGTTATCGTCACGGTGAATACCACTACCCTCTATACACCGTGTTAGGGAAAGACAAGTTGTTTTCTTCCAACACAGAAAATTAAAAGCTGCTTTAAGTCTGTGTAGTGCTGATCCTTGATATCCTTTCTACTGTTTATTTCTCTCACAGTTCTCCTTCTTTCCAAACAGGCACCTAACTACTAATGCTTTCTCTGCTTTGATATGGATTTCAAAATGGTGCAATTAGCCCAACGTGAATAAAAGCTGTTAGACTAGAAAGTTCTTTTGGAATATGATTATCGTATAATAAAAAAGTGAGAAAACCACATAGCTGGATCTAGGAGAAAACACTATTTCTTTTGTTTCCATAACTTTGTTCAAAGGCCAAGTGTAGTCCTATTTAATTTTTAAGTTACAATTGGAAATATGATTTACTAGATGTCCAACTTTGACTCCTTATACAGAATAATACTGCGAAGTAATTGCTTACAAATAGTAACTTCGAAACAGTGCTAGACATTACAAGTAGATTATGCATTGGAGTCTTTTTCATCAAGTTGTTTATTTTAAACCAAATACTACAAGCCCAAATATCACATTATAAGAGAACCTTAACAATAAATTGTGAGTCTATAAAACAAAGCAGGAGGGATCTAAAACTGGGCAGTTTCTTTGAAGGAGGTATCTGTAAAAAGATTGTCCTTTGGCATTGATTTTATTGTGGTAATCAATATAAATATGTCTTTTTAAACCATTTTGTGATATTTTAATATCTGACACGCTGCAGCCCTATGTGAGAGGGTAAAATACAATTACACTTTTCTCCTCGCTGGGCTGCCAGATGATCTCTTGGAGGACCGGCCCCGAGGTCAAAGATGTAACAGGCTACTGGCAGCTCTTTACCCTGCTTTTACTGGCACTGTTTTTATTGGAGTTAGAGTGGATGCTGTTACGCCTCTAGCGAGTCGGGGCCTTGGGACGTTTGTGCCACCTGTCACCCCCTCTTAATAGCTTTGATCCTGCACGCGCTCCTTGGAAAAATCCTTGTGCCATTTTTCAGTGGGAGCCTGCAGTGCTTTAACACGGCTCCTGACACTTGTTCACAATATGAGTTGCTACAGACAAGCATTTTTGAAGAGAGCCCTAGGGCTAACAATAATATTTATATCTTGTGCCATTTGTGGGAAAGCAGAGCCAATAAAGCAGGCACAGGGTCTGGTGTGTTCTCCTTTGCTCGTTAGTGCTGCGGTCGATGCTGTTCTGTGGGTGTTCTCCAGAACAGCAGCTGCTCTCGTGTTCTCGTGAACGGGAGAGACCCTGCTTCCTGTGCAGATCTGTTACCTGTGAGATTCTGCTTTAAGCTTTTCCTTGGAGGGTGTCGTTGATCTCTTTAAAATGGAGAGATGCATAACACAGTGAGCGATCGATGCGCTGGTTTGGCCTTGAAAAAACAGATGCACTGCAGGAATGTACATGGGGAAAGGAGAGTCTGGTTCAATAGGAAGTATCTGCAACCATCCTGTCCTCATAGGTTTGGATGGAAGAAAGGACTTGTTTCCAGCAAGGCGAAGCTCTCCCTCTGGGGCTCCACATTTACCGTTCTGCATTTCGCACTCCCAAGTGCCCACTGGTCGGTCTCTGGCTACCTTGATGTAAAAAGCATCTGGCACCTGCTACTTTCCTCCCCCTGACTATCTTAACTCTCTCGTGCTTCTGTTCCCAGTATCACTTAGTTGTGAGGAGCTGTGTGTGGACCTTGGACCCCTGAAAAGTGTGGACCTTGGACCCCTGCTCAGGGGCTTGAACTTCACTTTTCCTTCCTTCATAGCCAACTCAGTCTCATACAGCTTATAAAGCAGTTATGATGCTAGAATAAAAAGGTAGATGGGAAATAGAATTTGAGTTGCAATATCCCACGTTATACCTGTTGATTAGCAAAGATATTGGGTTGTTTAATAAAACGTTCCATTTTCTACCTATTTTCTTCTTTATTGTGGTTCGAGCGCTCCCTTTACAACTCAGAATCAAAATTTTGGGGCATTTCTGTGTCTGAAAAGATGGACTGAAGCTTCACTCCAGATCTGCTAGAGAAACAGAAGGGCCTAACTAACCTGAGCTGAAGGGATCCTTGCTGTCATTGAAGGGCTTACAGCAGCATCAGGAGGTTTGTGCAGATGTGTAGGATGGGATCCACAGCAGTTTTCTCTCAAGCCTATTTGAATTTCTGTTGGCTATAAATGGCCTACATTGACTTAAAAAAATTCAACCAGGGATCAGTGTGACCAAGGCCCATTTCTCCAGATATGCATTTTTGCCTTACTAAACTTCACTATCCCTTATTATCTCTTTTCTTGCCCAAGGAGTATTCTAATGAATCCTGTCAGCAGTCGGTTTGTGCTGGCGCTGATGAATGAGGCGGCCTCTGAAGAAATGACAGGTTCACAAACTAGTCAAGGACACTTAACCCAGTGCTGTGGCAGCAGCTTTTCACAATGACAGGTCACTTGTTCCGTAATTTCATGGCTTTGGCAACAGCACCGACTTGCAAGACCACCTTTGGGGATTTACTGCTCTGGTAGAGTAGATTGGGAGAGATTGCTCCTTCTCTGTCTAAATGGAATTTGTGTATTGCTTGGAATTTAAATAGGCATTTAGAATGACTCTGAGGAGGGCTGAAATAGGTGACGTTTAGCAGAGATTTTCCTAGTTTACTGTGTTTGGAATTGGAACTGATTACGTCTTAGGTTTTTTGTTGGTTTGTTTGTTTTTGTTTTTAATCTGTTTTTAGCCAGGCCTCTATTTTTATGCTTCTGTTCTTTGAACCTATGCAGCCAAAACACATTGGTTTTGAAGACCACTCCTCAAAGTTTCCCCTCCAATTCTTTGTATCTATTTTTTTTTCCTGGCCCAAAGATATCTTGATGAAGATCTCAGAGTCTAAACAAAGAGCAAAATCATTTTAATGCTAGGATGTCTCTGTTAAAACCTAGCCTGTTGACATAACCAAGCTCCTTGCAGAAAATTATCAGGAGAGTGAATAAAGAAATTAAAACAGCAGCTTCTGGATCAATGCAGGTTTCAAAATGCTGGTATGAAGTGAGCACAGTGACTTCAGAAGCAAGAATATGACGAGCAACAGAGGGAGTAGCACCCTTTCCGTTCAGCGTATTTAACCCAGCTCTTCAAAGGAGAAGTCATTCTCACCAAAGACAGTGAGGAGAGAGGGAAGTGCCGAGATCAGATGTAAGAACATAAGCGTTCAACTGATCATCTTTAGAAGAATCAAATAGTAATGACTGCATAAAACATATAACGCCAGATGATACCTGTGTATGTAAGGTGAAGGCCAATCTTTTGTAATCAGAGCAAGGGAGAGGAGTGACAGCAGCTTCAGTTAGGGGACTGACACACTGATGATGCATTTTTTTTTAAACCAATTCATTTTAAAAGGGCCCAAAAGCCAGTTCTCCTCACCCACTCCCACATGTTTATGCAAAAATCACCCATTCATTTGGATCTGAATCCATTTGGAGCCAGGCAACCTGACAAGATTTTTAATGAAAAACGTCTGTAACAGAAGAAGTGATAACAAAGAATTGGATCCAAAATTAGCCTTTAGGAGAGCGGCTGAGGTAGGGTAGATGCTGTGGGACTGAGCTGAGAGAGGTAAACTCTATTCCTGATTTAGCTCTTGGCATAATGGGCAAATTAGCTAGGACTACCCCATGGAAAGGCTTTAAGTGCAGCAATGGACAATTAAGCAGAAGCCACAGTGCTGAGTATGCCCAGGATCCCAAACGGACACTTTTGCTGGCTAGGATCTGTGTGGATGCTACCCTGACAGACATGCTTGGAGAATGCCTCCTAAACCAAGCTCCATTGGAAAAGGAGAGTCCTAATCTGTCACTTGCACTGGGATTTGTATGTCAGGAATCTTGATGCCCTTGTGTAAATATACGAGGCAAAGCAAGAAATGTGCCTTCAATTCTGGAAGCACTTTCAAATGGACTTCCTGAGGTAGTGAATAGCATCTAAATCACCATATGGATAAATTTCTGATCCATCCAACTATACAGGTTTCCTCATTTGTGAAAGTGAGATAATAGCACTAAATACATAGACATACCATGAGATTTAATACAGTAGTGTTTTCGGTGAGGTTCTTAGATGGAAGCTGCTTAATCCAAAACCCACTGCAAAAAGTGGAGATCAGCATTCTGGTCAATAGACTTGAGATGTTGCTCCATGAATGTCTGGTAAGGGAACAGAGAACTGCTGTTTTTGCACAAATTAAAATAGGTTCAGACTACCGTGGACGAGGATGTCTGAGAGCCTGGAAATAACTGTTTTCTTAATACAGTGCAGCTTCCTGGCTGCAAAATCAGAATTGCTTCGTCAGTCCCTACAAGGACCTTGAAAGCTCAAGGACCTATGTGCCTCAGCAGAAACCAGTTCTCTTATGGATAAAATTCTGAGGATTAAATATTCATCAAATTTCTCAATTACTTTTCTATTATCAGTTTCATGACTGTTCTCTTTCAAATAAGAAGGATTTAAGTGTAACCTGTGATTGGTTTGACTTACGTAACAAATTAAAGTTACCCTACTGAGTCCACTAGACAGAAGAAATTACAGACGACAGAGCAGAATTGCTTACCTGTGAATATTTGCTTTCTTTTTTATTCTCTTGTTTTAGAAAGCCTCTCTGTGGAACAAACTTTGGAAGGGATTAATTAACATTATTTAGAAGCTAGTTTTGAAAGCCCAGAGTAAATCCACGTATCTGTTGGTTTCTGACTGTTGTAGTTCAATTAGGTGTCTAAGCTTGAAAAAGAAAGGTATATTCTGATTTTCAGTGGGCTGAATCACCTTTGAGAGTTACTTCCTGTCATCAGAATTATGAGAAATAGTAAGAGGTTTCATTTAAATGCCAAAAATTACATGACATGAATTTTGAATCTATAGCAACAGTAAGTTCCAGCTGTTTCTGCTGGAACCTGTGTTTACAGGGTCATTGAAAGTAGTGTTTCTGACTAACTTGATATATTGCATCCGTCTCTGCTTTTCGTTGTGTTTAGTTGTCCCTTTTGTTCCAGACAATGTATAAAAACAAAGCACTACCGAAATGTCATGGGCCAGATAGTAAAATTTGGTTAATGATTTGAGTTTGAGATACACTGACAATTTGTAGGAGTACGAGAATAATATGCAGGAATATCTGGATGACCTTAAGAAGAGCAGTAATAGAAATGGAATGAAATGTTCTAGTACAAGGTCAGGTACTTAAGAACTACTAATAAGAAGTCTGTTGTAAATAGGAAATGACTGATAAAGACAGAGACATAGAATAATTATGTGATGCAGCTCTGAAAAAGACAAATGCCTTCCTTGAATGTGTCAGAGTGGAAAGTATTTGTGCCCTTTGAAAGGGTCTTGGTGCAAGAATGGCAAATCATGCTCCAAAAATATATTTGCAGACCTTCGGGCTTGTAACTCAAGAATTATCTGGGGGAAGCAAAACAAAACAAAGCAAAAAACAGCACAATTCCTTTACCCTGCATTCCTAATCATTATGAATTAAGAATTAAGCATTTTCATAAGTCTGTTTTTACCTTCCAGGAATATTGGCAGTAGAAACAGCTCATATAGAACCCAGTAGCTAGGTAAATAGATTTAAAATATGGTCCAAGGGAGACCTGCAGAAGTAAGGGATTTATTCAACAGTGATGAATTGCCTTGAGAACTATCCGGTGTCTGCTTTCATTGCAAGTTCTTTGAACAGCAAAGTCTTAAATAATTTGTATCAGAAGTATGTTAACCTGGAAGGTACAGAAACTCTGGAGATTTGTGAATGATAAATAAAATATTTTTGTCTTTTTTAGCAGCATGTATTATTGTTACTCACTGTCTTGGTTAGCAGTTGAAAATGAGATGGTGGGCATCTAGTGACATATTCTTATTTAAAAACAAAAAAAAGATTTGAGAAGCAATACAGTATTTTCAAAAGCAGGTCTTTAAAAATTTGTTGGAAAGATTCCTGTGTTAAGGTAAGCAGCGATGAAGGTTCCAGTAGAATCATGCTAAAAATGGACGAGCTGCGTGAGACACCTGCTACCTGCAGCCACCCGTGTGGATGGTGGCAGGTCATCGGATTTCCGTGGGTTACCTGTGAGGCAGGTGCCAATCTGGATATTCTGCAAAACTGAAAATACACATTTCAGATGGCAGTGCAAGTTCAGTCTTGCTTTTAGTTGTGCTTGAAGTTGTGTCGTGTATGGCATGAAACAGTCCAAGCTGCAGAAATGTGTTAAAAATGACTGAAGGGGGTGAATTTTTTATGTTGGGAAATTAAAGCAGCCTGCAGTACTGGGAGATCAAACAGTGTCCTGCTCTGCCTTCTCCTCTCACACTTACCACAAGGGACGTTATAACAGAATTTCTGGCAGATGGATTTTGATGTGCTAAGGTGCGGCGTCTTTCCTTGAAAGCAGTTGGGAATAGTCAGATGCTAACATCATTAATTCTGTACATTCAGTGCCTACTCAGAGCTCGTCACCTAAAGGAGAAACGAAGAGCCTAGTGGTGTGCAGATGTTAAAAGAATAAAACCGCAAGCTGCCTCTCGCCCTTTGTCCTTGCGTGTGCTGCTCATCACAGCAGCCTCCTGAGTTGCCAGGCACTTCTGTAGAGCACAAGAGCCTGATTATTGTCACTCACTTCAAACCTCTCAGCTCAGGTACAGGAAACAACCCAGGCACTAAGTACAGCACAAGCTGCAAAATTCATCTAGGAAACTGGGGAAATGGGATTTTACTGTGCTCCATGCTGGAGCCTCGTGGCTGGATGCTGCTCTTTGTACGTTCAAAGTGCTTCAGCTTTAGATCTTTACATGTTCTGTTTTACTCAAGTAAACACGTAACTGCTGTATCAATATGGTGTGTTTTAGGAATTTTGTCATTTAATTTTAGAGATGATAAGGAATAAGAATGAGAAATAATATCTGTGTGTGTGTGTGTGTATGTACTGAACAAACTCTGGTAGCAGACAGAAATAATGATTGTCACTCCATTATAGGCTACATACATCTTGATGCTTGTCTTAGAGGTAATTAAGGAATCTAATAGTAATTTGCCATGAGAGCTGCATCTGTTAGAGAACAGACGGTTATTTATCCCTAGGAAGAGACACTGTGGTAAAATGCACAAACTGCAGCAGCCCTTTCCCTCAGTGAAATGCCTCTTCAGGGGCCTGGAGCTGTGGGTTGTGTCGAGCTCAAGTTGGCTGCTCTGCAGCTACCTCTGATGCCTGCTGAGGAGATGGTGTTTCAAGCTCCATTTCAAGTGGCATTTAACTTCTCATGCACCTGTATGTTAATCCTTCCCTCTCTCTTTCTTTTCCTTTCTTTCTTTTTTCCCCAGTGTGTGCACGCGTGTGGCTTGTCAAGGAGATTGTAGCTCGGTTTTTAGTTGTCAGCCTTTCCAAAGTGCTGTCAGGCTAAGGGATATTGTCTTATACATCATCCAGCAGCAGCTCCAGATTAATTAGTCTTTCACCCATTCTAAAGGTATCATCTATATCCTGCAGGCAGAGTTTGGTGTTTGGCAGCCTCTTCAATCAAACTCTTCTCTATATACTGTATAAATAATCTGTGGAAAAATTACTCTCTTCTGTGAATAGCTACAGATACAAATGACATATTCTCTACAATTCCAGAGTCTCCAGTGTATACAGATTACCCCGTTTGAGCATTGTATCAAGGACAATAAATACATCTTACTCGTCTTATAGTCCTACAGCAAAGCTGACATTGTTTATTAGCATTCATACTAGCATTTGGTGATTTTTAGGGCTTTATATATTCTTTATTCTGCCTGTTTCGCAGAATGATAGTTCCTGATGTGGAATGTAGAAGGCTTGTTTGTAATGGTAGAAGTGAATGTTACTAAATGTACTTAGAAAGAAATGGGGGAAAACAGTATGAGCTGTGATAGAGATGCTGTTTGGATGCATGGCCTGCGTGAGGGTTATTAGCTACTGTTGTGGGCAGATTTAATAACCTGTTTCTTCACTTGTTAAAGTTCCTGCTAACTAACTCTCTGTATTACTCATTAAAATAGTTGCCCAATATCCACAGTTATGGAAACAGACACCATTCTGGAAGAGCATGCACTCTGAGGGCACACAGAGCCCTTCACCCCGTGACTTCACCTGCCTGTGTGTAGGTGTTGATGATGCTGAAATGTCACCTGCCTCGAGAGGTGCTGGTGAGCAGAAGCAGGAGCAGGGCAGTGTTGGGCAGCACGGCACGAGCTGCCCTCCTATCTTCTTGCTCTAGCCCAGGGTAAGTCCAGTTAGTGGCTCTGGCTGCTCATGTGAGAGATTTGCAAGCAGTGCCTGAGGGTAAGGGCTCAGTAAAAACCTGAGGGATTATAAAAATCTGGAGCAAAATGTTGTGTTTACTCTTCTCTAGCTTTGTAACGCCAAAAGGAAGAAAACTGAGAGTATGTTTGTATGGGTGTTAAGAGAACTGATTCCCGGGGAAGGAACATTTTACATTTTACAACCTGTTCTGACATGGTGAGAGATGGATTTAGCCTGGTGTCTGTTTTGGCCATGGGCTCTGTGGACACGATTTTGCTGCCAGGGAAAGCTCTGGTCGCAGCGTCTGTGAGTCAGCTGGCTGTCGCTGCTGCGGCTGATAGAAACTGAGCTGCCTTTTATAAATAAATGAACAGGGCTCCCGCATTGCAAACACAGTGTTCTTAATGTGAGCTGATGCACTGCTGTCTCTGGAAACTACCTTTGCAGAAAGTCTTCAGGCAGGCAATAGAAAAATGAAGCCATGAGCTTTGTTACCATACCCTTCAATATTCCTTGCACTTTAAAGGTACTTAAACCAACATAATAACCAGGAAAAATGTGTTTTTTTTTTTTCCAAATGACTTGCAAGTAAGTTTAAATCCCTAGGCCTGATGAGGAAATGGACTGCTTATTCTAGTACGCATTTTCTTGTTTTAATGCCTGTGAACTTCCTACATTGAAATCACTGGGAAGAACAGAAATTATTGTTTTGTTATCATCCTTATCATCCTTTCATTGTTCTGGATAAATTGTACCTAATTCTTTTTCAATATCAACTGGAACCAAGCTCCAACAGACCCTCTGTCATTCTCTTACAGAGTTTATTTCACTTAATTTCTTCATTCTGTTGTACCATTCAATATAATTTCTTGCTCAAGTGAGATCAGAAAGCAGGGTCTGATTCCTTTTTACCTTTAAACTTTGGTTTTGAGCCCACCTGTTTGTTTTGTGTACATTCACTTTAGAGATGAAATTGTGTAATTTCCTGGAACTTTATATAATGCCTTTGATAACTTCAAAGCAGTGTTTTCCTTTGAGTTGATGGAAGTCTTGTAAAACTTGACTGATGAGCGAAACGGTGAGGCCTTTTGGAAGGTATCGAGGCACTAAGACAACAGTGCAAGTCCCCTGCGTACAAACGTATGTAACTTAGATTGTGGATTGGATCTTCTAGAAAAACTCATGTGTGGAGAGTCCCTGACAGAAGAACTCACAAGATTTGCCTACCTGCACGTTAGAGTTTGCAGCTGGGGTTGCCACAGGTCCCACCATCTTACCCTGATGCCCTCAGGCAGGTCAGGTAACACCACCCCTCGTGGTGTTACTCAACCCTTAGCCCGTAGATCTGAGTTGGCAAGTCACAGAAGGCATGGTGAAAACAGCCCCCCGTGTGGGTGAAAAAAGCCCCCCCCACGGGTGAAAACAGCCCCCCATGTGGGTGAAAACAGCCCCCCGACATGGGTGAAAACAGCCCCCCGACATGGGTGAAAACAGCCCCCCATGGGCACCGCTGCCCTTGCGACGAGCTGGTGTGAGCAAGCGTGGAGGCAGCGCACGGCGTGTGCCAGCCGGGAGGAGACACAAGTGGTGTTGTCCCTTTTCTCTCCCAGGGGCAGATGGTGATGATGAATTATGACACGGGATGCAGAGTTTTCTGGGGAGTTATTTGAGGAAGGTTTCTCCTCATTTATTTAGTTATTTATTTGGATTGCTTCATCCTTGTTCAAGAAAAAAATGTTGGAAATTGTTGGAAATCATTGTTCTCTGCAGGCCTCCTTGCCATGCCAAAGGATTGTTTTTTTAAAAAAATCCTCTAATGTCCCTATCATTCAGTATCTGAAGTGCAGCAAAGTAGGCAATTGGTCTATATCTACGTTGAGCGGATATCTGTAGTCTGCTATAACCTTTGCTATGAAATTCTGTTATGCTGGTCGTCTTTTCTTGGTTATTTCTGCTGTATGTATGAGAATTTCAAAGCACAAGTCTGCTAGGGGGAGGATAACTGAAGAAGGTCATCCCGCTGCATAGTTCATAAAGGCCTCTGGAATTCTGATTTCAGAGGAAAATGAAATGCAGACAGTGTGTGGGTTTTGGACATTTTCCACAAAACTGTCAGGAGAAAGCTGTGGCCTTTAATGATCACCAGCATCTCTGCTCAATTGGGTGTGACGAGATGAAGCACGAATTCAAACCAAGTCTGCTCAGTGAACTGTCTGCTGATTGAGATGTAGCTCGGAGAGAGCAAAATGGTCCCACGAGGACAAGTTTCTATTGAAGAGGCAAGTGGAAAAACGTGATTTGAGGCTAGGAAGCGTTTTATGGAGAGAGGCTGTGATGTGGAGCTCTGATAAAAGAGGGAAAGGAGAGCAATAACAAAATGTTTGCATATATTTTATTTGCAGATAAAAATACTCATTGCTCATTTAGCCAAAAAGTAAGATAATACTCTTAATTTCTTGCCCTTTATGGGGAAATATTTTCTCTTTGATCTGCAGAAAGAACTGATGGAAACTACGTGACTTCATGTGTTGCCTAGGGTTTCAGTATTTCCGTTTGTGAGATATTTCAGATTAAAACCAGCCATCATGTGTTGAACTAAACAGCAGCTCACAAGTCATGCTCTCAGCTATTTTGGCTTTTCTTGACACCATGTTGGATTTAGAATTGGCAGGATTTCCCTTCGTTTTACCTTTCTTGCTATATTTACTTCTTTTCTGCTTGTATTGAATACATTGTAGAATAAACAAAAAGAGAGAGAAATACAAGGGGAGTTTATTAGGTAGCTGAGGAAAATTCCCGCAATAGGCAATCTCCTTTGTAATATAAGCAGAGAAGAGTACCAGGTGTCTAAAGCAGCACAATCCATCCAGGTGCAGTCCTTTCAGACTCGTGGTGACCTGCTCTGAAACTGCTCCCGTGCAAGGAAAATACGTGGAGTAGCTCGGGCCAAGACCAAGTGTCCCGTGAGCCTGTGGTTTAGATCTTGTCCTGTTAACTGAAATGCTGCTGCTGCGGCTTCATGCCCTGGTCCCCAGCTTGCTTTGACAGCGACTTTCCGCCACGGTCGCTGTTGTTCCAGCACGGTGTTTCTCCATGCCCTCCTGGCAGACGTTTTTCGCACAACCTGTCTGTGGGAGCTGCTGCTCTGCACTGCCACTCGCCTTTGAATCTGCTCGGTGCCTCCGAGGAGGACAGGCAAGTGCCTGTGGCTGCTGGTGGCTCTTGTTGAAGCCGTCCTCACTGGCAGCAACAAGGAGTCAATTCGCTGGCTGCTGAAATATTTGCCACTGAAAAATGATAAATTGATTGGATGTTGTGAGAAAAAAAACCCCAAGGTGTGCTAATTTTATGTTTTCAGGAGAGAAAAGAGACATGGCCAGTTCATTCAGAGTTATTTTATTCAGCTTTCTCCAGGTCCAAGGAGTCTAGCAGACAGAGTATGTGTCCTGAGTGATGTCCACATTAACCTTCTTCCGAGCAAAATATTATCAACAGCTATAAATGAATGTGTGATATTTTCTAGAGAGTTGGAGGATTTAATTTTATTTTTTTAATCAGATGCAGGCAACTTCAGCTGTATTTATGGGACTTTTACCTATGTTGCTTATTTTTTAGGGAGCACTTTGTGAGTGTGTAACTGTCTTCCCTAAAGTCTGTAACAGGCCAAGTGTAGGCAGACCACAGGTAATGAAGACTGTTTGTCACAGCCCTGTAGTCTTCAGGGACCTGACATAAATCAAAGCCTAACTCCTCCCAGAGGAGCAGTCAGTTCTTAGTGCAGGCTTGTATTCCATTTGTATTCAGGTAACAAGCTATATATATTATGGTCTTCCTAATGGCAGTTCTTCACTCAGGTATTAAATAAGATATAATTCACAGGTGGCTAGCATTAGCAATAAAAGTCCCCAAAGAATATAATTCCTACATCATTACTTAAGCCATTTTTAATGAAAAAAAATGTGCATTTAGATGAGACAAATGCAAATTAAAAAGAAATTGAAAATTCACATTACATGGACAGTATTTGCATGGGGGCTACCAACTTAGAATTGATTAAAGTGTTTTCACAGATTAAACTATAACAGGCAAATAGCTCAATTATTCATGTAATTATTTGGCAGTACAGCAAGAGCTTTTCTTAGTGCATCATTTTAAGGCGGGCAGCTTCGGAAATGGCATGTCATAACTCTGACTTAAAGCCAGTTTTAAAACCTGTTTATACCAAACAGTGGTGACTTTCAAATTGTGTCAAGCGCTTTACTTTGGGAGCTGTGTTTTCAAAGGGGCCCTGGCAGCAGGTGATGGGCTGCAGTGTCCCAGCCAGCATGGAGGCTTTGGAGATCCCTTGGATGCTGCCTGTGAGCAGTTCGGGGCGCTCTTGGAGGCAACGTTATTACCTGGCCAGATCCAGCCTGTTCACTGCTAAATGGTGTGGACTGTGTCCGTTCTGTCCTCTTATTCTCTCTTCACATCTCGTTAAAACACAAGGTGCTGATTTGCAATGAAACCTGTTGGCGAAGAAAACGTGACTGCCAATGTTCTTGTGTAAAACATTGTTGGTAAAAATGGGTAAAGGTCTGTTGGGGTGCGGGGAGGTCTGTGTGCTTCGAGTGCAGGTTTGTTCTCCATAGTACGTTTGTTAAAAATCTTACTGGTCTATCTAGTCTGAGTCCCATGGGATGGAAACCTGAGGCAGCTTTTGAAAGGCTATTTGATTTCTTGATTATTATCACTGTCAGGAAGGCAGGAAGGTAATACTCTAAATTTCTCCAGTCTTATTAGTGTGTTCAGCTACACTCCCTGCCTCACATATTAAATATATTTCTCCATCAAGTTATACATGTCCTTGATACCTACCTGCTTTTGGATCCTCACAGCCTCTTTCCTGCTTCTCATCAGCTATTGCCAGGGACACACAGGCAAATCTACTTGCCACGTTAGGTACTCAGAACTCTATGTTCTTTAACCTCATTTGGAACAAAAGGGGGAAAAAAAAAGGATGAGTGAGCAGGTCAGGTGTAGGTGTCTTTTTCTCTTCCATCTTCGCTTTCGTTACTAACAGTGAAATTCAGCTGCCCTAGACATTAGCATCTTGTGTCAGTTTCAGCATTTTGAAGAATGTGCTTATTTTTTCTGCAGCATCCACTGCGAAACAGTGGGGTCCCCTCTGTCCTCTTCGCTGGCTCTGTGGGGACAACTGTCCCACAGGGGTGTATCAAGTAATGCTGGACAACTTAATCCAAATCTAAATGTCTTCAGTGTTATGGACAACTGAATTCAGGCCATCAAATAACATGATTTAATATGGACTCCTGAGAAGATATTAAGGATGATGACTCCAAACATCTATTTAGTCTAGAGCAGGTCTTGATCTGGAGATGCCAGGGTTTGGGGAGCAAAGGCAAAAGCTCCGTTTGTGAGTGTGAATGAATGTGAGAGTGCAGGTCGACCAGTGACTGCACTGAAGAATCCTAGAGGCCGAATTTGAGTCTCTTCTCAGGAGCATAATAAGGGTTTTGTTACCCACCTATAGTTTATTATTGTTGCTAATGACAATTGCAGGAGTTTGGTTTATTACGTTCAGATAAAGACAGGTTACAGCAGGAGTTGGCTACAGCAGGAGTTTGGTTTGTTAAGTTCAGG
The DNA here is from genome assembly GCA_013398315.1 of Nothoprocta pentlandii. Lineage (NCBI taxonomy): Eukaryota > Metazoa > Chordata > Aves > Tinamiformes > Tinamidae > Nothoprocta > Nothoprocta pentlandii. The sequence goes on along the minus strand of VZSG01000018.1, from coordinate 2,106,815 downwards.
TATTTAGGACTGGTTAATTACTAATGAAAATACTTTTGAAGACTAATGTGAATAATACATCTAAAGTGATTCTATAAGCTTGTAAGAGATATTTAAGGAGACTGGGAGTAGGGAAAACAGCAATCTGTGGATGAATATTGAATAAAAACATGAGTTTTTCAGTTATAAATATTCATGCTAAATTATCTTATTTATTTCACTCCCTGCAGTCATTATTTTATTGTTCTACAAATCATGTCAAAAGACTAAATTGGTATAAAAGTGCTGCTGACATGGAAAATATAAGAAAAGAAGATTCTGTACTAGAGAATAAAATGATAGGAAAAATCTCTTTTTCCATTTTTGCTGTGAATTTGACAGCTGTGTCTCTATAACAGTCAACCAGAAAGGTGAAAGGAAAACATCTGTAAAAAGGAAAACTGCTGATTCAGCCTCATTTCATGGTGTTGACAAAGGTAGACTCTCAGCTTCCTTCAGGTGTATCTGATTTTCTCCTGGTATTATTTTGTTACTTTTTTTTTTTCCTTCAGATTTTAGCTAGATTTTATTCAGATTGTCCCTTATAATCTACTTTAAAAATAATATAGGATACTTTCTGAACCTGTATGTTCTGTTTGGACCATTGCCTGTTTTGACACTAAGTGCAGCAACCACTTCCTAGTGTGTTTTTATAAAGAAGTTGACATGAGACCTGTATAAACAGTGAGAACCTCCAGCTACACTTGACCAGTGAGAATAATAAAAAACCTGTTTGTGTCAGGAGCTCTCAGGGTCTGTCTACAGACATGAGAGATAACAAATTCCCTGAACAGAGGGACTTTGCAGTAATGCTATTCAATTGATTTCTGGGAATAACAGCTCAATGATAAAATTGTAACTTAGGAACATGGGAATTAAAATTAAGCATGGACGTAGTTCTGTGCAATATTTATATTGTAAATAAAAGGTAAAACTTGCATTGAATTGAAATCATCATCTTCCTTTCAGATGACTTGGACTTTGCTCTGTCTGTTTTCCTTGGAAAGTGTACAGTAAATCAGCTGCTTGAATGTCCGTGGTGACATCCTGAGAAACTTGTGCAGGGCCTAATTAGTAATGTTTGTAATGTTGTTGAATAGCTAAATAACCGTGATCCAGAGGTACACACAAATATTGCAAACTCCAGAAATAAACGCTCACCTTCACTGTTTTAGTTTGAGGAAATAGATGCTGGAAGCACAGTTGGAATTAGATAGCACAGTGTCTGCAAAGCACCACCACAGATCATGCAGTAATTTTATCCTGTTGCTTGAAAAGCAGCCTCGATGCCAGTTACAAAAAGATCGCAGTTAAACTGCTAGCCAAAGGATGTCACTTTTCTGACACCTGGGGACAGCTTCGTTAGCTGACGAGGTTGGGTCAGGATCCAGGTTGGGTGAAATGCTGTGTTGCTTCGCAGGAGCTGTGGTTTGCAGATGACATTCAGTGCAGGTGGCTTTGGGCTGCAGCTCAGGGAACTGGCTGGAAACAGGGAACACGTTTGCCCACTAACTGTGGCAGAACTGAGAGAGTTTCGTACAGAGCTGCAGCCTTTAACGAGGTGTTGGCAACCCTCCATCCCCGCTGTATGCAGATCCCCAGGGCAGGCCTAGTGTGGGCAGGGATAAATATTTGAAGAGTAAATGGAGAAGATGGGCTGTAGCCAGTGGCCTTGGATAAGCCCCATCCACAAGCAGCGGTGCGGGAGAAGAGGGAGCCGGGCAGGAGCAAGAGCTGGATCCGCGGCTATGAAATGGCGCCAGCCGCAGGCCCCGGGGCGAGCAGGCGGGGGAGCCCTCCTCATGGCCGCCGGTTTCGGCGCTTGGCCGCTCCTGTCGTGTCTCCATGGCCTCCAGCAGCTCCCGTTCCGGGGGGACAACTCCCAGGGAACGTGCCCTTGGCTGGGCCGCGGCCTTAGGCTGGATACCGCAAGGATGGCGGGAGCCTCCGGAGGAGACCGCGCTGCTCCGGCACCCAGGCACCCGCCATTTGGTTTCTCAAAGCAGGCCGAGACACAGGGCCCTGGAAGACTCCTCCATTCCGATCTCTTTTATTGCCACATAGGAAAGATAAAAAGGAGGTCTGGAAACGCTATGAGAATCAATTGGCTAAAAAGGATGTTGCTGAGGGTGTTTTTTTTTTCTATGCCTCCAGAAAGAGCTCTTTAAAATGATTTTTTTTTTTGGTCAGAAAGACAGAATCAGTCTATTTTAATGGAACCCCAGGGGAATGGTAATATTACAATTCTCTTGTAAACCTTCAAGGAAAAGGATCATGAAAAGTGGCTTATCTAGAGAGCCGAGAGTATTTCAAAAAGTGATCGTTCCTGATTAGTCATATCTTCCATTTCTATATTTATCTGTGTGGAAGTGTTACGAGTCCTGTCTGTAGAGCTGCCGGGGCTTAAATTGTGTTGAAACAAGTTTTAGCCTGACAAATTCCAGAGGAGACTAGTGCGTATAATAAGTGCATGGATTATCAGCTATAGAGATGTATCAATCATATATTCCTTAACATTCTTTAGGAACCTTCTTTATAATAATATAGTGTATAGGTTATTAAAATGTGCAAATTACCTGTAGGTTTTGCAGGTTAATATATGAGATCTCTTTGAATATGTCAGAATTATATTCCAAGAAATCAGTGTACTTTTAAAAATTAAAAGTCTTCCAAATAAGTACCATATAACTTCCACTCCAAATAATATTTCTCTTATATTTTAATTAAATGAAAATAAAACTCAAAAGGTTTATTTGCAATCTGTGCACTTCCTCAGGGGAGCATCGTCTTTATAACAAATTAAAATAACAGTTGCACTGAAACACGCCGTTCTACCTCTTAAGGAGCAGATCGTGGGTCATTATTCCTGCTCATAATCACCCCAAAATTACTGAGTTGTCATTATGCCTGAGTGAAGGCAAAATCTAGTAGCATAATACGTGAATTAAACCAGTTATATAAGAACATGGTCAAAGAATGGGAGCTTTTGTCCGTATTGGATGTAAGGCTGTGCGTGAAAGAAGGTCCTTCATCTTTCAAATGGCTGTGCAAAATCCGCAATAGAAATTGTTTTAAGCAAAAACCATTTGGAATGTTTGTTCCGTGTGTGAGAATTCATTTGCCCATTAGATTTTGTATGTGAATGTGCAACAGGGCTTTGGTAGCCCTTAGAGGAAAGGTCTGCAGTAATTTGAAAGTAGTTTGCATCCCAGTGCCCTTCTCTAGGATACTCTCAGCTTGTGTCCGCCGTGAGCTGCATATGTCACTTCCGTGGGGATGATGGTGGGGATGATCTGCCTCAAAGATGTATCTCCTAGTGCCTCCTGCGCAGTGCCAGCAGCAGGGAGTGAGGCTTTCCTAAGGCAGGATTGCAGTTACCACAGATGCTCTATGTACCTGATTTTAGACTTAGTGCTCAATTTAATATACTTTTAATTTTTTAAAGAATTTATTATATAAATAAATGCATAAAAATTATGCATTAAAGCATCTATATAACATTTTCCAAAACTTTTTTAAATGTATGTTTTTTTGGTAATGTTAATATTTTTCCCCTGCAATTTTATGTCTCATTCTGATTATTGTTTTCCATTCAGCTGATATAATGTTCCCTGTATTGCAGAAACATAACAAAGACATAATATTGATATTCACATTTTTATTGTTAGTGCACAAGTTTTATAGCCTTTGGAGAAATTCTCCTCTTGCTTACATTGACAGCAAAGTTTAGCCTTTAAATTTTTTATGAAGCAGGCGCGAAAGCTTCTACATGCCTCTTTTTTCCGCCTAGTAGCAGAGTAATACTTTTTTTTTCTTTTCCTATTGAATTTGCGGGAGTTACCATGGCCATTAGCATGTATCAGAGGAGCAGTCCAGAGACAGCTGTGCTGCAGCTACTTCTGTTATATAATCTCGAACAGCAAGGGAACACCAGGACAGAAACAAGTAGCTTTTGGGAGACAAGTAACAGGGTCTAAAAATAGTTCTGAAAAAGGGGAAGGGTGTATTTGGATTTGGACAAATTTTAAGTTATTCTGCAAAATAACAGCATATTGTGGCTTATTTAAATGATATTTTGCAAACATAGCTGGCTGTAACTGGACCTAACTGAACAGTGTTAGCACAGTCTCTCTGAAGCACATAGGAGATTTGTTTACAGCAGAACTGGAATTTTATTTTGGTTTAGTTGTATGTCAGTGAAAAGATTTTATTATGGTAATATGGACACTGCTTTTGCGGAAACATTAAACTTTATCTGATAATATAGTCCTATCTTAAAACCCAACCTTTGTCAACTTCCTAAAAAGATGGCATTTATGGTGAATTACAATTTTCATTATGCCACTGTATTTTCAAATCTTTTTTGGCTCTGGGATCGGTCTGAACTAATGCACTGTTAACACTTCGCACTCGTACATACGTAATTCAGACTGACACTGGGTTCTTTGCCATGAGCAAAAGACTTGGCTGTAAGACGATATTCTTAAAATAGAGAGATGTAAAATCCACTTACACTGAGTAATTATTTCTTTAAGCTCTGTCATAAGGCAAGGAGAGAAATGTGGAAGATTTAAATAGTATTTAAATAGTAATTTAAATACTATTAATTTAAATTTAAATACTATGTATTTAAATAGTAAATATCTGTGTTGTTGTTTTAACTGGGAGAGTTTACTCATGTCAGGATGTCCTCTATGAAGTTTCTGAAGGTTTTGCCATCAGCTTCAAGAAGTTAGGAGTTCACATGAGAAACAAGAAGCTAATGGAGAAAAATGTAACAGCTTCTTGGCAGAAGCACTTCCAAAGACGCTTTTGAAAGTCCTGTTCCTCATGACAAGTTAGGTAACAGCTACACAGTAAAAATCATTTTTACATGAAACAATAATGATTCTTAATTCTTTAATTTGCCATGTGTTCATTAAAAAGAGTAAACTGTTTCAGGTCATCTGTGAATTTTTAATTTATAGGTTTATAAATTATAGGTTTATATAGCAAGATAAAGCTACGTATGATTCCAAACAAAGGGCTCAGTGGTCATCAGCTAATTCACGCTGGGGAAAAATTCAGGCTCTCTGACTGCAGCCAGCCTGGGACTTATTCTCAGGGACCATTCTTGCAGTCATCACTGAAAAACCAAGAGCCCTTTCCTCCTTAAATCCTATCCCTTGCACTGATCATTAAAAAAGGATAGTCTGAGGATATTATGTTTGTGCTCTTTGGACTCTCCGCTACCCTCAGATTTTTCCATCTGCAAGAGAAACTCTTACCATTCAAATAACTGGAATACTTTTTCACCGAAATTTGCCCATTATAGTTAGAGAATCATTTGAATATAGTGGTAATGAATTGCTCTCTTGCTAAACTGTTTGAGATGGTATATAGCATTCTGGTTATAATATTGTGCAATTATCTCATGCAGAGATGGCAGGGAACAAAAAGAGAATTCAGAGATGTTTGCTTTTAATTTCCTGCCTTTGTTGCTGCTCAAGATTCATTTTTAAAAATATAAGAATATACCTTAGTGCATAATATATTGTCATTCTGTTATGACAGTTGATGAGCTTAGTGTTCCTCAGTGGCAGCTATTCAAAATGCCATTATACAACACATGCAAACAATACCGCTGTGTTTCTGAATACCTGACTTTCTCAAAGGATTATTTACTAGCACTTGCCTTCAGTGCTGCAGAAACTATGGTGACAGCTTTCTCACTCAGCAGCCATCCATCATTGCCTTGAACTTGTCAACATGAGTCAGGCTCTGCTGTGCTCATCTATAATGGCATTCATAGCTTTAAAGCCAAAGCAGCTATAAAGATATTATTATGTTTTGGAGGTAGGCACTTTTGATCTGGCTCTTTGAAAGAGAGTTAGATTCCTTAGTTAAATCTCCGATCTCTAGATAAACACAATTCTTGTAATTTTAAAAAACTTCCTTTTGGTTGCTTTCTTAGTCTTTGAAAGGGGTTGATAACTCGAAGGATTTAATGCAGTGAATCACGAGGCTCAGGAAGAGAAAGAAGAGACTGCGTCATAGATGATGAAATGTGCTAAAAATAAAGCAGCTCTTGACTGAGGGCCTCGGGTTGGGAGCCAGCGTGTCGGGCGAGCGCCCGTGCAACAGAGTCAGCGCTCGTGCCTGTCCTGTGACTCCACGTGATCGGCTGGCGGTGGCTGCTGCTGCTGCTTCTGCTGCTGCTGCTGCTGGGGAGGCTGTGGCCCCTTTGCCAGCCCAGCCCCTGCACTCGCGCAGCCTCACGCGCTCGTGCCGGGTTAGCTGTGCCCTGAGCACCCTCCTTCTTGGCTCTCGTAGGCACTTGCTCTGGGGCTTCGAAACCGAAGAGCTTCTCACCTCTTTCTGGCAGCACTGGTAGCTGGCTGGTGCCCCTGAGGACATGAGCTCCATTCACATTGTCCGCACCTGAAACAACTTGAAATTACAACGAGCACGCTAGATGTGGTTTTCTAATTATAATTTTAATTGCATCTAATTGTCATATTGCATTCCATTGCATACAGGTCAGTCCTTGTGTCTGGTAGATGCTAATTCCTTCAGCTTGAAAACTGTTCACAATTTGAGCCTGCAGGTTCATGGCAAGCACCAGCCTTGCTCCAGATGGTTGTGACTAGAGGTTTCTAGTAGGTTTTTTAGGACTGCTTTTTAAGACCTTCAATCATACTTCCACGTTTTTGAGAACACATGCTAATGTGGAGCAAGGAAAATCTGCTACTGGGCAGAAATACTCCCAGCCCAGAACATCTTATGTTCTGCTGTTGCTTTAAAAATAAAAGGATGAAACTGGAGAACATGGAAGGATGAAGCTGAATTAGCAGGAATGCAAATGCCTGAGCACAGACAGATCAAAAGACGAGTGTATGAGCAGACAGGAGAAAAACGGGAAGAAAAGTCTGGAGAAATAGCACTCCATTTTCATGTAGCTTGTACTACTGATTCCAAGTTTTCTGTGAGAATGATGCAAACAAATGACAGATGTGGTCATGATTTTCCAAAAATGCAATCGAAAGATCATTCTATTATTATTTGCATTGCAGTGTCTATAGGTGATAGAACAGCAGTTCTGTCCCATTTCATTATCCCGTTTACAGCACTATATCAGAACAATATCAAAATGTCTCAACTTTTAATATACTATAGTTGTTCTTGAGTTTGGAAAGGTGATTTTGTCCATATTACCAGAAAGGAACTGAGGCAGAAGAATCAGACCCACAGGAGGATAGTGGAGTTGTGAAGTTGTGGGTGAAAAACTGCACCTTGCAGAGAATGGATCAAGTACCCATGTTTATCCCTCTTACTAAGGCAAGGAGTGTCGGGGGGCAGCAGGACATATTTCATTTGCTGGGTTTTGAGAAGGAAACTGCCCTGCTACTCTGCTCAAAAGATGTTTTCTGGGTTGAGGGGTGGCTTCAATCACTGCAGAAGCACTAGGAGATTTCTTAACGCTAATTTTTGTCAATAAATAGAGGAGCTCACCAGGTAAATTTCAGTTCTATTATTCCCATCTGCATATTTTTCTGAAAGCAAGTGACAAGGTCAGAAATTTTAGATGTGTTTCTAGGAAATGGTGAGTTGTCTCCTTATCAAAACTTGTCAGATAGTAATAGATATTTTTTCCAGAAATCTGTAGTTTCTTGAAGATTATATCAGTCAGGGACTACAACAATGTGAAGAAAAGGAACAGAAAATACAGGTATTTTTCAAATGGTCTTTTAGGCTACTGTTCATTTTTTCACATTGAGAGAGTGAAATTCCTTTCCTCTTTGCAATGGAATTTGCTGATCATGAGAACCAGGAGCTCAGCAGAAGATCCTAGGATGAACTGGGACCCCTCAGACCTTGGAACATCCCACTACTTCTTCGCGTTGGCTGGGCCGGCTGCTTTCTGAAATGCTGACCTGCGCATCGATCCTATCCTCGGATTGGGGCAAGCAGGTCTTGGAGGCTTTGTGCTTCCCGGAAAACACGGCTGCAGGTAGGGAAAGGAAGGATAGATATTGGCAGGAAGGATGGATATTTGCTTTTGAGGCGTCTGAGTTTTATAATATACCATTCCCGACTGACTGGCAGGTGCATTACAAAAACAAGTTAAAAAAAAGGATTTTTACACACATATATTAGGTTGTTTATCAGTTTTTGCAGCTGGCTGAAAGCGAAGTCCCCTGGCAGCGTCTCCTTGCCCAGGCTGGGATGTTACCCTGGCCGGCTGCGGTGCCCGTTCCCGGGTGACAGGGGAGGAGGAGGCTCCGGTGCCAGCGGCTGCGAGGCGGCCGGCCCGGCGGCGCCCGCGCACTCTGCTCCGCTCTGCTCCGCTCTGCTCCGCTCCGCAGGCACCGCCTGGGCTCCTGAGCTGCGCTGGGCTGCTCAGCAGGGCTTGGCTGGAGGTAGCGCCCTTGGGCACGTGCTGCGCCGTGTCCTGGCTTTGTCCTGTGCCTTGTCATGGCAGGTGGGGAGGGCGAATAAGGCTGCCTCTTAGCTTTTTTTCCTTGCTTTTATTTGATATTTTTCTCTCCAATGAATCATAATCAGAAGATGTGCACTGAAAATCCTGGTTCCTGAAAGGGCCTTTCTGTGGCTGCAAATTACTGCCGGAACTTGGGAAAGGGTCTGGAAAGATTTCTGATACCTCCTTCTACTTAGCATATCTCCTCAGTTTAAACAGCTTCCTTTGGAAGATACAGAATTTAAAGTGAATTCTAAATCCACTTGCAAATAAAAAAAAAGAGAAAAAGAGAAGAATAAAAAGGATCTTATGCCCACAGCACAGTGCTATGGACTCTCTCCTGGAAGGGTTGCCCTGTGTTTCAAGCTGCTAAAGTGACTGGGAAGGCCCTAACCTGTTCCTGGTTAAATTGTGTAGCCAGAGTGCAGCACGCACACCCGCCAAACGCGTTGCCTGACACCGAGCCAGAGAGGCAGCCAAAGCCGGGGCTGTGGTGGTCACTGGGTCATGTGCGGTGCAGAAGGCTCGTCTCGAAAGTTTAAAAGAAAAAAAAGGTGGGGGGGTGGTTTAGAGTCATCACAGTCATCCCAGTGTGCAGCTGTTCAAATTCATATGCAATTCAAATGACTTGCTCTGTGTCATTTCTTATCATCACCTAGCTTTACGTGGGATAAAGATTGTGGTAAAAAAATAGCATTGTCTGTGTTTCTTTTTTTTTTCAAATTTTGCAGCTGCTGGGGAGCCTAAAGATGTCAGTTCATAAGGGTAATGTATGTTTGCTTTGTTTTTTTTCCCCTTTTCACAAGTGTTTAGCTATAATTGGGGAGAGATGGGAGAGCCCTGTTTAAGCTTGCCTCACCAATCCGCTGCTTTGAATTTTTAATGCTGACAGCTAAATAATAAAAGCTCCCCCAAGGTAACCAAATCACTGTAACATTCTGATGGCTCCTCTGTAGTCTGCTATGGAAACAAACATCTGTGGAAGACGATTTGCTTTAGCGTTGCCTGATGAAAATGACCTTTAAAGTTATCACAAAAGCGAGGCTTTAACCACCTGCTGAGGAATAAAAGATGGATATTTACACAGTAAATGTTTTAACTAACTGCTGCAGGGGAAAAAAATAAAAAAAGAGCTGTAGGTAACTCTTCAAATCATATGGTGGTTAGAAATGAGGCACTAGGAGTTTCCTCAAGGTAACTCGGTGCGTTTTCTATAGATATTCAGTAAGTAGCAACAAAACAAAGAATCACCCCAAAAAGCTCCCAGTGCAGAGGTTTAGGTCAGGCACTGGTGGCATTAAGGGCCATGAATTGAGACGAGAAGGATGTTAAAGAAAATTTGGACCATGCTAAGACTTTGGTGAGGAAATGCAAAGTAATGGCAGCAGTAAAGACTAAAAGAATCTGGGCTAGAGGAGCCTCAGGGCAGCAGCTGAGAGGGCACTGGGTGATGATGGGTTTGGGCTGATGCAACCAAGCACATGTCTGCCCAAAAGTTTCCTAGTTTCAGTCAGAGCTGGGAAGTGCACACAGGGAAGCTTTCCATTAAAAAAAGAGGTTCAGAGTATGTGTAGTATAACAATATCATATCTCAAGGAGAAAAATAGAAATATCTACTTTTAGTGAAGCTTACCGTATTTTAAAATCTAGTTATAATTACTTGTAGGTAATATTATGCAGATATATCAATATAGTTCTATATAATACAAATGCCTGCAGAAAAAGAAAACCTGTACAATTCTGTCACAAGGAAATCTTTCATTTTGTTGTGAAAGTTAGTTACACTGTTAAGATGGGAAAAGTTAATTATTAATTGTATTTTGCTACCGGATTACATTTTAAAAATAATTTTCCTTGCCTGACTTGTGAAATGTTAGCGGCTTCCCTGGAAATCCCGTTCTCCCACCAGCTGCAGCCAGAAGGCCTGTTTTTGTTCGCTGGGAATGTCTGTGCCTCCAAAAACGCATTTCGCCAAACACTGGCTGGGGACATTGATTAATTTTGCCCTGGAAACATGATGAGCCATAAGTAAAGTCTCAAAGGAAAAAATGCCCCATGCTGAACCAGCAGCATTCTTGGGCGACCTCTCCTTTCATGACCTTGCTTGTGTTGTCAGAAGTGATGGGGTCACAGCATATGGTTCAGTGGGTATCTTCTTTTCTCCTGTTATTTTTTCTCCTTTTTATTTCTCATTCAGAAGAGACTGAATAAAGATAGGCAATAAACTAAGGTTTCTGTGATGTTTTTCTTTTTTCTTCCCTATTGGTGTAATGTTTTAGCCTTCTCAAAGTAATCTTCTGTGCTCTTTGCTGTCAGCAAAGCGGTAAGTGGGGAGATCCCACATAATCATCAAGAATTAAATAATAATAAAGCAAAGGAGGGTAAAAATGCCTTTATTTTTCCCAAATGCTTATACAATGACTGGAATAATAAAAAAAAAGTATTCTCAGAGAAAATATAGAAAATTTGGTTAACTATTAATCACAGTGTATGATATACCTTAAATGACTCAAATACAAGGTAAAGCATTAAAATCAGCCTTTAATTCCAGAGACTGGCATTTCTCATGGGAGTTCATACTGAAACATCTACTCCGTTTAAAATGTGTGCCTTCCGTTCTTTTAGTATTTCAGATAAACTGTGGGATTTTGCAAATGGATTGCTAAGGACAAAATGGGTAGGTGTGTGTGAGGGGGTCTGTATTTCCTGACTCATTCTATAGCTGAGTCTGAAATGATCCTTTCTGCCATTCTGCTAGCGTGGGTTTCCTTGGGAGTTTCTCTTCCAGCACAGCTCCCTGGTTACATTTTTCCGATACTCTATCTTGGCTGCACGGTGGGGCAGATTATCAGATTGCCCATCTTCTCACATAAGCTCTTCTCAGTTGAGGAAAAAAATAAATCAAGATTTGCCTGGATCCATTCTCAGAACATCACAGAGTTTCTGCTTTTTCCAAAGTTTGGGAAAGTGGCTAATGGCTTGGGATCTTCAGTTTCTGCTTGAACTACCTGAAATTGGGCTCTGCAGGGAGGTAAATGAAAGGAAGTCCCTGTTCAGGAGCCTGCAGCTGAGTCATGGGAGTCCCTGGTAGCTCTCTAGAAAGTTTAGCTCACGTTAATGTTCACTTATGGGGAATCTTGCCCTTGAAAGATGAATAAGTTTGACGCTATTGAAGGCTGTATTAGTTTGACATGAGTTGCAGAAACGCTGTGCACATATAACGTGGCCAATAGTCAAGCACACTCAGTACCTTATAAGTGATAAAATCAATTATGGCTTCTCAGAAGCAGGGATGCTCAAAAGTGGGAAGTATCTTCTTTGGGAATCGATCTAAATTTTAATGAAGGATTACATCTGGGACTTAAAAAAACAGTATAAAGCTCTTTCTGTTGGCTTATGGTGAGAAAAAATCATGAAGGCTGAAATATTGATGATTCGAGGATTTGAGGGTTTAAGTAGTTTGTGTTTGGTGAGATTGTTTTGTAAGACCTTCATGAAAACTTTGTCTGAGGTACTAGGGAGGGAAATAGCATTGCTAAATACATTTGTTCGTATTTGGACTATTAAATTTTGACCCACTTATTTGCCAATTGAAGCTTTTAACCTGTTTCAGTTTAGGCACAAAGCCATTTCAGAGCCTGATTCTCACTTCAACATCTCAGTGTCAGTCGCTGTTTTCAGGAGAAGGCCCTCATCAAAATGGGACTTAGGTGCCTAAGTGCCTTTGACCAGCTGAACGGTAGCACTTTCCATTGAATTTGGACTTTATAGAGTGATACAGGTCCTACAGCAACACCCCATTAGCTTGCAATATTCAAACAGCACACATGGGCAAGGCTAGGCAGGTAGGAAGGTTTTTATCATGGTTTGGTCTATTATTAATGCTGAAATGCAGGAGTTAGAAGTTCACATGAACAAAGATAACCCCCACCCAGTCCGTTTCTGCAGCATACTTTGGCTTTGTAGTCATTAATGGCCTTTTCATGAAATGTAGATGCAGCCAAATTAAGCTCTTTTGAATAAGCAGGGGATTTTTCTTAACTAGAAAGGCAATATTGAGCCAATAAAACTACCTGATTCCTCCATATTTTTATGTTTATGTAGCTATAGTCACTTCGGTGTAATTGGGCTGCTACCATTAGCAGAAACCATTCAGACTTTATTAAACGTATTTGTAAAACTCATTTTCATTAAATATGTGACATCTGCATTTCTCTCTGCTGGGCTCGGCCTCCCTACCTCAGACAATCAAACACATGACACATTGTACATCTGCCATCTTTTATAATCTAAACTGCCTCGAGTAGGAACAATGCATTTATATTTTATAATGAAAAGAAAATCTCTGAATGCCAAGTAGTAGACACAAAAGATTATCTTCCTATTTGCCAGGCTTGGATTGTCAGACATTAAATTTTTTAGCAGCCACTTCTGATGAATTATTGATGCTCTCACTATTTAGAAAATGGATCACATCACTGGAGTAATTAGCACCCTGCCACTTCTGCCTATCATATTTAATGTATCATGAGAGAACTCTTGCGTTGAGCTATTTTTGAAATGAATGACTAGCTTTGTTTCTCATCTGTTGCCCCATTGCACATTATTGTCCACTGCCTATTGATGGCATTCAGGAGGTTTAGGAGCAAATATGCACATGTGCCTTCCCCTTAGTCTGTGTGTCCTAGTTTCTCGCAGGAATTTAATGACAGACATTTTTCTTCTGCGGATTATTATGCCAAGCAAAGGTTCAGGCCTGTACTTTCTGCATTCCAACAGGGCCTGTTGACTCTAAAAGAAACATTTTCTCCACAAAATACACAGTTTTATCAGGTTAGAAAAAGGATCCTTAAGTCTGTCATGCGACAATTCGTATTAAACTTATAGTAGGAAATATTTCCTGAGGAACTGGCTCGTGAAGCAATTTAATATCGTTAGCTCAATATTTGTTTGAGTTTATCACATTATATGGTTTTATTTAAATTAATATGGTTCTATAAAACAGATAATGAATTTTGTAGGTATGGTGCTGTCTGCTTAGTCTGACTTAAGTGCTATTGAACCTAATGTTTCTGTGTAGAATGGAAGCCTTTTCAAGCTATTAGGAAGTAAGGCAGCAAGGAAAGGGTATTCGGATCAACAAAACCAAGTGTAGCCTCCCCTATACATAAGATACCTTTTTCAGATATAGAAATATGCATCTGCTTCAAGTAGGAACAATGCATTTATATTTTATAATGAAAAGAAAGTCTCTGAATGCCAGCTATATAAATACATAAATATCTTAGCTCTGCTCCTCAGGAACTGTTAGCATGTCGGAATAGGATTTTGGTTAGCAGATTTTTATACTTTTGAATGAATAAAGCAGAGCCCTGTTTTGCAGTTAGTATCCAACATCACTGCTTCCTGCAAAAAGAAGACTCTACAGGCTCAAAGAAAGCTACTTTTATATAAAAAAAACACACCTAAATATGAATACAGGCCATGGAAGTCATTTCAAAACTGAAACATTTGCAATGATTTAGTAGTATTGTAGAAAATTAAGATGCAACAGTGGGGGTTAGTCTTTGTTCTTGGTTTATAGGGCTGTGCATTTCAGAATTTGTCTGGCCTTAGCGATCCATTTCCCCTAAGAACCTGCTAGGAATGGCTGAAAACACAAAGGTAAATGTACACTGCCAAGGTCATCTCATCAGACCAGTAATTTCTAAACATATAAAGTATGTTACTTAGGGATGTTTTTTAACGGTATCCTGAAGTGAGGTTTTTTTCTGGGTTATTGTGCACTTAACAGAGCATTCATTTAAACTCAGGGTTGAAATGCTCTCAATACTTGCCAGTTAGGAAAACAGAAATAGGAACGGAGATACTTAAGGAAGCAGGGAAATGGAAAGAAATATCACCTGTACTTCCTGATGCTTTTACAAAAGTGATTGCGTTCTTGAATAAAAGACAGCAAAGAAGGAAACTGGCTTTGCTCTGGACACATCTATTTAAATGGACAAGGGCACCAGTCAACAGAGTGTCATGTTTAATTGGGCCTGGCACTCTGAATTTGCCTGTGTCATTGTAATACACGGTATTGAAAGGTAATCTGCTCTGTTTCAGAGTGCTCGCTTTTCTGCTTTCCAGCAGTTTAAATTATCAAAGAACATAGACTATGTAGCAAGGACAATAGTAGCAAAAATTCAAAAACAGATGCGAACAAAATCCGTTCAAATGAATGAATAAAACAAAACTCCAAAATGGATGATACGGAGCAAAAAGAAGTAATGATAAACAAAGGATAAACCTAATGATCCACAGTCGTCTTTCCAGATAATTTATTCTTAGTGGTAGACAGACATTGAAATTGTGTCCTACAGTGTGAAGGTGAAATCGTTCCCTGCTTCCCTGGGCCCAACCTGAGCAAACTTTGTGCAAAATTAATGGATAGCTGAGAGCTTAGACCTGGAAGTGCATTTGCCTGCAACTGCTTCCCCTCTTGGCTGATAATAGGTACAAAGGGGGATTCTTGACACGCTTTATTCAATGCAAGTAACAAGATGATTAGCAAAGAGAGTGTTTGTTATTGACTGTGGCAGCAAGGAGTGTGGCACAACTCATCCATCTGTTCTTGCTGGTGGTAAACTGAGTCTTTCTGGTGCCTCTGCTGGTGGCAGGTGAATGTGGGGCTTTAAACGGGAGGCGAGCACATTCCCCAGGACGTTCAGCTGGCTTTAGTGCTGGTGTACGGAGATGCTGCTCCGGTTTGGGGGGAAAATCCTCCTGCCGTGTCCTGGGGTGGCATCGCCCAGGAGGGGCTGCTCCTCAGCCACGGAGCTTGTAGGAGTTTGTAGGAGAAAAGCCTGAGAGCTGCTTTCTGTGCAGAATGGGATGTATCGGGTTCAGAATCGTATGTGAACTGGCCAGAGAGAGGAAAGATTGGAAGATTTGAATTTGTTTCTGCATTTTGTTACCTGTTTCCTATTGCCAGTCGTGCAAGTCCTTTTTATTTTTCTTCTCTACTTTAGGGTTGAAAATTTAACACTGCGGTTCCTTTCCAGTAGCAAATGGAGTAAGGAAAAAAAGAGGATTGTTAAGCACCCTCTCACGTGTTTGAAGCACAGAGCCTCTAAGCTGGTGGAGGCTCCCCCACAGGAATGGGGCTGCAGCACCTCACGTGGCATCTGCTCCCCTGGCAGGGTCCACACAGAGCAGAAATGGGTCTGCACGGTCAGCTGGGAGCACCTCTTGGCTTGTGACCCCTGGGGGTATTGCCAACACGTATGTAGCCCTTTAGGATACAGCTTCTATGAGAAAATGGGTTCTTATTGTGGCCTCAGAAGGTAAATAAGAAAGTTCTATCAATAATGATGGGAGGACGGAAGTAAAAATCACTTAAATGGTGCTACTTTTATATTACTACTGTTGTAATTAACTTGGATGTACTTCAAAGAACAGTTGTGGTGTACAAATCCTTTTTTTCCTAAGTACAGCCAAATAATAATGAACAAAACATGCTTAGCAAAAAATATTTTTAAAAAATCACTTCTCTTGCATCTCAAAAAGTAATTATGTGCCCAGAGAAAAAGAGACATTGCAAAATGATCACCGATTTCAGTATCCTCATTTAGTTTAGATGGCTGCACGGATCCAGAAGAATACTTAATTCCTCTCTCTACAGAGATTATAAAACCAATGTAGCATTGATAGTTTTCCTCACGTAATGTCAGTATGAAAGTGTTGGATCTCTTTTCGGAAAAAAACCTCTCTCTCGGTGGTATTTGATGTAAATAATTGCATGACACTGGGTAATGCAAAGAGCAATAATGGAAAAAGTTCCTCCATGACTCAGGATTTCCTCTGCATTGACTTTCAATAATATGGGAGGCTTCTAAAAGTCATATGGAGTCATATAAAAGGGCTTGAGTGCTGCAAGTCTAATTTAAACAGGTTGAACTTTTAAGCCCAAAGCTCGCTTCAAGAAATCGCCTACTCAACAGTCAGCTACCCCTAAAGCTGCCTAAATTGACTCTGCCTGATCTGGCATTTTCACCTGCTCCCGTGTGTGTGCACAAAACTGCCCCACTCTGATCAGTCGACTCTTCCCTCGGCTTTACGAAGATCCAGGGATCAGGGAAGGGGAGAGTGGGGCTTTCGGAGGGCCTTTCTTGTACTGGTGCTCGTGGCATGTCCCTCCAGAAGGCGGATGTGAAGCGGGTAGCGTCGCCGGCCCTGCCTGCGTTCTAGAGGAAGGCCGGGTGGCCAGGCGGGGAGGACGGATAACTTCATCGGAGTTACGGAGCTAACGGCCATTTGCCTAGAAACTGGGCACTGCCAAAATCCTTTGCGGGATCCAAGATCTTGGAAGCAGGAGTTAGAGTTTAAATTGTGAGGGATTCGGGGGGAAAATCTTACCCACAATGAACAATGGCAAACACTTCAAAAAAATCTCTTGCATACCTTTTGGCTTTCTAGCAGATATATTAATGACATTTCCCCCCCAAATCTATGGAACTGTGGAGCCCGTCCCCACAAAGAATACACATGCTCTTGGCGAAGCTCTCGTAAGAAACCATCTCTCCCCTTTTATGCACCTCAGTGTTGGTAGGACATGTTGTCCCCGTCAGCTGAGTGGCCTTTGGGAAAACGAGTCCAAGAATGGGATGCTGCCCCTGGCCCGGGATGCTGGAGGAGGAAGAGCCTGGGGCTCCAGCAGCACTTTAGTGCCCGCCATCTGAGGGCTCCTGAGCACTCCCCAGAACATTTTGGAAGGAGCCACATAGGAAATGTCATCAATTAAATCCATTAGTAGGCTCCAATTCACAAGACAGCAACCTGATCTTTCACTGTAGTCGGCTGCAAGTTTGTTTACAGCAGCTACGCCGCTTCATTCATATTCACCAGCAAAGGACCTGGTCCTGAGCTCAGATATTATGCAAATCTCCATAAGATTGCAAGTTAGAAAGAGTGTTTAGGTGTAAACACAGATCCATTAATAGTACATCTAGACTCTATGTTTAAGCACCCAAAATGGTACTTCAGTGTGCTGAAAAGCTATTTAATTGCCTAGGCATCAATTTGAGCTTTGGAATGTGGGATTGGGAAGGCCATCAACTGCCTGCAACATTAAAATATGGTTTCCTGTGTAGCAAAAGCCATGCCTGTGCCTAAGAACCTGACTTAGGGCTTTGCATGTGTCCTTCAAAAGCACACGCAGAAATCTATTAATACTTTGTATTGTGAAATACAATTTCCTGGATAACATGGGCAATTCCTCTGGAAAAAAAAAAAAAATTGCTGTTTTGTGTGAGTATGTGTGTTTGTGTGTGGGTATGTGAATTTCCTGTGAAATACTGAGGAATAGATGTGCATAAGCTGTGAAAGGTTAATACCAGGAGGTTAATTAAAGATCTGGATATATAAAGCTGCTCAATTAGTTGTGGATCTTGTAAGTTTTCATTCAACTCCCAAATGTTTATGGTTTAACATGATTTGATTGTAAATGAAAACTGCGTATATGTGTGTTAATGTGCTACATCTGGGGAATCCCAGAAGAGAAACTAATTATTTCTTCAAACTGATCTGACGTGGTGCACAATTGATACAAATGGGTAATGGGAATATCTATTTTGTGTGATTAAGCTGCTTGTAAAAACAGTATCATCTATTGGTGGGGTTCCTCACATTGCCACCGAGTGATGGTTGTAAACTCACCTGATTGCCATGGGATAACTGCATTATCTGCTCGTAGGAAGAAGCGACGTGACTGAAAATTGGGTAGAAAATTCTTTATCTTTTTACCTACTCTCACATGTCCATACATGCCCAGTTTTACTGGCACAACTGCCCTTTCTGGTGGTAAAACCACCTCAGGGCTAGTCTGTGAGATAGCTGGGTCCGAATTAACCTCAGATCATCTTTTGACTAGAAGGGGAAGCCTCGAGTAGTGCTATGAGAGGGCAGGGAGCAGTCTACTAACCGTGCATACTGTTATCACCATGAATGGCAGTAGAGTTTTGGCATGAGATTGGATGTGGGAAAGGAAAGAGAAGACCCTGAAATTGGATGTTGTGTATCTTATTCTGATATAAGCTTCATTTTCATTTCCATCAGTCCTAGATGTGCTATAGCCTTGGTTGTATGATGCATTTTTTCAGACTTCTGTGTGTCTGGAGGCTGAGAGTTTGGGGTGGGGAATATTTAGATATTTTGGACTTGAAGGGAAACTTGTGCCCTTTGGGAATATGTGAGCATAGAGGATAAGAAAGAGAGGAGTATAGAGGATAAGAAAGAGAGTATCATAAAATTGTGTGATGAGACAGAGTGGCATCTCTGCAAGCCTAACCTACAGTTTTTTTGTAAGAATTTAGAGTTATTACTAGTTTAATATAGTCTAATACTCAGAAGTGAGTAAACACCAAGATCAGTTCAGCTTCGATGTTACTGTTTTTAGCATGTGAATTGCAGCATGGTGTGGTCACTACTGCCTTTGCTCCTACCAGACCGCTGGCCCGTTCAAGTATCCAGAACCTGCAGTGTTCACATCCGTTATTTATTACATTGACTCTTATTGCTCAGTATGTGACGGCTTTATTTACTGTTCATTATTCTAACCCTATTCTAAACATAAAATCATTCCCCTTATAGGCATGTCTGTACACTTTCATTAGCATAGCCAAATGCTTCCAGAAGGAAGACCTGAGACACTGGCTAGCATCAAAATTAACCATGACTAGCATCAAAATTAACCGTGATGAGCATCAAAATTAACCATGACTAGATCATCTTATGGCTCTCTCTCTCTTTTTCCTTTTTCTTTCTTTTTTCACCAGTGGTTATCACTGCAAACTGTGCGCTGAGAGCTGGGTTTTAGCCAGCCCTGGTGCTGACAGTGACTGTTGTGCCCAGCCCGCGCTGCGGAGCTGCCTTGGGCCACATGCCGCTGGAGTGGTCGTGCCGATGGCCTCTCCTTTGGAGCTGTCCCGTGAAAGCCCTTGTGGTTCCTCACTGCACATAGTCTCACCTCGGAAACCTCTATGTTTAGGACCATATGGGGAAAGCCAGTGCAGAGCTAGGTATCAGAAGATTGTATTTTGATGAATTTTACTTCATTTAATTTGAATGTCTTAGCCTTAATGGAGTTTCTGGAGGAGAATGTGCTGCTGGAAAATCTGATGGCCCTCAACCAGCTTCTTCCTTGCCCTTTTCTCACCCAAATCCACTTTGCCTATTGTGGCAGTGTCATTCTTGCTCACATTCTCTTCTCTGTGGATGCTTCATACAAAATTCTGTCTCTTTGTCTGCTAGTTCTCCCCACTCCTTAATATGATTTAAAAAAAAAAAACTGTCTTTTTAAAAATGTACAAAATATTAAACCTTTCCAATGCATTTTGATGCACAAGTTTTGCTGTCTTGACAATCATGTTAACTGAAGGTACTGAACTTGTTAATATTAATTACAGCAAGTGCATCAAGCTGTATCTTTCATCAAGAAATGCATTTGGTCCTATGAAAGCACCAGGTAAGCCTGGCTTGACTCAGGATTTGCTCAAGCCATAGAACCTTGGAAAGGCCAGGAGAGCTCATGGCCCCAGGAGCAGAACAGGGCTGAGTCCTTGAGACTCAGCACCACGATGTTGTCATTGCTTGGCATCAGAGGGGAAATGGGGAAATGAATTGTGTCCTTCTTGCTCGTGGAATATTGTGCTTCTCCCTTCATCTCGGTTTGGCCCATTTCTCACCTACCTGTCTGGTAATGATCTGCCTGTTGTAGCATCCCTTTACTTCTCATACAATCTGGCCTTGGGGGTTTCTCTGTCTGAGGAGGCTGGAAGGTCCCAAAGCATTTGTGTGGTTTCCTCACCGGGACACAGTGTTTGGCCCATACCCAGTCACTGGTTTCTGGTTACCTCAGCTCTGCTGTTATCCTGCAGGTTTGTGCTCGTCGTGGGCTCGCTGGTTCTGCTTGCTTCTCGCCTCAATTCTTTTCAGGTAACCTTCAGTGCAGACTCTTGCCAAATACTTCTGAAAAAAACAGAGCATAAAGGATTTTCACCTGCCTGTTTTGAAAAGTAAGATCACCAGCTTGCTAGTTAAGAGAGACCTTTATCTCTCAAGTCTATGTTGTTTTTTTAAAAGCATTTCCCAAGGCCATCACTAAGTGTCTGTGAAGTGTTTACTATATAATCTCTTTGCTGAAAGCTGGTATTAAATTAACGTGTCCATAGCTGTGTACTGCATAATAGCAATCTGTCCTCCTTCAGTGACGCTTGACTGTTCTGTGAATTCACTGAACTTGCTTGAGTCAAGAGAAAATGACGTTATCCTTTTAAGAACGTTGTCTTAAATCTGTATCTTTGGCCATTTATGACCAAAATTCATTTGTACCAAGAGGATGTTAACCTCTGTGACCTGATCTTGTGTTACTTAAATCCTGAGGACCTCCATTTATTTCACAGTCAAAGTAATAAGGTGGAGAAATGAAGACTGGAGGATCAAGGCAAAAGCTAAGCAATAGAGTTGTCTTTGCTCTGCTCCCATTTCAAGCCAGTCTGCAGTTGGAACAGGTCTGCTCTGCAGTTGTGGGACTTTCCAGAATCCAGAAGTTTTGTTATTGTGGTCAAACCAACCCGTGCCTGAGAAACAAGATACTGCAGCCTGCTCCACACTACCCCTGGAGGCTTTTGATTTTTGCAGTCTGCAAGCAGGTGTATTGCAAGAGCACATTTTACTGTGCTGCTTCAGGGAATGCTTGGAGATTTGTTTTCCAAAAGTTTGTTCTTTTTCCCAGCTCTAGTTTGAGAGATTGTCATTATAGTTTAGTGTCAGTACAGGTAAAAGTGACTGGCATGTTTTATATGGCCATTTTCCGAACAGTTATAGTGTTTTAATGCTTTTCAATCTTTTGACCAGGGAGAAAAAAACTTCTTCATTTCCATCTTCATTTCCTTTCAATCTCTTAGCGATGTGTCACTAGACCTAGTACTTTGTCTGTTTTAATATGTGACTAATCTTTTCAGACCCATTTCCATTGCTATCTGTGCACTACCATTGCTGGCTGTATTATACCGTGGAATATGGGATGCAGCAGTCCATCAATCCTCTTTCTTCATCTAAAGGCACAAAATATATAGTAATTGCTTAATAAATCTGCCATTTCTTTATCTCAGTCTCCAATTCTCCATTTGCATTTTTAGTAGTTTTATCTTTAGGGCTGGCTGGTCATCTAACCAAGACAGGACGATAGCTAACTTTTATAGTGCAGAAAGCAATAAGACTCTATGGTAAATGAATATTTTTTTATTAATAATGGGTACTAAATCTTGATGGAATTGTTAATGTCATGCATAACTCCAGTCCCTGCAGAGCTGGTCTGGAGCTCCGGGGATGGACGTGTCCTCTCCCTGTGCAATCCAAGGCTTATAGGCTTGCAATCCAAGGAAGTTTCCTGCATTCTGGCAGGGAGAATTTGGCAACAAATTCAGGAATGACTTCCAGCAAGATGAGCTTTTCCTGCATTCTCCCACACCTTGGCTTTGTTGTGAGGGTTATGGTATTTTTAATTTGAGCACTTAGTGCTTTGCTATAGTAGCAGAGGGCCTGAGAACAGCTTAACGTATTAGCAGATATAGTTCTTTATGTATATTGATAGGAATCATCTGGTTTTAAGAAATTTGAAATTTCTAGAGGAAAAAAAAAAAACAAAGGAAAACAAACACACACAAAAAGGGTTTATTTATTAATTGTACTTAATTTTTTTACTCCTGATTCTGCCCAGTGTCAGTGGCTCTCCAAGAAGCTTGAAAGCATTCCGCTGCTGAAATTAGTTTTCTAGGCCTTCTGAATTTGCTGTCTGAGTTACGTGTGGCAGGGAGAATTTGGGAGAAGGCCTTTGCTGGTGGCCTAGCTTATCTCTTACCTTCTGACGCTTCTGAACTGGCAGATAATAAGATTTGATCTTGCAGTTCTTGAACACTCAGGAAGCACAACCTGATGCAGAAGGGGAAAGGCAGGGAAGCTCTTGTCAGCATTGTTTATCCTGCTTGTTCCTTCCCCAGGCTTAGACAGTGAGCTCAAGATCTCCATTGTTATCTTGAGGGAACTCACACATGTAAAAGATATCCAAAAATTCCAGCATAAACAGTGTGGTGGATAATTGGCATGATGCAGTGTTGTATTTAGGATTAAATCTTATTTCTGATGATGGTAAAACTGCAGAAGGCCAAGCTTGAGACTAGAGAATAACTCCAGTGGGATTTTGAACAATCACAAGCCTGACAGGTTTCTCCTCTCCATACATGATGCCCTTGCTAGAATAAATGCATAACAATGGACAGGAAGAGGAATTTTAAAAAGCAAACAATCAGTCTCTCCAGATCAAGACATTTATCCTCAGTACTTCTGAGGGACTGTAGGTAAATGAAAACACATGGCAGGTATTTTGCTTAATACACACCTGGAGAGTGCTGTAAGCAACCTGTGGAGGACTGCGATGGCTTTGTCAGAATGCACCGCTGCTTGCTGCTCTTGCAGCCTATCGCAGCATCCAGGAGTGATATCAAATCCCTCAGTTAGCTTGAACTGAGTGCTGAAGCAGGAGGAATAGCAATCCTGAGCCTGTGAGCGTGAGGCAGCTGCACGCGGCTCCCGTCGTACCCGGCAGGGAGCCGAGGAGCTGGTGCTGCCCCTTGGGGAGGGAGGTACCCGAGGGAATCTGCGGGGGGAGAGTTACTGCCTCGTCTCTTACGTCTCCGAAGTAATGGGAAAAAATTGCACTGAAAAGGGGAGAGCTTTTTTAGAAAATACTTATTCATAGGATCTTCTAGCAAAGTATTTTTCAAACATAAAAGGGGCCAAATGGCAGGTGTCTGACTCAGTGGTGTGTGATTTCATCAGCGATAACATACACTGGATACAAACTGGGAGGCTGCAACATGTTTTTAAAGAAAATAAAGAAGTATTTCAATGCTGGTAAACAACAGCAAGAGATAGAAGTGCACAGAGGCAGAGGAAAGGCAGGTTCTAAGACTGTAGTTCTTAAAAAGTACTTACAAGCACACTTGATGGAGACTCAAGGCAGAATTGCTGCTTTAGAGATAGCAAAGCTGCATCCAGTTAATTTTCCTCTCTTTCAGAGAACCAGATATGCAAACTATAATCCAATACCCAACTGCGGTGACTTTTCTCTGAGTTCATCTCCCTTTCCTCTTCTCCCATAACACACTAACACTCTCTTCTTGCTTTCTTACTCTTCAGCTTGATTCTGATTCATCTGGGAACTCTAATTCCACCTTTCAGACTGCTCAGCTTTTTTTTTCTTATTATTATTATTTATTGTTTCCAGTGTTCTTAATTGTTCAGTCTTAGTTGATAAAATTGGTCTGTGTTGCCCAATTTCCTTTTAGCTTTAACCTGGATGGATTTCAGTTGTTTCCAGTTTGTTTTGCTCTCTCCTCTTCTCTATTTCCTTTCCACAATCCCATTGCCTCAGAGTGTTTTACATTTTTGGAGGGGCTTTAGAAGAGAATAACTTCACGTTGCTTGTCATAGTGCTTGTGTTAATGAGTGTTTATGCTGGATGGCAGTGTTTTAGTGAAGTGGATCCTAATTACAGTTTTATTTGCTTTACTTCTCCCATATTTGTGGGCAAGCTCTTGGGTAGCCCTTTTCCCCGTTACCTGCTCAGCAAACCTAGCAGCCCAGTCCCCTCCCTTTCCAAGGCAGTGGCAGGAACCCTTATCTATCTGGCAGCAGAACTGATTCTTCTTGCAGATGTCCCTAGGAACGTATTCGTGGTCCAGACCTGCAGTCTTCTCCCCTACTGGACTTGTGCATTTTCACGGGGCTGATGAAGCCTGTCCTGGTGCCCTGCAGATGGACAGCAACGTAGCAGATTCATCAAACAGGCAACGTAAGCATAGAGCAGTACTACACCTGTTACTATTACTGTGGTCCCTGTTCCTGCTCTGTTGTCACTATCCATTTTATAAAATGCACACCCTGGTAGTTTCGCCCTTCAGTCAACCTTTGCTGTATTTGAGAGGGAAGGATACGTGGAGATGTATATGTATTTTTTAAAACAATCAATGTTTTCCAAAAGCCTTGTTGGAGAAAAAGTGGCAGAACAGTTTTTGCTGTCTGTTTGTTACCTATCAAGACTTATGTCCGTAGATAAAGTACAAATGACTTCACTTAATAAAATCTGTGAGGTCTGTTTTTAGTGGTTATGCTTTGCAGCCATGGGCCCAGTAAAAGCCTGAGACTGCTGTGAATAAGTGAAATATAAAATAGAACAATTTTATTTTCTGTCCTGTAACAAAGAGCAGCTTCTGGAAAGAAGAGTCTTAAACTGTTGAGTGCCAGAGATATATGCGATGTTGGCTGCTGTCTTCTCGGGGGAAAAAAAGATAAAATGCAGAAAAATCAAAAAGTGTTTTGAAATCTTGCTTATATTTGGCAACCCAACATGCCTATGAGCTACATCATGCTCTCTTAGTGCTGGTCAAAAAGGGCAAAAATGAAAAAAATGAATGAACCTGAGACTTGCAAATGTTACAAGGAATCACAATTTATTTTATGGATTTTTACAGAAATTCCTGTGGAATGTACTTGCAAACGTCATTGTACAGAACATAGCTCACTTGATCCAGTTTGCTTTCAGTGACCAGGGGGCAATGAAAAATGCAAAATGGGTCAGGGAAGAAAAAGTCATGATCCTAATAAAGTGCAAAACTTCCATGACTTCAGCAGAGCCAGGATTTCACTTGAGGAGCCAGGAGCCAGGATCTTCACTTGAAGATCATTCCTACTTGTCCTGCATGAAGTTGGGAGTGGTTGTTGATGTAAACTGTACTTAAATACTGAAACTAGTGTCATGTACTGATAACAATGAACATTCAAGAAATTGGCTTACTCTGCAGGAAGGAAATTCAGGAGTAGCTAGACAAAGTATGAGTATATTATATGTAGATCATCTTTCTTTACCATTACCTTAGGGTCACTGCTGAATAAACTCAAGTTCTGAGTTTTAAAAAAAACTCACTTGCACAGTGGTCTCAGAGACATCTTGTTTCTGGTAACCAGTCTCTTTGCTGTTAAGTTCATGGCTAAAACGAGCTCATCCAAGAGGACAGGATCCATTTGCTATCAATGCCATCCCTACAGAGCTTTTGCCTCTTGAAAGACAGCGACAGCAGGAGGGCTTGGATCAAAAATCAGGCACGTTTAGGTAATGAGTGGTTAAAAGAAGCTGAGGACTCCATATGGTGCAGTCACTTAAATAAAATATGGATTAGGTGCCCAAACAGAAGAGGGTTGAGCTTTGGGCACTTTGCGCTCTGTCGGTGTTAATCAGTAGAGGAACAAAACACTGTGGAAATTACTGAGTTTTGGTTTACTCCAGATAACCTTTTAATGTGACTTGAGCAGTATGGATGTGAGCTGGTCCTTGGCACAGATAACAGGTAATATGGTATGGGATAACAACGTAGCATGAATATAGAAGTAACTTTAATTATGGACTACAGCGTCTACCTGGAGCATCTTTGTCTTATGTTTCCAGTTCAGATATCTGGATGTCTGGAAGCCACTTTGCCCTGTCACTCTGTATGGCATCTCTTCTCCTTCCCGTTGTTTCTCTTCATTTCTTTTTCTACTGTGATTTGTGGCCATTTACATTTTTGCTGACAGGTGCTAAGAGTAAGTCAATATTTATAAAGTTCTTCTGTTCCTCGCTTTTACTAGAGACTTCACTGACCGTAATGAGCTGCTTCTCCAGAAAATGAAACACAATTTGGGTGCACATGCCAACAATAATTGTACTTGTCAAAAGAAACAGGTAACGTTATGACTACCCAAAAACTAATCACAAGAAATGTGATAATTCATACGGTAAATTGTGTTTTACAATTTCTTTCATTTCATGGGGTTTAGAGCAGATGAAGGAAAAAAGGAAAAACCCTTGCAGTGTTCATGCCAAGCGTGCAGGGTGATATGGAATGGCAAATGCGTACGAAGCTTCTGGAGCACCGTGGTGTCTCCCACTGGTGGGAAGGTACCTGAGATTTCAGCATTAAAATTGCTGTACTGAGTTGCAATGTCAAATGATTATGGTTAACTCTTGTGTAATGCACTTAATGTGGTTTAGTTGGGAGCTCTGTTAAGATTCTGTGGCAGCGCAGCTGGGAGGAAGTGTAATGTAGAGTGTGGAAGAACCTTGCGACTGTGGAGGGTGAGATTCAGTTGTGCCACCGCAGCGTGGCTCTGGAGTCGTTAATTAAGTCAGATTTGTTCCGGATGTAAAACACACCCTGGATGTGAGGTCTGAATCTGACCAGATTTTGTGTATGGAAATCTACCACAATTTTAAATTCTGGTTTACAAATAGCTGGTTAAATCACTTCTCAAGTATATAAGTCTATTGTTCTCAAATCAAACCAAAAAAAAAAAACAAAAAAACAACAACTAAACAGTGCAAAACACAGTAAAATGAGATTTTTTTTTTTTTTTTTGGTTTCACATTTTTAGTTACCGTTCTCATAGTAATCAAAATAGGTTCTTATTATGTAAATGTAAATTATTTGCTCCATTTGGAATTCAGCCTTGCTAGGAAGTCTAAGTTGGGCTGGGAGCTTGTACTCTCAGGTGGGTTTTTTGTGCTCTCTGTTCTGCAATGCTTTATTGAATGATCTCAGATAAATGGAGGAGAATGGTCAGCATGTTGTTTATTGTAGTGTTCCCCTCAAAACCACGAAGGAAATTAGTGCCATGTCCTGGAAGTGCCGTGTCCTGAAAGGCTCTTGAATGAGGTCAGTGCGCAGGAGTGTTGTCCATGGCCTGGAACAGGCTGTGGCCACTGCTCTCTGAGCTCATTTGGGGGTCTTGCTCTGCTTAAGAAGCAGCAGTTTACAGGTACAGGAGCCTCGAGGTTTCTGCAGTGGGGATGTTATATGCCTTGGAGCAGAAGTGGGGGCTGATGAAGAGAAAGTAGGAGCTCGAGGTGGAGGGAATGTGGAGCAGCAGGAGGCTAGAAAGAGAACAGGGCAAGGCAGAGAAGATGAGGCGATGGCCGCCTGCTTTCCCTCAGGCCTGGCGGCGCTCGCCGTGCGCAGCAAGGAGGGCTGCAAGGAGCAGCGCTCGCGGCAGGCGCTCTGGGCGCTCCGAGCCCCTCCGCGGGTAAGTGGAAAACAGTTGGCGGATGAAGTCCGGCCAGATTCTCCTCTAACCTCCTGGTTTTGTTCATCCCTGTGAAAATGCAGAGGATGCAGAGTGGAATTTTCTTGTACATCGGTTTCTATTGTAAGGTCTGAAATGTGAGCAGGAAAATAGCTCTGCTGACTGCTCTGTGTAAGTGTTAATGTGACCATAATGTTTCACATTTTTTTAAGAAAGGTCTCGAGTAGTAACGTAGAGCTGACTGTAGTATATCTCTAAAGAATCCAGGAATTAATTTCAAGGAAACCAGCTTTTTGTACTGAAGTTTCATGTAGCAACACCTCCGGGGAGGTGATCTAAGAGTGTGGAGTGCCCTAAGAGCTCTAATCACCAGAAGAATTTGACAGCTCTGTAATTTGCTCTTTGTGGCTTCCTGTGGTGTATTTGTAAGGTGATTCATAAAACAAGTCAGCTGTCAGTTTAAGACTATAAATACCTGGACTAAGAGAAAATATCTTTCCATCACCTTGTGTTTACATGGAGTCAAATTTACTGTTGGGGAGCCTGTACCTAGGGAACGGTCACCCCATACGCTATAGACAGTCCTATTTATCACCAATATATTTCACAATGTGGATGTGTATAGAATGTGTTATATGGGAAGGTGAAGTAAAACCTTCTAGTACTAAATGAAAAGTGCACAGAAAGAATGGAAAAGGATTTAGCTCTTGTCATTTTATTGCTGCTTACAGTTCTTAGGAATTGCTTCTTGCTTATTCTTTAAGATACCATTTTGCAAAGAGAAGTCTACATTACTCTAAGATATTTTTCATGATTATTTTTTCATGATTTAGCACTTGAGGTTCTAGTCACTTTGCTTTGAGTTTGAGAGATAACATGAATATTATTGTTTCCTTCATCATTACTAGTGACAGTGACTTATGAAACAGCTCCAAAGGATGCCTGTGGTGCCGCTCTGCTTTTGGGATTGTGCAGCTGCCACCAAATTGGGCTAGATATCAAGGAGGCAAGAGTAGTTTTTGAGAAGAAAGAAGTTGAGAAGAAAATTTATACCTGATTTGCATCATGTGTTCCCTGAACCATGCGCTGTGCTTTGGAAAAGGTGGCATTTAATTCTAGCCAGATGCTACAGGAGATAGTGAAGGAATCCCTAAATGAAAACATTTTTGATTAGATATTTTTCTTTCCCTGCCCAGATGGGAGAAAGGTGGCTGACCTACTTGTTTCCCAGCTGGTTATGGGGAGTGAATAAGAACTCAGGAAACACTGCCAGACTTTAGAGAAATATGAAAACTGATTTTTAAATTATTTCAACGGTCTGGAACTTCATTCAGCTGGAGCACTGGGAGACACAGTGTATTGGGGGCATCATCAATTAGCCTATTAAAATTTTCCCATCCATTTTGTAAAGCAACAGGGAGCAACAGCAGCTCATTTAGAGCCAAGTCTTCCAAATGCTGCAATAAAAAGTAAAAGACATTTTTTGTATGTATTCCTGATGCCTGCGGGACAGCTTCATGCAGATAAGCTTCATGTCTTCTCCATCCATTTATATTCCTTCCTCCTGCACCTTTTAGTTGCTCTAGCACCTCAGGAAATTATTTTATGTTGAGCACTAGGTCTTTCCTTTCCTCTGTGTAACCTTTATGAGATTTATACAGTGTTTTCCGACCTCTTTAGTAGGCTGACTGGTGAGGAGGGCACTTGCTCTGGAGAACAACATGCTGCTGGATGGCTGTGGATGATGTAGGGACTGCTCACTGGGGACTGGAGTCGGTAAGAGCAGTTTGGTGCTTGAAGTGAATGATTATCGTATGAACACAAGAGAAGTTAGTTGTATTCATGTGCATTAGGAACAGTAGAGTTTAATTTCTCTGTCAAATAAAAATGGACCCTTTAGATTTTATTTCCCTCCCTAGAATAGTGGGAGAAAAAAAAAAAAAGCAAGATGCATAAGTTGAAGATGTGTGAGGTGTGCAATAGCTCTGTGTGTGTGTGTGTGGTGGTGGATATTAGTTGAATGGATTTTGCCAAATGTGTATTTAATTTTTTTTTCTCGTCTTTAAATTATAAATAAGTTCAGAATAGAACCATGAATTTTAAAGTCCTTGCACATTCTAGAAATTCAGAATCTAATCTATTCCAGTTGGCACCTATACTTGTCCTTAATTGCTCCATTGACCAAAAAAAAAATACTCTTAATCTAATTAATTTTTGGAGTACTAATTACCAAATCATTCTCTAAATATATGTATATATATATAAATCACAGAAATAATAATCATTTGGGTAGTAAAAATCATTATCAAGTAGATGGCTAAAGAATTTTAAAAATAATTTGAAATAGCTAAAATAATTGGAGAATAAAGTTTGGTTTGTAAGTACTGAGATTTCAGAGTTCAACCAAAATTTGGAACCAACAGAAATTCAGCACTGGCTGCTTTGAAGTCAGCCTCCTTCCCGATGGCTCTTACCTATCTACTTCAATTATTTTTCCTTTTGATGTAGAAAGAGGTGCTGAAATGCTATCCAAGTATCTAAAAGAAGTGCTTTGCCTTAGTACCCGTTATCTATATTGAGTTACATCTTCAAAGAATTCAAATGGGAAATGAATCTGTTTCCTCTGTAATTTGAACTTAAACTTTTAGCAAGTTTTTTTCAGTTTTCCGTCATAACCACAGCCATGTGATTTCTAAGCCATTCTTTAAAGTTAATGCAAAGCTCTTAAGTTTATGTATTTGTGTCTTTTGTCTCGGAAGGCTTTGAAAGCAGTTCTATCGGGTGATGTTTTCTTCCTCATCAGGAAGACTTTGCTCCACAACATTCTTGGTAAAGCAAATATAAAAGACTAAATAATTCCTGTGCTTTGCATTCTGAACTAGTTTTACCTGGAAGAAACCTTTCAGATGATGAATTAGTCTGGATTTAACTTATCTGCAGCTCTGCAAACCATCCTAACACAGTGTGCTCTGTTTGTGTTTCTGTGCTCAAACTGTGCATCTTCACAGCTTCTGTTGTGGGCAAGAAAAGCTTGGGTGCTTTTTAAAGCTTTACTCTCCCTCAGCATGCTGACTCTCTGAGAGATGCATACATCAAAATGTAGAGTTATATTTGCAGAATGGACTTTCATTTATCTTATTTTTCTCTCACAACTTGTCTTTAGAAGTTGGTTGGTGTTTGTTGGGAACTAGATATTGCTGGGGTGTTGCAACCATACATTTCCGCTGTTCACTTTAAGCACCTGCACACACCCACACACATACCCGTGAGGCTTGATTTTTAGATGTGAAACATAAATCTTGTTATTTTAAAAGCTCCCAATTGTTATCAACTGCACTAACAGTTTTAGATGTTTTAAACAAATGGAATCAGAACAGTCAGGATTAGTTTATCGTTCTCACATTATTCTGACAGTGCTTGGTGCTAAAGGCCAGTGTCCCACGTGAACTGGCTGCTGATGCATGAGTGGAGACGTATCAGCTACAACAGCTGTGAGCTGGCGGGGCCCGTGCACAGATCCATACGTGTCCTCCTGGGTCTTTTCAGGCTCTTTTGGATGTGTAGAAAGGGAGAGGTTGTGAGGGCTGCCTTCCATCGTGTCAGGATTTTAGTGTGTTCAGGGTTTGCTGACCTGGGTGACAAATTCCGGGTGCTGTGTCCTTCAGCCTCTCAGGGACCAAGGAGTCTTCTCACTAGGAATGCCAAGTTCTCAAGTAGTACTAAACTACTCTAGAGAAAAAAGAATACTAATTAAACCCTTATTTATTTCTTTCTGATTTTTGAATGATAATATATCCTGGTTATTTTGGTGGTTTTCTTGCAGTAGTGCTTTGTAGATTCACTTGTTGTGAAATAATGTGGCTGATCAGGAAATGGCATAAATGGAAAAAATATAATAGGATTTTTCATAAAAACCGGAGCCTTGTGTCAGGCTTAATACATCTTTGGAGATGAAATTAGCCTTTAGAAGTATTAGTAAGTGACTTTATGTTTTTTATAAGTTACATTCACGATAGGAAAGGAACAAACCACTGGAATGTGCTCTCCTGATGATTTCTGCATGACTCGTCCAGCAATACATGCCCATTAGAGAGAAATAATTGATTTTATTTTTCCAGTATTAGAATAATATCATAAACTAATCTCTCCAGAAGAAAGAGTCATCACACAAAAAACTAAATGTTGCCATGAAATCATCCTTCAGTAATAATTATTAATTCAGAAATTAGTAATAGGCTTTAGTCTTGAATTACTGTTACCTTTGCCTACAAATATTCTGTGCTCTGAAATGTCACTGAGTGTGAATTCTGTATAACCATAGTATCACCATATAGTAACTGTAATAGAATAGCACTAAGCTCCACGTTACCTGTATGTACATGGAAAATGTGTGAAGGAACAACCAGATAGAGGTGGCTTTTCGAATTACCTGCTATTTCTGGTGAAAAAGCTGTTGGTACCATGGAAATAAATTGAGCTCCCTAGCTGCTGTACTCACATGAGTAGCTACTCAGCTAGACAGCCCTCTGGAAAGGGAGCAGCAGAAAGCCCTGAAGAGCGATACCAACCTGGCAGAGGGCAGGAACCACCCTTTCAGTGCAAAACAGGTGGGATGAATAGCCCAACACTGATGCTTTGTTTTCCAGCTTTCAGTGTATGTTGGATTTATCAGTGCATTTCTAAAACAGAGATGGGAACCCTGTTGCCTGTGTGGGACCTACCTTTGAGAAAAGAACAAGAGTGAAGAGCATGTGAAGAGAGGCAGGCACAGAAATATCTACCCATTTGCTGTCAGAAGCTTCTCTTGAGGAGAACGTTTCTGAGCACAAAGGAAATCAAGTGAAGGATATAGATCCACCTGTGCTGCGTTACCTGTCTCCTGGCAGAATTGCCCAGTGCAGATGTGGGCACAGAGAGACCTTGAGATCTTTCCAGATTTGTGTGTGTGTGTGTGTGTGTATCCTTTTTCTCATAGAAAAAACAACACTGAAAGTATATTTTTTGACACAGAGAGTAGCAAACTTGTACATACTGTGTTTTATTGAATTGCATGTTTTTCAAACAATTATTGACTTTTTCTCCCAAGAAGCAGATGGCATAACAGAGATTTTGCTTAAACATGAAACGGCAATTGAAAGCAATTTCTCTCCAATCTCCTTGTCTTTGCATTTCAGTCTGTGCTCCAGTCTGCCAGAACAATATGAGATTTTTATCTTAATAGCAAACAGGATCCTACTTGTCCATAAGTTTCCTTACAAAAGATCAAGTCACACTTTTTCCACTTACTCAATGAGCTGGTGTGAGGGCTCAGTATTCTCAAGTGCCTTTGGTCACTTGCACGATGCAAAAAGAGCCAATGTGCCTTTTTTCCCCACTCTGCCTCAAAAATATCAAATTTCACAGTGAGTTGCTAAGACTGTGATAAAATATCCAAGAAGTTTTCATGGTCCTCAAAAAACAACTCTTTCTACAGAGGTCACAAAATGCAGAACATTGGCTGCGAGAAGGGTGTAATTTATTCTTCCTGCATGAAGTATTCTCAGTTTTGCCTTTGGCAACACACAGAGAGAATTTTCAAGAAGCTCCATTAGATTGTTTAAAAAACAGACTCTGCTTCTGCAAGCACAACATTCATTTTCACATACCATGAATAACAGCGCTATTTTTAAAGTCGAACATATATGTAAATACATATTTTCTAAGCTTTTACATTTTCTTTCTTGCAAGTAAAAGAACCCAGCAGCTGAAATGGGTAATGCTGGATTTAGCCTCTGGATATTCTGGGTGCAGTGTTAAGCACCTAAACAACAGGCCCCATCAGCAGGAAACACAGTGCAGCCCCTGGAAAGGGAGTTGGCCCTGTAGGAAGCCCCTGGGAATGCAGTCGAATGGGGTGGACCTGGTCTCCTCCACTGAGGCCCAGCAGTGCTGGCCGCTTGTTGATCACTTGTGAATGTGCTGGGTTGCTTTACCCAACCATTCCTTGGTCCAGCGGCTGCAGGAGGCAGCAATGTGACTCCTGTGCCAAGGAAGGAGAAGGGGAAACCCTGGTTGGTGGCTGAGAAGATGCTAGTGTGATACATCTCAAGGCAAACATCAATCTTGCATGTGTGAGGCATAGAAATGGAAGAGGAGCTGTTTCTTCAGCAGCTGCACAGAAGAGACGTTTACAACAAGCTTTTTTGGTCTGCTTGGCTGAGGTGGGCTTGAAAGAAAGCCCACGAATGAGATGCATCCACCATGTATTGTCATGCAGCTCTAGCACAGTCAACAAGGAGTAATTATTGTAATTGTTTGCCTAGTTGGCTCAAGCACAGATTTTAAAGGATTTGCAAATGCCCATTTAAAATTAGGGCTGTGATGCAGGGTTTTGTTAGAACAATGCTAGAGGATTTTAATAAAAAATTAACATGCTGGCAATAGCATTCAAAGCTCATAAAGAGTAGTCATAATTAATTTTTGTATTTTAAAGAGTTGAGTGCAAGCTTCCTGCTTAATCCCCTGCTATATCCAAATATTAGCACTGTTTTCTGAGTGGCAGAGAGAGTAATACAACTGTTTTCTTGACTAGGTGAGTGGGCTTGTGGTCTTGAAATATCCTGAGCTGCACAGGAGCTATGAACACCACTGATGCGGAAGTTTTGTGTGCGTTTTTGCAGCATTTGCGTTTGCTGTCTGCAGTGACATACAATTACATTGCACTTGTCAGTGTATCTCTGAGCTGGGCTGCTTCCCTGGGAAGAATTTCCCCTCACGCTGCCTCCTTTGCGCTGTCAGAATTATGACACATGTGAATTTGCCTTTTGCTTCTCTGAACGGGGATTTATGCTGAGGAATGAAGTCCTTTTTGCTTTTATCTTTTGCATAAAATGTTGCCTGTAGGAAACAGTGGTAAAATCTGTTCAATCATTTTGACAAAAGACGATCTGCTACCAGCAGCAGCAGTGGCATCACGCCGGATCCCCATTAACAGGAGGAGGGAGGGCACCTGCCATGCCGGGCACGTGCACATAGATCTGCTCCTCCGTGCTAGGCCAACGCCTCCTGGGAAAAGTCAGGCTTTCCAGGGGCCGGCTGCAGGGCAGGTGTTTTCCAAGTGCCCTAAGCAGGTGGTGGTGGAAGTGGGCAGCTCATGGCACAGTGCTTACATTGCAGCTTCTTCCTGTAGTGTTTGAAGGCAGCTCGGGTTGGCAGTGTTCCTGGGACTGCTGGAGCTGCCTGCCGTCTGCCTGCACTGTGGAAGCAGGGAGGTGCTGCGCCGGGACACAGCGTGGTGGCTCTGCGGGCAGGTCTGCTTGTGTCGCGTCTGCTGCTTGCCGTGGGAGCTGCACTAAGAGGCAGTGGCGTGTGGCTCGTGCTGACCTTCTCCCATTGCCCTCCCGGTGAAGAGCGGCCCCAGAATATGTGAGTCAGATCACTGGGTTGCCAGAAAAGCTTCAGATAATCGTAAGGTTTTGAGTTCTAGTACGTGCAAACAAAGTTGCCAGAATCAGCAGTTGTTTATAGACGTAAATAGTTGTAGTGTAAGAAGTAAACAAGCAAAAAGACCAGCAAAAACAAGTTGTGAAGTAACGTGCTTCTTAATTGCTAATAACTTAAAGAAAATATGAATAGAAAAAAAAAAACTTGCTAGGACAATGTGCAAGTAGGGGAATCATATTTTAAAGGTGTAAGTTGAACTAGAACATCCTGGCTAATGTAAAAAAAAAAAAAAAAAAGTGTTTTTCAGTATCACTAGGGGGCAGTCCTCTCCTAAAGACACTAGGAAAAAAGGCAAAGACAGTACATTCCTATAAATAGGTTTTCTCAGTCAGACATTAGGAACATGTACATGGATCTATTTAAAGAATTTCCTGTGTTTCTATAAGTAAATGCTAAAAGGTAGAAATAGTTGGTAATTAACTTTTATCACATCCTTTGAACTTAGGAATCTTTGACTAAATTTGATTTTGACAAATGGAATTTAGAGACCTTGCCTTCTCTTTAAAAGGGATGAATGTTTCTTGAGCAACTGGAGTGTTTAATATATTCTCCTTGATTTCTTGTCAGTTCATGAAAATTATTATTAAATACCTTATTCCTGCTTAAAGTTCAATAGATGCTCTGTAAGACATCTCATAGATGTCAGGTGCTTAATCTTCATTGTCAGTTTGTAATCATTAAGTTAACATTAGTTAATCCTTCCCCTCTTTTTTGCATTATCCATATACTTTTGAAGAAATATAGTATTTATTATTCTTTGGCTTAAAAGAACAAAAGATAAAAGCTTCCTAAATATTCAGTGTACTTTCAGTCTCAAATATTAGTTAGAATTCTTTAGACCTTGAGCAAAATATGTCTCTTGCTTCCTTGCAAGTTCCTTCACACTGTAGGCAGGACAACACAACTTAATTTCTAGGTGTTTAAAGCAGTTTATGATTGAGGAGATCTGACTAGGATCAGGCAAAGAGAGGCGTGAAAAAGGAAGGATCTGCCATTCCCCACAAAATGGGACTGTTAGCACCATAAAACATGAGACAATGTTGTAAGTCAAAACTAATGGATTTCTTTTTTTTTTCTTTTTTTTTGAATATAGTTAGCTGTAACCTTGTAGCAAAAATCAGCCTAATATTTTTTAAAAATTACCTGATTACATGTCTATATATGTCTATAAGTCTATAATGTCTATATGTCTATAACTATATGTCTATAATTCATAGTGCAATTAGAACTCCATAGTTTTTAAAATAGCATCAAGCATGAAGTCTTTGTAACCCCATAGCTTGTTGAAGTTGCTATTACAGGGCACATGCTGAAGGGTCTGATCTTTTTTTGGATTAGAATAACAGTCACTCTAATAAATATATACACATACATATATTCTACAGGCAGCAAAAATGCAGTAAGATATGGAAAATATAATTATTTTTTAAACAAGTTTACTAGTAAAAGAAGAGCATTAACTGCATGCTCTGCAACTGCCTGTCTTTTTGTATTATCTGTGTACACAGCCTCGGATCAAGGATAATCTGATTTCAACATAATTTCAAGTCTTTAGTGATTAGTGCAGACTTCTAGTGTGCTTAATGTGAGCTCATATATATCGATCAATGCAATCTAATCATTTAATGCTCTGCATGGCCATTACAATTTGCTTCTGTCATTCTAATTTTCAGAATAATTTTTGAGAGAAGATGCCAAGGTGAAAATTTTGTCCGCAGAATTTGTGTGACACTGTTAAAAAAGTCTATGCTGTGTCTATCAAAATATTTCCTGTCAGCAGAGCTTCCGTTTTCCTTTCGGAACTGAAGTCTATTCAAAAATAATGGAACTAACCTCGATGCTAATAACATTGTTGCAGCTTGATGTCAAATATTAGCAAGCCTCATGTCATTCACCCGCTGCTGTTTCTCTAACTTCTGCAGCTGTGTGGCCCCCAGAATCACTCTAGAGGAAAGCGTTGGTGTTTTGGTGACCAAAGAGGAAGGGTCAAACCATCCCAGGGTGGAAGCTCTGATGTGAAATAGCGCTATATGTGGTCAGCAGTGTAAAATTTTACAGAGTGATCAAGAAAAGGGGTGTTTTAGTCAGAGGTCTTCTGACTACAACTCTTCTTATTCCATAATGTTAAAAATTATTTGAGAGAAGATCCTGGCAATTAGGAACAGATGGTTCTTTGATGGAGTTTTTCTGGGAAGCAGGAGGCTGGATGCTAAGCAGTATTTTGGTAAATGGGTTCATTAATTTCCTCCAGTTTTGGCTGCGTTTGTATACTTTAATGAATGCAATATAATTTCTCCTTTAAAGGTGTTGGTAGTTTCAGGGTTGGATTCTCAGAGATGCTGACAGCAGCTGAACTCTCCCTTAGCTCTCCCTTTTGCTCCTAGCTCTCCCTTTTGTGATTGAGTGAATGAATCAGATCGGCATGTGAAAATTGAACTGCTATCAGAGAGTCCAGAGCTGCTGCTTGTACAAGCGAGTAAAAATGATCCTAACAGGATCCTAGCAGGATCATTTTTCTCTATCTCTTTTATATTTCAGTATTATTTTATTTTGATATTTGGCCAGACTATGCTGAGTATAAGAGGCTTCTCTGAAATGCGAGCAGACTCCTTGAGATGTGTTTGGGAGCTTAGAAAAGGCACTCTAGGCAATTGATTTGATCTAGGATGTAGGGAAAGTCTGTGGTCTGACTGACTGAAGAGAAAAGGTAGTTTGAGATCCTTAGAGTTTACCTTCCTGACATAAGATAGGGGTATTAAAAAAGAAAATACATATAGAGAGCTATTGTACTTTAATGGGTTGATACGGTTAAGATGGTTTGAGGTGAGTTGTTATCATGGCAAAAGGATGAAAAGACTCTTCAGAAACACATCTGTGATCCTCCTTCTAGATTAGAACACTTGAACAGAAATGTTGAACCTGTGTCTTGACTAATCCCATTAAACCTGTCTGGATTAAATTACAAACTTGTAAGGGTCTATATTCTTCAGTGTGAAAAAAGTTTAGTAATTAATCTGTTTTATTTTGTTTTGTTTTTAAGTTTTCCACCATTACCTTGGAATTTTTTTTTAAAGACAGCATTTGCTTTTAAGGATTTTTTGAAGGCAGAAGCAAGATTGGAGATAGTTTATTATGAAATATGGATTTGCATGTGGATTTGCACAAATTTGGAAGCCGTAGTCATTTTTACCCACGCATGTTAATGATCCACCTATTAAGGACGCACAGTAACTAACATTTATTCCCAAACTGTATCTGCCTGGCTGTTTGGCAGAGTTCTGTGTAGGAGGAAGTAGTTTGCTAAGAGTGTGAAAAGCCGCTACCTCAAGGGGATTTAGATCTGAGATTGGATTTATGGTAATTCTTCCAGTTGTATATTGTGCCCTTTAAGTCAGATCATCCTAAAGGAAAATCATCATTATTTAAAGGGCATGCAAGTTTCTAACAGATTTATAAGTAGTTTTCTGGACTCCTTATTATGTGTAAAATTTCATTTATTTCACGTTTGCTTTCATGTCTAATCTAGATGAAAATTCAATGTCCGAAAATTTTCTGCAGAGACAATTCCTTAAAAATAGCTCTTTATTTTATTGTTTTTGATGTTCTCAAATTCAAATGTTAATTTTAATGTTCTTTAATCTGACTATTCTGAATTTGGGTCAATCAAATTGCCCTTTCTGGCCTCCCTAAGTTACTTCTTTACTGTCTGTAAGCGCCTTGCAGTTCTCCTCTTCCTTAGGTCCTGCCCAGATGGCTGCATCTCTGCGGGTCTCTCTGGGCAGCCTCTGTGGTGGAACTGCCAGTCCTCGTGGTCACCTCTGAGATGTAGACACACAGCTGGCCCACAGGGAGGGGCACTCCAGCGAGTTTAGATTAATGGTCTTTGAAGTCCTGCAGCTACAGATTGCAGCTGATTAATGCTGGCCAAACTGGAAACTTATCCTTTGGTTACTTTTTTGACAAAATGGAACCTTTCATTTTGTGTTGAATCAAGTGATTAAATTTGATTTTGCTCTGTGAAAATCCATATTGCATAAGGAGAATTAGCATCCCACAGGAAAAAATGATTTTGCAGAAACATTTTCCAAATTGCTTAGCTGTATTACTGTGCTCTGTGGCTGGATCTTCCTTTCCTCAGTTCCCTGTGTGTTTTTCTGTTTTGTTGTTTTTTCATTTGTTTGTTGTTGTTTTGGAAATCCTTATTTCTAAATTTTCTTGTATCGCAGGTGCTGTGAAATTTGAAAACAGTAATAAAAATGACCATAGAGCAAATACTAATTTAGTCCCTAGGCATCCTGACAGAGATGAGCTGCCAATTGTGAACTGTTGCTGCCAATTGAATATGAGCAAATGACCAGCTCAGTGCAGATATATTTGGCTGAACATCCCACTAATTCATAAATTTGTACCAATCTGCTCACGATCACGTCATCTGCCCTCATAACCTGCAAGGCTAACTGACAGAGCATGAATCTTTGCTCACTATGGCCTACAGCAATGCTGTTTATGTTGCATCCTTCTTGTTTTAGCTCAATTCTTTGTAATTTGGAAATAGACCAAG
This sequence comes from Nothoprocta pentlandii, assembly GCA_013398315.1. Lineage (NCBI taxonomy): Eukaryota > Metazoa > Chordata > Aves > Tinamiformes > Tinamidae > Nothoprocta > Nothoprocta pentlandii. The sequence goes on along the minus strand of VZSG01000018.1, from coordinate 2,067,138 downwards.
TATGTTATTACTTATAAAGTTAAAAATACAAAGTAGTCAATGGGGGGAAAAAAAAAAGAAGGAATTAAGAAAAATGGAGGGAAGAAAGAGATAGAATGGAAACTGTAAGTAAAAGAGAAGTTAGATTTTTGTATTTTGAAAATCCTAGAAAGGACAGTGAATTAGAAAGAAGAGTGACTCTGAAAGAGCACATGAAAAAAAGATTAGAAAGAGTGAAAGAAAGATCAGAAAGATAGAGTAGTGTTTAATAAATGCTATTTCTGTAAACTGTTCCTTTCATATGGTTTTGAAGGAGAAAAATAAGTTAGTGAAGTCAAACCATGTAATTATGAAATATCTTACTTACGGAGATGTAGAAATAGAGCCAATGAATAGATGTAGTCTGTGATCTGATTGTAAAAGCTGGTAAGTTTGCTCTTGTCCTGAGGAAATGGAGATTGCTTTAAAGCTTACATTTGCTCCAAATTCTAAAATGATGATTGCACAAAGTTGTTGTTTGTTTTTAAGTTATGGCTGTATCAAGAAGCCCTCATACTCCTAATCAAAATCATAGTTATTTTTGTGGCAGAGTTCTCTCCAGTGACACATGCAGTCCTCAAGATTAGCATCAAGGTAAAGATGGCGATCTTAAGTGGGCGATGCTCAGGGGACTCAACTGGAGCATCAAAGTGGCAGCGCTGTGGCTAGCTAATGCCGCTGTTTAATGCATCAGACTACAGCTAGTCAGTTAAATATTTCAGGTCAATGACTCATCACTGCAAGGTATAACACAGGAAAGCAAAACTTGTGGGGAAGGTCTTTGCTCTGGTGCTGGTGAAAGAGGGGGCAAGACAGTGCTTATGTCAGCAATCAGTGAAGCTTTTGCTCTTCTGAAGACTTTGCTTTCCTTAAATCTCTATGCTCTCTGAATTTAGAAAGATTTCCATCTCTCAAAGACACAATATTAGGCCTTATCATCTTTTTTTTTTTTATGTTACTAGTATTTTCTGGTCTTTCTGGAATCTTCTGTAACCTTCTTAGTAATATATTAATGACTTCCTTAGATGTGTATTATAATATGGGTTATATTTGAAAGATATGGCTATATCCAACATATCCAAATGTATTGCATCCAGTGCTTTGGATAGTATGTGTCAGACATTTTACAGGAAAGCATTCATTTCCCAATAAATGAGATTTTAGAAAGCCCTAAAATATGAACTGAGATAAAGCAGAATATTTTTCTCTATTTCATAAGTTTGATGAAAATTTAGTTTAATTAAATGCTACCATTGTATTAGTATTTTGATAAAACAGAAAAGAACTCTAAAGAAAGAAAATAGACAAAAAATTAGAAAACAGGATCATGCAAAATGTTGGAAAAAATAAAAACATCTTAATGCTGCATTTCTATCTCTTGTCATTAAATCATTGTCTTGCTTGTCACATTATGTATAGACCACATCTATTGTTAAGGGAGACATCCAAGAATTTTAAGAGCCCTGTCTCTTGGAAATAAGATGTAAAAGCAGACAATGGCTCATGGTTGGGGAGGGTGCACATTAGAAAAGAGATTAATTAGCATGCCAGAAGGACTTTAGTGAAGATGAGGAGTCTACAATGGGACTGAACATCTCCAGCTGTGCAGAAGGAAAAAGAGGTAAATGAAGAGGCAAAAAGGACCCCTACCTGTTTAATCAACAGTAATGATTAGAATAATTCATAGGTTTTTCAAACTGTATGATGAAGAGGCATTTCTTAAGAGATGCTAGTGATCTCCTGAATGAGAAAAAAACAGGAGAGCTCATTTTGGAGTAGGTCAGAGAGGATAAAATGGTGGGAGAGAAAAAAAAATATAGATATCTAGCATATGTTCTTAATTTTATTTACATTCCTATTCACAGGAATAAAAATCCCAACTATATAGTAGTTATCTGGCTTGGGATTTGTCAACCAAAGGATGAAGTAATGAAGAGGATGATGTAAAGAAACTCTACCTTCACTTTCACTAGAAATAATTACCCAGGTGAGTTTTACCTCCAGATTTGCTGTGGTGTAGCTCATTCCAGTTTCTTTTTACGTGCAAAATTATTCTCATAACTTTTTTTTCTCCCACAAAATCCATATTGAAATAAGAGCACCCATTGATAGTACCTTTTCACAGTGTAGCTTAATCCACTGTATTTCAAGTTGAACATGATCAACATAAACAAGTTATTTGGGCTGAACATGAACAAGTTCAACCCAAATAACTTCTCCAAAGTTCTCACCAGAAAACTTGGGCTAACAGGAAACTTTCATCAGGTTCTCCAGATCCTTGCTGCAGATGCAGCAAATTTTTTTTTTGCTTATTCTTTTGCTTCTCACTTTTGCCTGAGGATGAGACATGTGCATGGAGGAACTTCTGCAGACACATACCACAGAAACCAAATGAGGTATGAATTTGACCTATTCCTTAAACTTGCGAGAGACTTAATTACATAAAATTGAGAAGTTTTTATTTTTTCCTCTTGAAGCTTGAAGGAACAGAATCGCACAACTGAATAAAAATGTCATATACTTGATAATATGTAAACCCTGAATGAGAAAAATGGTAATTTATTAAGTATGTCTTGAATGATAAAGTACACAGTAGAATGAAGAAAATACAGTGGCAGTTGAGCCACTCTGCTACACAGAGACCCCTAGTTCACAAATGGTTTGATCTGAGTGTTAAGACAAGAATTCAAAACTCATCTGAGCGTTCTCTACATCCCAACCAATTGCTGAACTGCTTCTATTGAGATTCATGGTGTGACATGGAACCTCAGCTCTAGGTGCTGAGTACTTCTGCATATGGCCCATCTATGATAGCAAAATAGCGAGGGATACTTAAACTAGGAAGATATTTTTTAAAGACAATTGTGAGTAACACTCAAAATTTTTAACATCCATGACTTTAACAGCGCTTTAGTTCAAAGGGCCCATCCATCTTACACTATTGTGACTGTTTAGTTCACTGAATGCCTAGTGCATAAAATGTTCCTTTAAAAGGAACCTGGTCTGGGACCAGGACACAGAGTGATGCTTGTCTTTTTCTTGCACCTGGGATCTGTGCCAGTAGGAACCCCTGGGAAGGAAGAGAATAATCTGTTTTTACAGAGCTGCTGAGAACAGCCACATGGGAAGAATCTGCAGTTTATAATGAATAAACTGCATCTAAAACGATGTGGGAGTCAGACATACAGCATCAAGGTCAAGACGCTGCATGTTGTTTAGTGCACGAAATTTTAACATAAATTTTTCACTGGATACAAGGAGAATTTTGAATTTAATTTTCTGAGCGTTAGGACATAAAAAAACCCCAACTGCTTTCTTGGAGATGTATCTTTAACTTTGACAATGACAATAACTGAAAATATGGAGTAGTCAAAGTGGAAATGAAGGTTTCCTATCTGGACAAGATACAGCTCTTGCTGAGCTTGGTGTGCAGCTTGGTGTTATGCCCAAAGCCAGATCCTTCTGTCTTTTAATACAGTGGATGAAGAACTAAAAACCCATGACATTCTTCATATTCTGTAGACTTCCAGGATTTATCTGTGTGAACTCCTAGTATATTTGATGTGGCAGGTGGGGTTGTGTCGAGCAGCAGAAAGATTAGATGCAATGTCCGGCATAGATGTCACACCACTAAGAAACTGGTGTGTTTCTTGTCCTATAGGTCTGTTCTCTTTTTCAGAACTGAGCTGGTGAGAACTTCAGACCTGTCCTGAGATTGTCTGGTTGTCTTCTGCCTAATCCAAGGAGAGCGTGTTTATCAACACTTTGCCCTGATGAGTATATGACCTGCCAACAGGCATAGATGGATGTATGCTTAATGCTAATCACCCGAGCTCCTCTGTGCTCTGGATCCTTGTTGGGCTTTTTGGCTGTGCAGAGATGCACAGATGTTGAGCGTTCTAATGGCATTCACTAAGAATGAAATCCCTGAAGATCTCTGAGCATCTCAGAGCAGTTACCCCACAAGGTAAAATATTAAGGATAAAATTGCAAAAATAGCAGAAGAGTGGGGAAGGTCATAGAAGACCAAATCTTTTAAACCATGAAATCTTAATAATCTTGAAATGGAAGTGAATGTCAGGATAATTTCTAGGGATGGGTATTTCAAAACAGATCAAGAGACAAAATCAAGAGGAAGCTGAGAATGGGCTAGCAAAAGACATCAAGCTTAATAAGAGATCATTATGAAAATTGCATATATTAATAGATGATAAAAGAAAGGAAAGGATTCTCAGCGGAGGAAGAAAGTGGTAGAGTAAACTGTAAGACAGTGCTAGTATTTAAAGCCTAAGACAAGTAGCTGGTTATTTCAACTGTTATAGCAATGACAAGGATAATGAAGGGGTTTAGATGAGATTATTAAAATTATCACAGTTTTTACAGAAATTACAAACACAATTCCTACAGCCACTCTGGGTCTTACAATCTTTCTTCTTGAAATATTTACAAAATTGTTTGAAATTATCTTAGAATTATTAGCAGTTGTTTTGGAGAAACTGGGGAGAACAGGTAGGG
>VZSG01000018.1:1994675-2058751 GCA_013398315.1 Nothoprocta pentlandii | reverse complement strand
CTTTCCGGCCGCGGCGAGCAGCGCTTGCGGGGCTTGCAGCAAGGTGACGGGCTGGGCAGCTCCGCGTGCCCCCTTCCTCCCCGGCCTCCCTCCGTATATCCCCTTCGCAGCGCCGTTGCCTTTCCCCTCTGGCGCTTCCGCACCCGCTGCCCCATTTCGGGTGGGCGCGGGAGCCGTTGCCCCCGTGTCCCCCGGCGGCTCCGCGGCCGCTGCCGCGCGTGACCCCCCGCCTTGTGTCTCCCTCCTGTCGCGCAGATGCTCCCGGCGGCGGCAGCCTTGGTGTGCGTGTGCGCGGCAGCCTGGTGCAGCCCGGCGCTGGCGGCGGCGGCCGGCGGCAGGGCGGACAGCGGCAATTTCCTGGACGACAAGCAATGGCTCACCACCGTCTCGCAGTACGACAAGGAGGTCGGGCAGTGGAACAAATTCCGAGACGTAAGTTGAAGCCCTGCACCCTGCCCCGCGCACCGCGCCGCTCGCTTTGCTAAGGGCATCGTTGACGCGGCGAGGGCTCCACTTATTTATTTATTATTTTACTTTGAATTTATTTATTTATTTGTGAATCCCCAGGCACCGCGGCGAAGTGCCGGCGGAGGGGACGAGGAGGAGGAGGAGGAGGCGGGGGGGAGGTCCCGGCGGGCGGCCGCGCGGTGTCGCCGGCGCGGAGCGGCCAGCGCCAGCCGGTCCCCAGGTGGACTGCGCTGGGGGAGCCCGTCCTCGCCCTGCGGGGCGCCTGCCTCCGAAAGGCAGCGGGGATGAGCCCCGCGGCGCGCTTGTCCTCCCTCCTCCTCGCCTCGCTCGCCGCCGGCGGGCGCCGCTTGGCCCCGCAACGGCGGCTGGCGGCCGTTGGGGCGCGCGGGGCGGCCGTTGGGGCGGCCGTTGGGGCTCGCCGGGGCGGCACCGGGCGGCGGTAGCAGCCGCGCGCTCGGGGAGCGCCCGGCCCCAGCCCCGTCTCGCATCCTGAGGCCCCCCCGTCCCCCGCGGCGCCCGCCTTGCCCGGGGCTCCCTGCGAGTTGAGTCGAGCCCTGCGGATTTCCCAAAAGTGCTCTGCACTTCTCTGTGACCATCAACAGCCCCTTCCCGTGATTTCTCTGGGGTCTCAGGTGCTGCTTTTAAAACGAGTTACCCCTTCCCTGAGCTGTGCTGCTCCCTGGGTTTCTTTGATTTTGCGTCAAGTGTTGGCTGGGTTTGCAACTTGAGCATCAACAGGTTTCTCAAGCTACCGCTTGGCCATGACTGTGGCTCACTGCAGCGAGCTGGGTACGAGGCTCTGAGAAACGTGGGTTTTTTTTTTGAGGGAGCCATAATGTACTTGTGATAGATGTGCTTTTCTAGCTTAATGTATATTTTTTGTGTGGGATGCAAACTTGGCTATTTGTGTTAAGTAGCTAAGAAGTGAGAGTTACTATTGTGGTTGTGGGGAAATGTGTTTTCACAGTATTTTCTACTAAACAATGTAATTTTTAGTGTTTGGGAACACTCAAATACAATCTTCAGACATTTTTATTTGTTTTGAGTAGCTTTAAAGATTCACCTTTGCGTGGAAAACAGTTTAGTGTGGGAACCTGTTGTGTTTTTACAGAATTAAGCAGCAATACGTGTATGTTTAGGATGCAGTTATTTCGGTATTTTCCAGGAACAGCCCTGCACCAGTGATGCTTTATAAGTGCAAGTTTATACCCTGCAAGGCTATAGAAACTAAGTGGTGTCTAATGTTTGTCTCTTGGGTGCCCATTGACATACACTGTAATATTGGATATTAGCCAGATAATTTATTCTGTGACAAGTAGGTGTCCCAAGGGATGTGAGAGCGACTGCTCCAAGGAAGTACTGCATGCAGATGCTTTTGAGGCTGTTTACAGATATGCTGCCTTATTTATTTTACCCTGTTTACGTTTTAAAAAGCTGGTACATCAGTAAAGATTCTGCTTGTGTTTCTTGTGTGGGATGCTTTCTATTTTATTGATTGTTACTCACTCTGGAGTATTTATTGATGGTCCTAATGTTTCATATGACTCTCCCTTTAAAGTGTGGAAGATTTTCAGTAATTCATAAGCTATGATTTTTGTAAAATTAATAATTTTGGATTTACCTACCTGCAGAAGAATGCTTTAGAAAAATGTTTTTGCCTGTAATTCTTAAATTGCTCCTAAAATATAACACCGTGGAGATATTTTATTAATATATTATCTCATCCAATTTTATATACTTAGTAAATTTGCTTGCATGGCTGTAATTTGTTGTTTTTGAAATTATGATTAGAGATTTAATTAGTGGTTTCTGTGTTACCACCTGCCAAGGTACAGCACAGATGCATTTTAAATATATCTAGTGGTGACTGTCTTGCAGAGTTAAAATCAAAGTAAAGGTATGCAAGGCCCGTGTTTATAATTTCATTCTCTGTTATTTTGGAGAATAACATATTTTCTGTGGACTTAGAATACCCTACAAATGTATGGGTGAGATGGAAATCTGGTGTGAAAAGAAGTATTTAAAGGCTTAACTTAAGACTTAACTGACAAGACTGATTAATGTGGAAGATAATGACCCTGACTTCTGGCTCATTGGCTCAGTTGCGCAGAGTTTGAGATCACAGTGTTGTTCTGAAAGGGAATACCCACAAAACCTGAAGTAGAATATCCTCTTTATTATAAACAACAAGCAAACCTCTGTTAGCACCCTCTAAAATGTCAGATTTGTCAGTAAAGTTTATCATTAACATGGGAATATTAGAAGACGACTTTTCAGTACTTTGTACAGGAAAAACTGTAACTAATTCTACTTGAAATACCTCAGTCATTCTGATAAATCTGTTGAAAATTGTGACAGGTCTAGGCAAGAGCTTTGCCTTACTTGCTCTAAATGTTCAACAGTGGGAAGAAGGTTGCATGTTAGAGGCTGCTTTCTTGCACCTGGGAAGGTTTTTCTTGTGCAGAAGTTGTGAATGATCTCTTAAAGATGAAACTTCCAAAACGATGTGTGTTCTTCACGTGAAATAGGCTCTTTCTCCAACTCTTATGTGCAATACACATTTGGGTTGATGTACAAGGCTGTTTGGTCTTCGCCCAGTAGTAACGGGTGGGGAGGTGGAGTGTGTTTTCCCAGCTTACTTGCTACAACTGTCCTGCTGCTCAGTAGCTGCAGCCAGTATGTTCTGCCCTGAATAAGGGAGCCTTGGGGCTGCGGTATCTGCTAGTGCTTCACTAGCCACGTAGGTAGGCAGCTTCACAGACAGGGATAGCCTGCACAAGGCTGACCTAGCTTGTGTCTAAATACCCCTGGTTTATCTTGTGCCTGGGAATCGAAGATAGATGCTAAGCTGGGCATATCTTCTTAATCATTATTGATTGTATTTAGGGTACTTTGTGCTGAAGAACTCATCTAAGATGGTTGCTGATATACTTTATATATATATATATATATGAATATAAAGTATATATAAAACCTGTCTTGTCTAAAATGAACCATATTCCTTTAAAGAAGGTAAATGGTTAATTTATACTCTCCTAATTATCTTAAGTCTGTTATATCAAACATTCAGTACACATAACTGTAAATCTGTAGAGGAAAACAAACTATAGGAACAAGCTTCATTCTCTCTGTGGCTTGATTCCAAATAATGGTCTTATTCATAATTCTAAAGCAGAATGTAAGGTCTTTCTTGTTTATAATCACTTTGTCATTTTATGTTGTCTTTGCAACTAGACAAAATTTCATGCAACTGTAATTATCAGTTGTCCATATGTATTCATTAAGAAGACTTTGTACTTTAGGTGCTAATGTAAGAGAAGTTATTTGTGAACTGACTTGCTTGTTAGTGATTTTCTTTTTACTTTGTCATTTCAAAGGAATGATAATTTAAACAATTCTGGTATTTGTAGATATAGGATGGTTTAGGAACTTTAGTGGAAGATATTTATAGTATACAGATCAATTCAACACAACTCAGCTGTAGTGTGTAGTGTAGTATTTTTATGAAGTAGTACACTTAGATCAATATTATCATTTACATCATACCGCAATGTTACTATCATCATACCATATTAATAAAAATTGTCAAAGGTAAACAAGTTAGGAGAAAAGTTTGATAATTGACCTTAAAACCTATCAATAATGAATGGGAAGTTTACACTCTTATTGTTATCTCATAGTCTGTTATACTCTGACATGTTCTTAACTTGACCAGCAAATGGTTTCCTACCCAGAACATCTGGCAAGTTTGGACAACTCCCATCTACCTCCCAGACAAAAGTCTTTGGAAGATAAGTCAAAGAATGTGTATATTTTTGCCATTGGTAAAATCTGTCCTGGAAAAGAGAGAAAACAAATGTGATGTGTGCATACCAATTCCTTCCCCATCCCCACACAACCCAGTGTTTCTTTACTACTCTGAGCAGGACATCTCTTAGTATAACCGAGAAAGTCAAAAGGATATTTTAAAGAAAGAATTCATCAAAAAGAAAACTTCTGTGTTTTTCTATGGTCACCATGCAAATACCAAGAACCTTTTCTTGTTTCCAGAACGGAGAACGGTAGCCATATTTGATGAGGAGAAAAGTTTCTGTTTGACAAGCCCTTTGGTATGCGCTGGAATCCCTCGTACTTTACAGAGACCTCAAAATTTAAGAGGAACTAGGGATCAGTAAGTTTAGTCTAAATGAATAAAGTTTTTATTTTGTGGAGACTGAGTCGCTTGTATAAAGCTAGAGGATGTGGTCTACTTCAGTTTGCATTGAAGGCGCTGGTGAGAAGGGGGTTGACCTCAAATACCAACGTGCAGAGTGATAGGCATCCTCAGCGCCTCCCTGCTAGTTGTAGCAGCATAGCATTTATCTGGCCCTCGCAGGTCATAACCATATGCTTTGCTTATGTTATTGGTAAAATGAAGGGTTTTATACCAGGCATGTAGTATGTGCTGGGCTCTTTATTTGATTAGTGAAAAGTGAAAGTTGAATTGCACTGGCCCCCTAATAAAGTTACTATTCTAATAAAGAAAATTTCCCAAGAAACTTCTACCAGAAAACTACTGCAGTAATAAAATGTTTTTCTCCCATGTGGCCCAAAAGGCTCCAATTTGGCCGAATACTGGCCAACACTTTTCTTTCAGTGTACACAGGGATTAGTATTATTTATATATTAGCTATGAGTATAGAGTTGAGTTGTGGGTTTTTTTTCTTTTTTGGCTCTGCTTTTGTTAATGATTTTTCTTCTTACAACCTTTCTCTTAAACTTTCTAGTCTGTCTGTAGAAAGACAATATTCTATCTGCCCTTAATGAAGAAAAAGAAAAGAATGTGTTATACAAAAAGAAAAATCATTTAAAAAAATATATATTGCTGAACTTTGTTGTGAAAGTAGCTGCTGTTAAGTGACAGATGTGGATGAGAAGTTTTTTTTTTATAAGCTTAAATAGTTTTTTTAAAGTAGTTTTGAAAAAATAGTGTTGATGCCTTTGAAACACCTAGGACTGAAATATAGCCAGCAGCCATTTGTGATCTAAATGTGAGTGTGTGCTTGAAAAGTGAAGGATTGCGTATAATACATAGGCCACATATATGTATGTGATGGAAGGAAAAGGAATGTGTATATAAGGATTATAAAGCTTCTTTAGAGAAAGCCACTCGTTCCGTGACAAAAGCCCAGACTTCCTCAGTTAACATGTTATAGCGGTTGAAATTGGTTCATTAGGTTTATTTGTCCTATCCTTAGGATAATTTCTTCTGGTGGTTGAGTGTAAATAAAGCTTCTTTCCTTACTGGTAGCTAGGGTAGCTCTTTCATTTCTGATTTTTAATAGACAATCTGAATATAGACATTTCAGAATGGAAATGCAGAACAAGAAAAAAAAAAAATCCTTACATTGTCCTAGTCTTTTAAGGAAGAGTAGAAGATATGTATGAGTAAAAGCTTCAAGGTCCCTCATGGACAAAGACATTGAAGCTCACTGCTCACCATTCCAGTTAGGTATTTGGCCATTGTTTGTTGGATTCTTTGAGGCTGGCTGCTTCCCTCCTCCACCAGCAATGAGCTGTTTGTAACCACTCTAAACTACCTCTGAAATGAAACTAATAAACAAAGACTTGACAACTCTTTTTAAACTGTGAAATATAAGGAAAATATGAGCATTTTTCATTAATTTAAAGGAAATTTTAGATGTCTATATTCTTCAAAGCTCTTTAAATGAAGATGGCAAGTTCTTAACTCTTTTGGAAGGCATTATCTTTGAAGCTCTTTACAGAGCTAACCTTTAGGAGTTAAGTATACTGTAATATACTTTTCTTTAGATTGGCCTCATAATCTAAAGTAAAGCTGCTAACTTTTTTTCATCTTATCTTTATCGCCTTTCCCTGAAGAATAATCTTTATTTTATTTCCTGTAGCTTGTTTGGTGGACATGGATATCCAATCTTCTCTTGTCTTATCAACAAATCTTATTGAGAATGACTCTAACCATCTGTACTTATTATAGTGTAGTATAAATAGCTGTGTAATACACTAATAGGTGGAAGTACTAACAGAAACTGCATGGGCTGTCTTGGCTTTACAACCAGAAAGAAAAGATATATGGAGCAATAGGGTATATTATGGAGATCAAATATAGACATTGGTGAAATATGAGTGGAAATAGAATATCTATATTTTCCACAGAAACATTATCAATTCTTTCTTTCCTTTTCCTCAATCTCTGTTATATTATAACCATTGAAGCATTTGAAATAACTAGCTACAGAAATGAGAAGTAATAGTTAGAATTAATTTGTTTTCAGGCCTTGGCCAAGTTTCAAACTTAACTATTTCCTTTAGGCAATTAAATTTAAATAGCATTTTTTTCTTTTTCTTTTTTTCCCAAGAGATGCTGAGTGCCCACGATTTCCATTCACAAAATAAGGAAGGAAATCTCTGAACAGTTGGCTATTTTCTGGCACCTAACTTTAGAACCGTTCCTAAGCTTAGGGGAATTTCAAGCATAAGGGCACTTTTATTTTAAGGGATTTATGTGTTTTTCCTATCAGTATGTGAAAGGTATTTGCTAGTAAAACAGCTTCACCTTTGCTTTATGAATATTTTTCTAGCATGGTCCTTTCTAAGAACTATGCCATTGAATTTATAACAATATTTTTGTTACTGTATATAGGTTTTAAATGGACGTACCTGAATTAAAAAGCTGTTCATCTGTGTTTAATTAAAATTTCTATTTATTGTTTCACTTTGGCTATGCTGTATGCTAGTCCGTCTTATTTGTCTGGGACTCAAATATTATGAAGGCAGTGCTAGTAATCAACGTACTACGATGTTAAATGTTTGATTAGTTTAATTCTTGTTGTCTTTGTGTTTTTGAAGCTTAATTACAGAAAGAGATGTTTGTGGCTAGTAAAATCATTGCAGAAAGCTCTACTCAGCATCCATACCTAATTTTAATGACCTCTAATTGGAATGACCTTGTTAAGTTTTTTTGTGATGATCTTTACTCTTGTTTTTCCATCTCATTTTGATCACTTTCTTTCTTGCTGATACACTGCAATACTGAAAATTACTATGGGAGCTAATCATTTACCTAAAAAACATAGTGCAGTTTAGGGAAGAGTGCTGGGACAGGAAACAAGGAGAGTTGGTAGGAAATTCTAAACTATTAGCCATGACACAGCTGAAAGATTTCAGTGAAGATGTGATTTCACTGCTGCCTTGTCATCTTGACATTCGATTTTTTTAAGAGGATACAATAAGAGAATGGATTTAAAAGATGCAAATCATCCAAATTGTGGTATTGCCCACTTCCAAAAAGTGTGCTCTTGATACGTTACTACTAAAGGCTATCCAAGACTTGACTTTTTTATGGAGAATCATAGAATCATTATGTTTGGAAAAGACCTTCAAAATCTAATCCATCCATGTGTGGGTGGTTTTTTTTTTTTTTTTTTTTTTTTTTTTTTTGACAGCTGTGTGACTATTTTGTTGGAGGAGACTGGTCAGTTCTCACCTTGTTCATCACCTCTGCAGTGAAGTCTGCAAGTAGTCAGAAGTTTTATGTATGGCACTTTGGTCAGCCTTGGGGGGCTTATGTGAAAGTCGTGGAGGTCTTCATATTCATAAAATTTAGGGATAAAAGGGACAGTTGGATTTAATAACTTGCTTGCATGTGGGTCTTTAACTTTTATTCTGGCAGTCCTGTCATTGTCCTGATTATATTAAACCCAAAGATACTAGCTGGGCAAAAACATTGAGGTTTCAGAAGCTTGAACTGTTTGCCACAGGCACAGATTAAGACTTGATCTCTGAGGCCTGCCATGTCAGTGAATTAATTAGGTGAGATATTCCCAGATGCTTTAGGCAGCAAATCTGTGCTGTTTTGCAGCAGAATAAGGAAGAACCCATATGAGTTCATGTCAATCGGATCTGGGTATTTTCCTTCTTTAGCTCAAGTATATCAGTGATTGGGATTGTTGTTTGATTAATCTTTCTCATACTAATTTACCATTTAAAAGGATTTTTTTCCTACCCCCTGCGTGCCTCTGTCGTATGTATTCTGTCTGTGATTGCAATCAGTCACTTGAACAACAAAATGGCAAAAAGCTTGGAATGCTAGCCAATTCAAACCCTAACCTGGATATGAAAATGACTTCTGGATTTCTGTAAAGATATTCCCTGAGATAGAAAAATCTGATTATAACAGTTGTGCTAATCCAGAGTGCAAGTGTCTTAAACACTCTAAGGATCAGGAAGGCAATCTTGTTTCTAATGCCCAGGAGTGAAAAGTATGGCCAAGGAAAAGCTAGCTTCGTGTGACCCAAAGCCAGCTAAGGGCCATCAGATTGCCCAGGACACTGCAGGCAGTATGCAGTATTTCTTTAGTGTGCTGGATTAGCTCATTATTATTTTTAAATCTGTATTTCCAAATCTTAGTAAACCCAGCACTTCCCTCTTTAACTGTTATACTGACGTTTTTTTCCCATCATGAGTAGCACTTTTTTCTGCAGAAGATATTTGAAGTACCAGTATTATGGAATATTTGATGTTCAGCACACTGAAAATTTGAACTCTGTATATCTTAAAATAATTCTGAATGCACACCAGGTGTTTGTACATGCACTCACACAGGCACTGTATCCCAATCAATAAGAATTTAAAGGAATTTTACTCTATCTCTCTTGCTGGGAACAAAGTGTATCACTGTGAATGTTGCAAGGATTTCACAGCTCCAACCAGTCTGATAAACTTATCTTACTGTCAGATTGCGATGTCCCATTGATTGCAGAGGATTCTGAGGCAAGGATTAACAGCATTCATATAGTTCAGAACAAAATGAAAAATACAAATTTATATCTCAGATATGCAAGGTAGAGCTACAAAGTTTGGGTTCATTGATCAGAAGAAATATCTAAGGTTTTAGCTCATTTTTAAGTTTAAGAAAGCACGTGATAGCCCTGGCTACAAAGGGCTAAAGATTTATAAAAGCGCATTTGTGTCGAACAACCTAAGTTCTACTACCTTTCCTCTATTATCAGAAATAGGAAATGTGAAGCAAAAAAAAGTCAGAATCTAATAGTTTTATCACTGTAAAAGATAGTATTTTGCAAAGGATTCTTTGTTTTGTTTTTAACTCTTACCTGTAAAACAGCCTTTCAGTTTGAAAGGATCTGACTCGCTGACTTTGAAAGTATTTGGGAAGAGTTGAACTGTGATTTCTGAATCCATTTTGAATGTTGTTGGATTGTTCACTGGCTTGACTGTTAGTTTTATTTCTCTTAAAATATTGAAAACAGCAAAATTGTAAAAGTTTAGTATATTAATAATACCTATGTAGTTATAAATTTTGATGAATCTACTTCTAAATGTTCTTACTCAGATAAAGGAAAATATTTTACATGTTTTTTTGTATTCAAACAGATACTACTCTAACTTACTTTTATCAGAAATATTTTTAGTGACTTAAATATACTGGTTGCAGCTAAAATTTCTACAGTTGCACATGTATACTGCTTATACAATTGTTTTAAAATATATCTGTCTTCATCCTTTAATTTTATTTAGAGAAAACAGAAATAAGCTTGAAAACAAAATAAATATATTTTGATTGACAACTGATTTTTTCAGTTGCTTAACTTAAGTAGCTGTAGCCCAGCAGCTTGCTCATTAGATGAAGAAATCTGTCAAGAGTAATCAAGCACAGGGATGAAACAAAAGACAGTGAGTTACTTTTTATGCTCGGCATGTATCAGTAGAAATACTTAAAAATCTTCACAATGCTGAATTAATTATTATGATAAAGCCTAAAAAACCCTCAGTGATTATAGTCAGTTAATTCTAAAATGCCTCATTTGTAGTAGGAATTGTTCTAACAGTATGTTTTTTAAAGACTTTTTCCAGAAAGTGAAACGCTTGTGGTGAAGATAGTGGCTCTTTTGTTGGTGATAGTGGTTTGTTTTTTATTTATTTGTTTATTTTTCCTCCCAACTTAACTGGACTGTGTGTATTTTTGGGGGGGGGATAAAGTACTCTTACACTGAAGATGAGCTGGTTTGTGTGAGTACTTTTATGGTTTAATTAAGGTCTCTGGGAATATGTTCACTGGGGTTTGTAGAAGATGGTGCAAATCTTTAATTATGTCAGTCTACTTCTGCAAAATGAACATTTGATCAGAAAGGTTACAAAGCAGGCTTGTGAATATACTCTGCTTTAAAAAAGGGAAGGAAAGCAAACCTGAACTGGAGAACAGAGGAAGCCACCCATGTAGTGATATTCCTTTTCCTTAGGAGATCTGAACTAGTAGACTAAAATAGAATACAGAAGATGATTATTATGTTTCCTTTTTCTCCTTTCTTTTTTTGTTTTATATATTCTTCTTTAAGAATTCTGAGTTCTTAATTTGTGGGTACTTTTTAGAATATGAGAGAAACTCATTATTTCTTTAAGTTACTGTAATTGGTTGGGGATTTTGTGTCTCTTTCTAAATGCATAAAGCGTTACTTGTTTCTGTTCTGTCTTTTAACCCCGTTTGTGAGGGAAGGCTAGAAAACAAGCCTTCATTTTCCCTACCCAAACCAAAATATTTGTTTTGCCCGATTTCTCTGTAATTGTTTCCATTTGTGTATTTATAGCCTGTCTTTCACTTGCTGCAGTGCCTCATGGTGCCGTAGATAGGTGTGTCTGTGCTTCCTTACATGCCAAATGCCTAGAGTGAATTGTGTATTGTGCGATGCACTCTGCTTTCTCCTCCAGCTGAATCCCATGTGTACTGTACAAAACAGAGTGCAGAGATGCAGTTGAATGGGAGGGTGGCAGTTACTACATATAAAGGGAAAAAGACAAGCATAAAAATGCTGGAATGCCTACTGAGAAATACTGAGTCTGGATATTCAGACTGAATCAGGAAGGCCATTTATATAGATAAATATGCTATTAAAAGCTGAAGTTGAAGAAACTATCTTTTTGCAATATTGAAGCATCTACTTTGTGGATTGATTCTGTGGGAAAGTATTTGAGTTTATGGGAAAGCTAAGTAGTAGGTTAGATTTGCTTTTGCCTACTATTTGTTGCTTTTTTTTTTTTTTTTTTTTTTTTTTTTTTTTTTTTTTTTTTTTTGTCTGATGCTGGACTAGATTGATAATCTGTTATAGTATATCTTGATTGCAGAATTTCAGACTGCAAATCTATAGGCAGTGCTCTGTATTGGTTTGAGAAGTATGTGGTGTTTCTCTGTCTGAAATTTCATGTGAATGAATTGCAGTATATTAGGAAGCCAGGGGTCAAATGTCAAGTTAGTTTCTGGTTTAAGTATGACAATATAATTCAAAAAGAAATCCATAATTTATATTTTATTCTTATAGTGATACATAGCTACTTATATTGCTTGCCGTGGGAGTCTAGAAGTTTTGTTACACTTATCTGAGCTTTATTTTCTTACAAGGTTACTGGGTCACTCAATGTTTCCAACACTTATGTTTTTTCCTCATCCTGTGGAAAGCATACCCCATTTGCCTCTACTTGTGTAAACATAAACACACATAGACTATGCATTGTATATATTTAAAGTTACTAGCTAAGAATAAAGTATTTTTATACCACTTTCCTTCAATGAAGTTTACCAGGAAAGTAGAAAAGTACAAATCAAAATCAAAATTCTATTGCCACTGTTCTAAATGCTGAGATTTGCAGCATTTAGTTTTTTTGCAAAATTACTTTTTTTGATTTTTAGATCATTGATAGATGTCCTGTTGATCTAACTGCTGTACAAGTTAAAGTCCCTGATCATTCCTGTGAATCTTCTTGTATGTGAAACACCATAGCGTTTAGTACCACCCGTGATGTCTTTCAGACATAGAAAGCATCCCTCTTAGGTGGATGTGTTACTTGGAGTTCTGCTAACAGTGGGACCATTTGAACTTCATTCTGATTGCTTGTGATCAGAGGATGCTCTTTAATATAATGGTGTGGCAGTAGTTTATATGTTTAACTATTTGAGTTAAAACTATTTTTAACTATTTGAGTTGGAGAGATGAAATTAAAAATACAGAATTACAATATTGTAAAAATATGGACAGAGTATCTGGGATCTGGCCTGGGGTATCTGTCTGTAACCCTGAGTAGAAATGCCCAGGTGAAGTGGTGTCTGTTTCAAGATGCTAGATCTGACACTGTTCTCCTGACTTAAGTGTCAGTAGTGTGGCTCAGAAAATAGAACTCCACTGCTTTGCAGAGATTAATTGTAGCACCAGTTTCTTTGATGGACTAGTTTATGTTTTAGAATAATGCGAAAAGGAAATAACTGTAAATTGTCAAACTACTGTAAATGAATCACTGTAATGACTTGAATAAAATTTTGGGTACTTCTTTTTTCCCTTGGAAAATATTAATATCACTAATTTTCTGGACCAATGAAGCTTGCAACTTTTTAAAATTAAGTTTCTTATTACTATGCAATGCAAGTACGTGAAATGTAGAACTTGTGGGGGATCTGTGTTGGAGTCAGGATATGGTTACTGCAACTGAGCAACAAAATTCGTGTAGGCAGTCTAGAAACTTGTAGATTTCTATTTTTTGCTGACATCTCTATACTGAATAACCATTAGGCTTTTCAGTATTTCAAGCTTTATTCAAGAGAAATACAAGTATATGCTTTCCAGTTGTTTATGTAACAGGTAAACTGAAAGGAAGATTATATTCAAACATAAGCCTCATGTTTATATAATAGTTTTTTTGTGATAAAAGTTCTGCGATCTATTCTTTATGTCTGATTTTTGAAAGACTGAAAATGCTTTTAAGCATTTTTGATTTATTGATTTCTTGGAAGTAACTTTTAAATTGGGAGTACTTGGATTTCAGTAAATACAGAATTTAACGTTCCAGGGAATTCTGCACTCTGGCTTGCAGGACGTGGGTTTTCCTTGCTTTCCTTATTTGTAAACCTACTTAAGAAGTTGTTCCTCAAAAATATATTTAGGTATTGTAGATCTTTCATAATAACATCTGTTGAACCAAAGGATAATCAATAAGTAATTCAGTTCTGAAGATTACAAGAGCCTAACCTAAACTTGCTATTATAGGGGAGCATTTAGCATGAGTATCATGAAAGACTTTGGAGCAAGTGTCTTTCAGCAGCCAAATTCCATAGCTGCTACTGTCAAGTAACCATTCTGATCTAGGCTTGCATGTATGGGATCTTCGCCTCCTCTGGGAAATCTTTATTCCCCATTTAAAAAGTATCAGTGATATTTAAAAAGTATCAGTGATGACTTCCAGAACTGATAGCTGTGCAGAGAGATTAAGGAACCTACTAGCAGCCATGGGTCATAAATATCATCAGAAAGCACCAGTGCAGAAGACTGAGAGGTGAATTCTGCATTTCTGGCATTTTGTTGAATTTTCAAGACATATATTAACTTTCCTCTCACATAAGCAGGTGGCAGACATTCCATGACTACTGAAGAGCATGCTGCAGTTACACAAGTAATGTATAAGGATGACAACATGCGGTTCAGATTGTGGATTTAAGGGCAGTGCACCTCACTTGAACCAGCAGTGTTTAAAAGAAGGCCTCTGCAGAGAGAAAGATTTGAAAGGTCAGAATTAGAAGCACACAGGAATAATTGAGATGATAAATTGTTGTCATAAAACAAAATATGCTTCTGATTGACTTTCAGCATTTGATAGAAATGAAGCAAAAGGACATCAAGGAACTATTTTGGTGACATGGTTGCTGACTACCATTTGGAAGATATGTGGGAAAAGCTGAGTTGCACTGCAATTATAGAAGCATGGTTTCTAAAACTGCACTGTGAGGAAGTGTCATGGTAAGAACAAGAAACAGAAGAGAGAATTGCTCAAATGAAAATTGCTCGAAAGAGACATCTTTGCATGAATCACTTTCACTAAGAGCACAGACTGTACCCATGCCAATCCAAAAGCTGCACTCCCACAAAATCAAAGCTTCACAGAATGCTTGAGGTTGGAAGGAACCTCTGGAGACCTAGTTCAACAGCCCTGTGCAAGCAGGGTCACCTAGAACATGTTGCCCAGGGTTGTGTCTGGATGGCTTTTGGATATCTCCAAAAAATGGGACTCCCAAAACTTCTCCAGTAACCTATTCCAGTGGAACTACCTTCTCAGTTTTAATGAAAGAAAACTTGAATTACTTCTCTCCCAAAATAAAAGCAGACTTTTGTTTTCCTGTTCTTTGTCATTTGCTCAAAAAAGTATTTGTTACCAAGCAATGAGTCATTCCTATGGGTATTCATTTCTGTTGAGCGTATTTCACCGTTGGAAATATGTCTTAGGGTTTTGTCTTGAAAGTGGTATGAACCATTGATTCAGTTCGTGACTTCAGCAAAATGTTATCTGCTGAATCTAGTTGTTACTACAAAATTGCTATCAACTGACATGTCTATATGAACATCAGAGCTAAATAAGTAGGGTTTGGAAGTAAATCGCATTGCTTTAGCTATTCCTTTTGATCTCTCACTGTGGAGAGACTTCAGGTAATACGATGAATTTGTTGTCCAAAGATGTGTTAAAAATGAAGAGATTGAAGCAGTAATGAGAATGTAGAAATAGTAAAGCACGGTTGTGAGTAGTAGGATACTTAATGTTTTACTTCATCCCTGATGCTTTCCGGGGCGTAAGATGAGGAGAATGCTCAATGACAATGTTATGGAAGTAGATTATTGGTGTGTGATGACTTTGAGGCAACTGGACATGACCACCATTACCAAAAGGGTTTCAAATATATTTAGTTTGTGGATTGTTAAACCAGAGACTTCAAAAATTATTTCAACCATTGATCTACTGAGTTGGTAATTGAATTAAAATTCAAACAAAGATGGAGTATTTTTGAAACAAGATATTCATTTTGTAGGTTTCAAAGTTTTGTTTTCTCTTTCAAGAATATCTTAGAGCTATCCAGTTCCTTATCTCTATCAGAAAAGAGATCCAGTGGAAGCCAGTGGGGGTATTTTCAAGTACTATTTGTAAATCAACTATTCAGCTATAGCATTTTGGGTACATGAGATGAGACTGAACTTAGGAACACCAGCTCCCCTCCTACCAGCTATCTATTCGGAGTAAAAGGTATTTTGGATTCCTTTTGTCAGAGCAACTGAGAGAGGTGTGAGAGGAGGAGAGGATCCTGATCTGCAGAAGAAATTTTTTTAGACATTCTTTCAGCCATGGTTTTATCTGAGCTATAAACTGAAAGACTTACAGGAAAGAGAAGAATTAAGATGAGGGAAATAGAGGAGAGTAAGAGTTGGCACATTGAAAATATTAGGTAATAGAAGGGATTGTTTCCTTGTTTGTTTCTGACAGTGACTGTGGAAAAGAGGACTTCAAACAAACTGAATGAAAGCATTCTTTGAGATGATGTGTATGATGTTTACTATATATGCACATGCTATTCAATATTGTCTGTTCAGCAGCAAAATTACACAAGCCTGTTCCTGTCTATGTGCTCTTTCAAAGTTCTTGGAGATAAAGCAGCCTCTGGGAAGTAGAGATATATGTTCCAGTAAAACTGTTAGAAGTGTAATTTAATTTATTTTAGGCTACTGCATCTTCCTTTTTTCCTGTAAAGCCAGATTAGGACCTTGACCTCAAATTACTGAAGTAAGATCATACTCAAATGAGAAAGCATGAGATTGATGCTGGATATTGTTATCACTGTTTCATGACAGTTTTCTGATTATGAGAACATTTAGGACAAGTGTCTTTGAACATGCTTATAATACTCTTATTTGAATTGATATTTGAATAGCCGTTATTATTTAATATTGCAGTAAATGCTTCTAGTTTGTTAAATATGCTGCTCTATAGTCGAGACTCTAGTTTATTTCTGTTTCTCTTTTTTTCAAATTCTGCTATAAACTGTCACTGGTAGAATTGGGAAGATCTTTCTCTTTTTAATTTTTTTTTTTTGATAGAGGGAGAAATTCTGCTAAAAGTTTCCTTCTTATCCTGTAAAGATCAATGCTTTCCCATGTAATCTGAGTTGCAGTTAGAAACAAGTATTATTATAAAAAGGGACTGGATTTAATAGATTGTATCACTTGATTAAAAGAGCAAATATGCTATCAGTCTATCAGTACGTATTCTGCTAAAAATACAGATACTTATCCAGATAAATAAATCCAATGGTTCTTGTCAAGAGCTCCTTTTTTTGTATAAGCTTTAGAGAAGTTTTAGAGAAGTTTTATTCCATAAAACCACTCTGGCTGTCTTTTCCACCTTTGTATTTATTATTCTTATTCCCATCTCTCTGTCTTGCATGCTGTTTTTTGTAATGTGTCTGATTACTTATGGCAGCAGTCATTTAGCTGCAATATATGTAAAATTTTGCAACACTGAGTAAATCTATGTAGGATTTGCTGAGGAACAGTTACATTGTAGATTGCTACTTTCTTCGTAACTATGATCGTAGTTTTCATGGAGAAATTTTATTTTGATCCAAATATTAAGTAGCTCTCAAAACTATGCTAGGATGAAAAGAAGCATTGTGCAGTATGTCAAGGCGAGTGTGTGTAAGTGAAAAAAAGAATGGGTATGTTAGCTTCTGCCTCCTATCACCTCTCCTTCTAATCTCCACAAAAATCTACTGTTGTCATTGGTTTTTTCTTTTGCTATTGAAATACAAACTCTCAGAACATTAAAAAAAAAAAACCTAAAAGAACCAGATCATGATGAGTTTTGATAAAGAATTGTTCTTTGTACAGTTCATATATCTCTAAATTAATCATTTTTATACCAAAATTGTTAATGGTCAAGAAGTAAATTCCTAATTAACTTTGGATTGTGTTGATCTGGAGATCATGTCAAGGTATTTATTATGTAGATTTCATTTCATCTTTAAAAATTCATTTTCCATTATTTCCCTTACTATTATCTATCATCACACAGCTTCCAGTTTATGAATGTTACCCTCATGAGACAAAACGAAGCAAAACTGTAGTGTAAGGCTTTAGTCTTATGTGAGTGTTTTTTCTTTAAGAATGGTGGAGGATGTCAATCAGGTATTGCAAAATTACAAATGAAGATAATGGTGGTTCTTGTTTAGAAAAAAACTTCATTTAAAATGCCTCAAAACTTCTATTTCAAGGGAAAAAATCAAAATGTTAATGGCTTTATGTAGAACAATTATATAAAAGCCTATTTCTGACAGAGATTAAATTCTGGTAATTGTGTATCACTTTCCTTGTTTGGAGATGCTTAATGTTGTAGCCAAAACTATTACATAGATTTAAAAAGCCACAGCTTTTAAATAAATAATGCATGTCAAAAGCATTTGCTCAGAATAGCCAAGTTAGGAAAGGCTTAGTTGTGTTTACCGTTGTTCTTACAAAACATGAGGAAAGACATCTTGTCTCTTAACCTAGATAAAGCAAAATTGGGTCTTAGTATGAATATGTATTATGAGTATGCACTTAAACAAGGAAGTGCTAATTAGTGGAAGTGAAGTTGAACTTAAAGATAAGATACGACTTTCTGAAATTCACTATTTGAAAGTTAGAAGTCTGTCATAGGCTAGTTTCCTGTAGGCTCCTTTGGTAGTCGATTGAGATGTTTGCTTTAAAAGGTTATAGATGATAAATGTATAGATGAGACATCTAATTTTTAAATTGCTGAAATATGATGCAGTTATTCTGCAGTAATTAATGCAATAGACCAAAGGCCAAATTGTAGACATTTGGATACAAGTAAATGTAATGACATTACATTTTTCTTCAATAAATTCAGTCTGTAATATAGAACCTGTATGTTAAAGAATCAGCTTTCCTTTTTCTATGAAGCATTACACTTGATTTTCAAGGCTAAAAAATTGAAGAATAACTAATATGTAATTAGCTGATAACTTCCCTAAAAATCTGTACTGAAAACGTAGACTTCAAATGTGTACTGAAGCCTAAAGATAAATATGCTTTCTTAACTTGCTCCCCAAGAATATTTCCTACAGAAACTTGTTTTTTTTTTTTTCTATCCTTTAATTTGGGTAGGATGGTTAGTGAATAATAGTAAATACCCTTTTAAGTTCACAGAAGATACAATATGTACTTCTAATTACTTTCCAGACTTTTTAGACTGTGAGTGGTTACCAGATTAGCTTGTTGAAATGTGAAATATTGTTGCCTATTTTCCAGATTCTGAAGCTTTCAAAAGAGGATGACCCGAAGGCTCTGGAAATCCTCACAATGCATCAGTGGGCCTTAGGTCAGATCTTGAAAACCGAAATATTTAATTGTGCAGTATAGACTTTGTGCAGTACAATGGACTCTGTGGATATTATTTTCTTAAAATACATTTGTTTTCCTATTATCCAGTATAGCACTATACTTTCTTTGAAGAAGGTTTAGGCATATATATTTTTATTGAGAATACTGGGTTTCTGCAGTGTTGCTGCAATCTGCAGACCAGGTGTTACTTTCTTCAGGGAGATATACAAAGAGCATTCTCATAAGTGCAATTGTGAAAATTAGTGAAAGGTGAAAAATGAAAATAAGGAATGAAGCAAATGTGTAAACTAGATGCCATACTTTATCAAGGGGTGCATTGTGTGGTTTTATGAAACTGCTACTTCGCATGAGAAGAAAAGTTCAGAAACCTGTAAGCTTTACAGTGTGATTAATTATTTTCAAGTCCAAAGAGGAAAAAAGAGCATGACACAGTGGGGAAGAAGTGATTGCTTTCAGTCACTTGTGCAGCAATAAAAACTTGGATCTTACCCTAGTATGCCCCAAAACACTGACAAGATGGATGTGAGAACTATTTTCAGTATGTTTTCTGGAATGAAACAGATTTCCTTATGAAGAGCTTTTTTTTTTTTCTCCTCTTTTGACCTACATATCCTAAGCCCGAGAGGCAATGATAGTTCAAAAGAAAACATATTATGGATGTAGGAACCTACCTCAGGGACTTCAATGCAAATGAGGACATAAAGACCATAAAATATTTTGGTGACGCATCAAAATCTGAAATGTCTCAACTAAAGACATTATTTCTCCTTCACATGTAAGAAAAGAGACAGGTGAACTCTGTTCTTTAGAGAATCAGTTTGTCCTACAGAGCTCAGGCAACTGCTGTCTTGCTGTTGGTGTTTTTCCCTCTTTCCTCCTCTTGCAAAGATCCTGTTGTCTACAGCGGCTAATTATTCTTTAATCCCTTTGAAAGTATTTAACTCTGTTCTGAAGAGTCCTAGCAGATACTTGAATTCAGAATGTTCCTATATGCTAATCGTAACCTGGAGAAGGAAGCTTGGTGTCTTAACATTTCCTCTTCATCTGGGTCTATATACCGAACAGTTAGTAACTGCCTTGGTAACTTCCTCCTCTTTTGGGTCCTCATTAGTTTTTGGGAGGAAAATTAGATCTTGTGTCTTCGTTAGGGCTTAGAGTGGCTTTAGAAACAGGAGTTCGTTTGGGTTATTCTGCTGCTTTTGAAACATTTTTGAAAGGAAAAAAATAAGGGGAGAGGGGAAAGGACTGGTGCTGGAATAAATGGAACTGATGAGGAAATCAGTTTTGCAGCTGAAGAGCTCCTCCACTGATAAGCACATAAGAAGATCTTTATGTTAGAGAACTGTGTGATCTTTGTTAGAGAATTGTGTGAAGAGATACCAGATAGATAATTTAGGAGACATTAAAGCGTGAGTTCCTCTCCATTCCTTTTGGTAGCTCATACTGGCAGGTACCTGGCTACTAGTCTTGTTGCCCTGTTATATAGGTTTGACCTGAAATGTTCGCAGGGTGTTCTCAGAAACTTTTATATTTAAAATTGTTTCCAAAAGAATGCCCATTTACCCCACCCATACTTGGTACCAGAACTGCAAAGATATAAATGCAAGGGGTACAAAGACCATAATGCTGCCATTTCACAATGACACAAAGGTACTTTGGAGTAGCAGCAAATATTACAAAGTTTATCAGCATTGCATCAGTTGTTTTCTTTACCACCACCTTTACTAACCTAAATAATTGGATGTTTGACTGAAGTTATATAAGGCAAAAGATGCTATCCATCTCCAAAATAGTTAAATGTCTGTGACTAAAGAAGAGGAGAATTAGTTCATTCCTTCATCTGCAATTCCCCAATTCATCTTTTGAAGTATATTTAAAAAGCCTTTGTAATTTTGACACTGTGCAGGCTGGTTTTAAATCTTTGCCTCAGGTGTAATAATATGTCTTGTTAGGCATAAGTCACAGCAAATCTCACTTCTTCACATTTTCTTCCCAAGTTTCACGTAGACACCCCTGTACTTGCCTGTTATGCAAAATACAATAGGCAGATATTTAATTTTTTCACTTTAGTTGGCAGGCAGTTGTTGGTGGGTAACAGACATTCTCATCCTGCGTTTGGTCTTTTCAGAAGCTCAGGCAGCTGCCTCTGTACTCGGTGCGTGCGGCCGAGCTGGCAGCTTGCTGGGTGTTGCAGTCAGAATACTTTTATTAGATATGGCAGTAATGGGGCTGCAGGATTGCCTAGGATCTCCCTCGGAAGAGAGAAACCGCCGCTGTCAGTGTCGTTTACTGAAAACATAGACCTTGGCTGCCAGTTCTTCAAGTAATGAGTCCTTTAAAATTTTGCTATGTTGTAACTCTTTGTACAAGAGAAGCCCCTCTGCCAGGGGGCAATCTACCAAGCTAATTGGCTTCACTAAAAGAAGGCAATAGCTTCTGCATTTGATGAGAAGTGTACAATTGATAATTGATATTTATATATACTATACATATTCAATCCTTTGCGGTCTGGATAGAAGAATGTGAAAAGGTGTTCTTGTGTGTGCTGTTGCATGCTGGTTGGCTTAGTGTCTTTTTCTTCAGGATTGCAGGGAATCACGTATTCTCCCATAATCGCAAATTCTCCCATAAAGCTTGGCTGACTTGGGGCTGCCTAGGCAGCTGGAGCTGGTGCTTCGTGCATGGAAGATGATGAAATTGTTAGCAGGGCATTTCTATGCTGCAGAGTCTGACCTGATTCACTAGAGATACAAAAGAACTTTTGTTTGAATCTGACAATTCAATAGCCACTATGTATTTCAGGTTTGTTCTGCTTTAATATCAACTTATGCACAGAACTATATCAAGCAATGTTCTCAAACAGTCTCCTAATCAAATTCTGTAGTCCTGAAGATATATGTGGCAACACTCTACTTTGGAGTGGTAGTTGTCACTTATTCTCACCACTGTGACAATCTTGCAACTGCTTTTGAGACTTTCTTAATTCTCTGATTTTATTCCCTGATTTGTTGATGTCCTGTGAAATGGACCAACATATCACTTCTTTCTTCAAAGACTACAGGCTTTCCTCTCCCTGTATTTTTTTTTCCCCTAGTAGTTATATTTTTTTAGTTTCTCAACTGTCTTAAATCTGACTGAAGTCTGAATTAGTATCAATGATCTGGGAGATATTCAGTGGTAGATGTCTTGAAATTGTAGGAGATGTGCCAAGAAAACAGCTCCTGCTGTGCATTAACATGTCCATGGGGATGTCCTGAAGAACTGAAACAGGAATTGTAGTGTGTGTCTCCTCCCTTTTAATTCCACCGATGCTAATGAGCATTCTTGTTCTCCACTCTGAATGTGGCCGAAGATGGAACTGGCCACCAGAGGGCAAACCGAACACACACGCTCTCCTCCTCCTCCTCCGTATATTCATTAAAATCAGCTATAATTGTTCATGTCAACATAATTTGTTTTGTTTCTCTACAGCCATTGTTAATATTTTTGTCAAGAAAGAATTCTTTTTCATTGAAGAGGTTGTGTTATCTTGGCTTATCATGTGATAACAATTTCAAAGAACCCCTCTGAAATAGCACGTAACTGTGTTCACTGCAAAATGTGTAGAACACAAACTTGGCTATACATCTTACTGCTTGCATTTGTAAGAAGGTATTCTGCAAGTCTCCCTTCCTCACAATCTGACCAGATGTTAATATATTATGGAGGCATTGGAGAGGTTATTCTGTATATAATAAATAATTCTGAGTAGCAGTAAGAGTAGAAAAAATGTTCTGAAGTCTTGTTACTGCGAGGACGCACTGCAAGTAGTGGTATTCAAAATGAAATTCCTGTATACTTGGAATGAGATAAAATGTTAGTAGTTTGTAATTCAAAATAGCTACAGGAGTTACAGCAGTTTATTTAAAACCTCTATAAAATTTTGCAGTTCATATTCACTTTAGATCAAACCAATATACTAGATAAAATTAAGGGAAGTTAAGATTGAGGAGTATGTTAAAATTGTTCTC
This sequence comes from Nothoprocta pentlandii, assembly GCA_013398315.1. Classification (NCBI taxonomy): domain Eukaryota; kingdom Metazoa; phylum Chordata; class Aves; order Tinamiformes; family Tinamidae; genus Nothoprocta; species Nothoprocta pentlandii. The sequence continues at coordinate 2,036,034 of VZSG01000018.1, read as the reverse complement.
AACTTATTTATGAAAGATGAATATATTTCTGTTATTTTTATGTAGAATTAGAAATAGCAAATATTTCTTTAATTTCCAAATTTAAAAACATTGAAATATAAACAAAATTCTAGTCTGAAATGATCTGTTAAATGAGAACTTCAAATTTTGATTAGTCAGTGGATTTTAATACATCTCTAAGTTTGCAGTTGGTTCCACTGGAGAACCAATTATTTGTGAGAGCAGTTGACTATTTTTCATCTTTGTAGATACAAGTAGACTTCTGATTATGGTTTCGAATTATTGAAAGAAATTACAGGCAACTAATAGCCTACTGTGGTATTTTTCAATGGAATAGGTTCTCCTTTAAAGAATCTTTACTATTTAACATACAACCTTGTGGCTGTCAAGTTAAGTGATATATGTAATAAAATGTCTTTCTTGTTGAGGTGTAAAGTCATAGTGACAGACTACTTCCCTTATTTGCAGTAGACATTTGGTGGCAGTTTGCACAGAGATTTTTAAAAAGCGGATACAGGGTTTATTGACACTGACCAATGGCTTGTGATATTTCTGTTTGAATTTAGACTTCTTGTACATTGATAATTTATTTCCTTAAAAATTCAGCGTGAATAGGAAAGTGTGTGTGGGGGGGCAAGCTTTGACAGTTTCTATATGAGAAACTTTGACTTACATAAATTTCAGATTTATTAACCCTCTTAAGAGTTTTAACTCTCTTCTTAAAGCAATGATTAACATGGCCAATATGCCTATCATGCAATTTCTCTGTCATTCTCTTGTAACAGTTTCATTTAGCTCTTTAGCTCTTCTATTTGGGCCTCATATGACCTTCTAGAAACTTTGGACTAGGTCCATTTGAATTGCTGATTCCATAATGAGACTGCTTAGCAGTTGGAAAATGATCCTGACAGATTAAAGAAAGCATTTGACAGCTTTAAGTGGATGAATGATTTTGTTGGAAAATATGTTGTAAGATAATTATATTTTTGCTCTGTCTGGTGTGAAAAAGGTAAAATTTTGAACTTTTAAGTTCAAAAGACTAAGACTAAGGATTTCATTTTCGCAGCTATACACACATACGACTTATACAGTCTTATACGATAAGGCTTACATGTACACTGACTTTGTACATTAGGGTTGGCACGCTAATTAAGGTGTTGAACACTTAATAACTTTGAAAGCATAAAATCACATGCAATACCCTTATTATGGTTTGATTGTTTGGTAGCACTGTGATACTTTTCACAACATCTTGGCCGTATCCTTTGAGCTTCAGAAAGCTTTTGAGAGAAAGAGAGGGCTAGAGGAGTGTTTTATAGTGTAAAGGTGTGTCCCAAAGTCTTTAAACATCAAACAAAGCAAACCTTCACTAGGAAGTGTCTTAGATCAGAAAAATTGCATGGTTCAAAGCTTTCATATCACAAGGAAAAGATACATATCCTTTTTCTGATATCTACAGAATTGTTTCTAAGGCCACTTCAGATGAACTTATGCGTTTCCTTCTTTGTCATGTGATTAGGAAGGTTGCTTACAGCTTTGGAGCAGGGTAATTTAATGTCAAGAGAAGGAGTTGCCTTTCAGGGGCCTGTAGAAGAGGATGCCACCAAAGCCAGAAAGAAGTGAAAGTGACCAGAATTGCAGAAATTATAGAAGTTGTGTTGCAGTTTGTATGACATGAAATATTCTGTGTTGTTATTCAAGCTTTAGTTACTCTGTTGAAAAATATTGATCAGTCGTCATCTTTCTGCTTAGCAACTCTATAGAAAGTCTATTATTTAAATTATGTGCCAGGTGAGGCACGTAAGTGTGAGTGTCACATAAGGAAAAGAGTAGCCTGAAGAACTAACTGAGTCTGAAAAGAACACTGAATGAATCTTCTTTTAATTGTGGCTTGGAAGAAAGGGGTTAGCAGACAGGAAGGTGTATGAGGGGAATTTTGGAAATGCAATTTTTTTCAGGGGAGAAAAAAAAATTAACATAATGACACTCTTCCACTTTGTACTTCCCAAAGATTTTGTAAGATGCCTGCTTCTGTCTCATCACTTTGAATCAAATACTCATTTGAAAGCCTATTTGCTGCTTTCCTGCCATCCCCCAACAGAATTTGTTCAAGTTATCTCAGAACAAGATCCTTATGGATCTGGAGGAGATGCAACTGAAAATAATTTGTAATTAACTGACTTACATTCACGGGTTCTGATCTGCTCCGATTAAAAATCATAGTGAAAGAAGTGTAGACTCTCAGTGTGTGTTTCCAAGTGATTCATATGGATTAAAACATAATGCCTGCTATTTGTGAAATTCTTTGAAAAGGATGCCTTTCCTTTTGAATTTAAACCCAACAGTTTTGAGATGAATTGAATAGCAACCGTCCGCTATTTTGGCAGTTTAAGGTGAAAATGAGTCTTGCTCTAGGCCTTCCTCTCTGCACCATTTTCCGAATAGGTTGTTTATTTTCTTTTCCAAAATTGGTGAGCAAATGAAAATAGTCTGGGAATTTATTATATAAACTGTATTTAAAAAGCAAACTAACAAAAAAACTCACTCAGATCTGTTCTGTAGCAAGCACTCTTGCATTACAGGAAAGAATTAGTTGCATTACAGTTGAAACAATGAATGGCCTATGTTTGCCATATCCTAATACATAATTGATAATTTGAAGGAGAAAAGAAATTAGTCAGTGTATAGTTAAAAAATAGTGCTTATGGCATGAACCACTGAAGGAGACATACCTGTGTTATACCCAAGGTTCTTTAATGATTGTCTCTTAATACCTTATATTCTTTTATGAATAAACTTGGCCAAGCTGTGCATGTCTGTCAGGAATAGTTGTGGGAAGGTCAACTCCTAAAAAAATCATTCTTTGAGTTGAAAATTATTTTTAATGTGCCTGCAAAAATTATAACTTCAAAGTATACCTCTATTTCATAGTTTTTTTTAACTTGGGCTTCATGAACAGTATATGTTCATGAACAACACAGGGATGTGGTTCATAATTTAATAATTAGCTAAAATAGAGACAAATGAATTCCCCATAGAGAGATTGCCAGACACATCAGAAAAATCTGATATAGATGGCTTTGCTCTGCTGCTTCTGTTTCCAAGTAGGAGCGCTCTGCTGAGTGGATGGAGCACTGCAAATAAAGGGCTCCTTAATAATCATATTCCTTTTGACTACTTTAGTTTATAATAAATCAAAACTGCCTCATATAGAGTGTTTCCAACCTGACTGGTGAATGAGGATGCATGTCTTCTATCTGCAGTACAAACCATAAAAAAAAGACATTATTAGGTAGACCTAAATAATTTATTTTTCCATCATTGCAAACACGCTGTACGTATGGCAATATAGTCCAACGTTTTCTCTGGATCTTATTTTGTTTTTCTTTAACAAGCTGTCTTATTTCTAAGGTTATTTTTATTATTTTAGTAATGTGCAATTAGTGAATTATAGACTGCACCTGAATTAATAATTGTTGTGGGAAGAAGCCTATGAATCGCTTCATAATTGTTTTTTAAACACTACTTAATGCAATCAAATTTGCAGTTATGCACATTCAGCTTCTTGTCTGTCTTCTCTAGTGTCTTCTAAAGAGTATCTTTATGTTAGTACACCAGTTTATTTGATCTTATGAATGCTGTGGGGATTTACAGTTGAAGGATTTAAAAAATAAAAATAAAAAAAATAAATCCCTCTCTAGATAAAGCAGAACAGGTGCAAGTTTTCCTATTGCTAATATGGTGATGGCTACAGGTAGAGTATTTAGTAACTTCCACGTTTGTAGTGAATCTGGACTTTTTCACATTTATCCACCATGTTGTCTTTTAAATAAACATAATTGGTCCTGATATATTTGCAGAAAATATGCTAGAGATATAGTTATTTCAGATACTGCCCTGTAAAAGGAACAGAATTGAAAGCAGAATTAAGTTTGATTTAAGTTATGTAAGAATGAGGTTGTTTGGAATGAGGACATTTAGTCCATCTCTATATATAGCATTAAGATGATTGGATTGCGTGCAAACTTCAGTATTTCAGTTGTGCTTTTCTGTATTTTCTTCCTCTGATAATTTTCTTAGCAGAGGAATAAAAGTAATTAAATAAGAGGACTTAATAGGAGGTAAAGTGCATGGCTTTGGGATAATATTATTCTTGTTGTATGCTTATTTACCTGTGAGTTTTGTAAGGTAAAGGTATGTTAGGCAAACATCAGATGAGCAAAATGAAGACCTTTAGAGTAGAACTCAGTTACCTAGGCACAGGCATCTAGATTCCCTAAATTTTTCTATCTGTTGGCCAGCTGCCACTTCAGGAGCACAGATTACTCTTAGATATTCTGTCATATGTGACGACTTCATGAGGAATCTCTTAAGTAACACAGTGTTTAGGCAGCTGCATCCCGTGTCAAGCTCTAATGTGAAAGTTTTCATAAGGTAAATGAAAAATTAGAAGTTTGCAAAGAAAAATTTAATTTATATCTAATGGCATCATTTATGTCTTTGAATATATCAAGTGAAGTTTTGATTATCCATAAACAAACTGTTCAGTTACTTTTCTTTGAGACATTCTGACTGATGTGAGATTTCCTGTGCTTTTAGTATGTTTAGATAATGTTCAGTATTTAATCATTTTTTGCAAGTGTTAGGCCCACCCCATAATCAGCTTTTTATCAAGTTTATATAAGCACTGAATAGCCAAAGGACTGGTTTATCCTGCAGACATTGAAAAGAGCTCCTGGTGCCTGTGGTGTAAGGCAAATTGTAAGTCTTCATTTCTTCTTGCCTATGAATGTTCTCCCATTTTGTCAGTCAACTCTTGCTGGGCTTTATCAGTCAACTCTTGCTTGATTTGACTGTGACTGTTGCTGGAATATTTATGTAATTCTGGTGTCCTTAGACAAAATGCTTTTCCAGTCTCCAATTCATAAAAATCTCTTAAAATACTGTCTTCCAAAAATCCATTCCTTTAATATTTTTAGTCTATAATAGCTGCTTCCTTTTTTGCCTTTCAAGGCTATAACTTCACTAGACTAATTAACTTTTAAATATCAGTGGGGGAGTGAGTTTATTTGGTATTCTAGACTTTATACCATGCTAATGTCTTCAATTAACTTATGTGGAGTGATGATCTTAATTTTTACATTAACCATTCCTAATTCATGTGTTTCCTTAGAATTTAAACAAGACCTGTCTGACTATCCTGATTAAAAAACATTAGCTATCTCATTACTTTTGAATAGAAGTAATTCTTCCAGTCATGACTCTGATTTTGTTTCTGTCCAAACATGAACAAAAGAATAGTACTTTTGACTTTGCTATAATATTACTGACAATTTAAGTATTTCCATCAGATAATAAAGCAGAAATGTACATGGTATTTCTGCTCTTAACATATTTTGAAGACTCCATCTGCTTTTCTTAAGGTTGTTGGCCATATATTTCTCCGTTTTTTTTTCCCTCTTTATCTGTTATTTTTAGTTTCCTATTCTATCATTTGTATTTGTGGCTGTCAGTGATTTCTTCTGAAAGCTTAAAAATAAATAACCTAGAGGGTTTAAACTGTTATGACTGGCTGTGGGGTTATGACTTTTTGCAAGTCAGTGATCTGAAAGAAGTCTCGCTTGTCATTTACATTGCTTTTTTGTTTTTTATTGTGTAACAATAAAACATTTCTAACTATTCCAATCAAGCTACAATGATTTTTTTATTTTTACTAGATGATATAAAAGGTAATGAATGCTGTGCTTTGAAATGGAGCTACCCATGTTAGATGCAATACTTTTGAGTTACGAAATTTTAATTGCAATTTTTAGAAAATCTGGAGCTGTTTGAATTATCAGATTATACTTTTAGTGTGTTTGTGTGTGTATGTATTTTATATATATATATATATATCAAGGAAAAGAGAAAGTAGCGAGTATAATTTGGGAACTCATAGTCGCAAAGCAGAATCTGTTGGCATGTGCTAGAGTTCTACACTTGAATGGGCTTGTGTATGTTAAATGTTACTTTGTTCTATTTTTACTGTATAGTAACAAAATCATTCTTTTTTTCATTTAAAATATTTTCATTCTATTTTTGCACCACAAGCTACAAAAAGATAAAAATAAAGAAATTTTAAAAGGCAGATGTTTGAGTAAATGTCTACTTGTGTTATGCCTTGGTGGAGAGTATTTGGTTTCTAAGAAATATCTGTCTGTATTAAGAAAATCAAGTGCAAACTTGAAATGTCTTGTTTGTGCAATTCAAGCAGTACTTTTTTTGGGCTCTGCAGAACTTAGTGAACCTCCTGTCAGCATGGAATCTTTTAAGGAGGCATCAGCTGTTCTTCATTGTGAACTTTTAGAGGTCTTGGGTTAAAATAAAGTGCCAGTTTGCTATCCTCTTGAATGTTACAAGCAGCTACTGCATCTTATTTGAAGTTCTGATCTTAATCTAAGATTTTTTTTTTCCTCAACTGTAAGCATAGCTTTTCTCAACAAATGCTTTTTTTTTTCCCATTTCCTACTCCTTCTCTAAGGAAGAGTGACATGGTCTCTCACAAATTGATAACTTTCTGTAATGCAGCACTTAATACCAGCTGTGAATTACAATCATTGCACTGCAGACCTATTAGAATAACAGACCCATTACAGCAGAGGAGGAAAAATATAACCCAAAAACCTTCCCTGCAGAAGAGCTTCCAGTTCTGGAGCTGTGGAGGAGTCTCAGCAAAGCGAGTGATAATGGGAGACAGAAGTCACAGACTCTCTGTATTGGATGCTCAATCCAGTTAGAGAAGTACCTCTTGGGGATCAGGGGACAGAAGATGCTGGGTGGCAGGGCTGAAGTCTCTATATGTGAATCTTTCTTTTCCTCGTTTCAGACTCCTGAGTTTGTAAAGGACCATACAGACTGTCGCAGTTGTAGCGTAATAGCTGGTGTATCCTAGCCCCATAACCTGTTTTCCTCTTTCTTCAAGATATGTGCTACAGTTAGATAAAATAATAAAAACAATCATCATATTTTTAGGAGCAAAATAGAGATTCTGAGTGATGCTTACCTAGGTAGTGCACAAGGTAATCATAGGCACTGACAGCAGTACACAAGTATGTAGCCTTGTACCTTCCCAACACGGGCTTCAAGAATGGAGGAGTGTGTGCCAAGAAATGTGAGATTTTTTTTAGAAGTCACGTTAGGTAACGACAGAAAAGAACTAGACTGAATTTGTAAGTCTAGAAACAAACATTTCACAGCTATAGCCACTTGACTAATGCTTCTCTTTCCTGTTCGTATCTTACCTGGCTTCCTTCAACGTTAATAAAAATCTCTGCAGCTTTGAATTCTTTGTTTCTTGACAGAGTTCTGTTTCTTATTTCTTCACCTGTTTATTTCCACTTTGACCTTAGGAGAGACAAGATGTTCACATAATTTGCCTTCATTCTTTCTGTAAGAGCACTTTTTAAAACTTTGATTTGCTGCTGTAATCGCATGTTGCTCAGAGGACTGGAGTCAGAGATTGCTGCTTCTTCCAGCCTCCACTTTAGTTTTTAATTTAGAAACATTAGAAGATGAATTAGTGCTGAATTATTCCCTTACATATATTCCCCTCTTAAAAGGACAATTACCCACTTCACCAATGTTGACTGAGCCGAGTACATCTAGTCCTCTGTGCCATTCATTTGTGTGGATGGTTCATTTTTCTCCATTTTTGACCCAAAGAGTTGGAGCTAAGGCAGATGGTTTGTTTCTGGTTTGTATGTGCCATATGGCATCTGTCTGCAACACTTTGTTTTGGTGATCTGAATTGTAGTCTCATCTTTTTAAAAATCTTATAGTCCTTTCCCATAAGCACTTTGATTTGGCAAAATAAAGCATGTCCCAAACATTTTGGGGGTCCTGAATAGCCTAAGTATGTTACAAGCACTGTGTAATGCATGATTTTTGTATTGAAAATCATCGTATTGTGAAATTGTTGAATAGAGAATGGTTGCCTTCTCAGGAGCTTTTGAAATTATGCTGGTGGATCCAGTGTACAAGAAGAACTTTTTATGGTTTTGAGGTTTTTTTTTAGATATGTATCAAGATATACTTTGGAATGTCAGATATTAGCATTCTTTACTGCAAATCGGGATTTACTAGGAGACTTTCTTTTTTGCAGTCCTAAATAGGTTCTTGCTAGAAATGTTAAGCTTGCAGAAGCTGTGCAATGGAACTTGCACTGTTATGAATCTCTTAAGTTGCAAAGTTGCAGGTTTGCGTTCAGGAATACACCCTTATTATGTGTCTATGTTTACTCACTGAAGTGCTTTCCTTGTGCTTTATCCAAGGTATAATCTAGTTAAGATTTATATGGGGGGGCGGCTTTACTTTTTCTCATTGTTTGTCTGTAGCTTTTTTGCCCATATGTTAATTAATTGTATTTTTAGCTGTTCTTTTTCAATGGACAGAAAATGCTTAAGACCTAATGGCTTAGTTTAGAATAGATAGTGCAAGGCTTGCTGTTGAAGCTGCATTTGAGGAGTTCCTTGATCTCTCACTCTCTGTTTACATCATTGGAAACTTGTGAGAGAATTACATGGAGCAGATAAGAGATGACCGTACAATTGTACCATTTATTACTAGCAATGAAATTTCTTCTTCATTTTGCTATGTTTTGTCATCTGAGTTTCAGATTGATTGATGTATGATTGCCATTGATTTCTGTATCACATTCCTCTATATTAGTTTAATTGTAGTAGAAAATATACAGAAGTAATTTCTTTCAAATCTATGTGTTAAAAGTAATGATATATAATATATATGTATAATCCATATGTATGTAATTACTCTTTCTAGAACAAAATGAAAGTAGCCTTTCATGAAGAAACTGCGAAATGATGAAGTAGAAAAATATTACTTTTCACTTTTTTCCATAATATTTATTGATTATTGGTCTTCCACTAAAAGTAAAAACTTCTCTATTAACTGTGACTCTTTGTTAGCATTCTTTCTGATTACTTTTCTTTTCAATAGGATTCACAGATTCAGGTTCTTATAATAATTACACATTCATTTATCTCTTTGGAAAATATTTTCCATGAAGCCAAATCTGATTTACTAAAAAATTTATTTAGTTTAACAATCTGATAACCCTTTTTAATCGTTAGGGAAAAAAAAGCTTAAGTGATTCATTGCTAGGTTCAAATCACTCCTTTTTTTTTTCTCCTGCTTATAGCCCCGGAATATAAATTTACCTTTTACTTGCTCAATGTTCTTTGCAAAAAGATCTGTACAAAGAAATAAGATGAAAGATTGTCTCATAAACTTGAGGTTAAAATATATATTTCTTTTGGAATACAAATTGCATTCAAATTTCAGAGGAACATAGAGCTATAGTCTTATAGCAGCTTAGTCTTAATACCAATTTATTTTTAATAATGTATTTTTGAGAAGAAACATATGAAATATATATTTAAATGGAAATATTTAAATGCATAGGAAATTTAACAGGCTATAGGATAGATTTATTTAAATTTTAAAAGAGAACTCAGTAAGTTATAACCAAAATTGTCAGTGTGTCTTAAGTAATGGGATACTTTTGCAAACATTAGTGGGTATTGCGTCTTGACAGAAAGGGGCATTTTGGATAGAGAAAAAATACTTTTTATTGAACTGGTGTTCAACTTTACGAGGAAATGCTTAGGGCCGTAGGGCCATTGAAAAATTTATTTTCCCTGTCTCAGACTAGCTCTCACAAACATACTAACTGTATGATTTTTTATTTAATCCAATTCCACTGGCAATACTATTTGGTAATCACAAAGAACTTGGAAGATGACTGATGGTACCATGATACCTTCATAGAATGTATTGTTATAGTTGTACACTCATAACACTGATCCTCTGTAGAAATATGTGCCTTTAAATAACATATCAGTTCATGTAACTTTATTTTTTCCTAATTACTCGCTGACAGTCAAGCAGACAAAAAAGTTGGGGGGAATGACAGGACCAGAACAAGAATGAAAACAAAATACTCGTATTTTCTCCTTTACGTTTTATTGTCCTTTATTTCTCTGTTTCAGATTGTATTGGCCTCACAACTGAGATAGCTCAGCAACTTCCTAAGTCATGAATAGGTTGAAACATACGAAAAGACATTACATTCGGCAAAATGCACAGGCTTTTATTAGTTTTTTGTTTGTTTTTCATTTGTAATATATGATTTTTTTTTTCCCTCTGGGGATCTAAGGAAATGGACATATGCATTTCCAGAAAGTTTTCCAGCTAAAAACAACTCTTGAAAACTAAAATACAGCTTATTTAAAGCACAAAAAAATGCAGCGGTCTACTTAGCCATAGAAATATAATTGACATGTTTTGAATTTCTGCTAGTAATATTGCTAAGGTGTGCATATATATATTTCTGTATCTTAGAACAAAATAATGTGATATTTTGCTGCAGAGTAAATTACATAGATTGGAAGAAAAGCATCTTTATATATATGCAGTGAAGAATTGTGTACAATTCAGCACATAATTCTTAAACAGGACTTTAGTGGCTTCATTATACTTCTGGAAAACAACTGAATCTGTAAGCAACTTGATGAGAAAGCAATTTCTGGAAATTGTGTGTTTGTGTGATTCTGTGTCAGCGCCAGCTTCTGCTAAGACTTCTAACTTTTTGACTAATGCAGCAGTTTTTCTTTGCCCTTTTACCTCTAGGGTTTATTTCCAAAGAGGAGGAAAATATGAAAAGAAGCAATTATAAATTTGTTATGAAATGCTATCCCGTATTATATTTCTTGTTTATTGTGAGTATTGTAGTGCTTTACTGAAGATTTACTTTTTGTTATTGGCAAGTAGTACAGAGTGGAATTTATCAGTATTTATTTTTCTTGCTGAATCTGAAGAGCCTGGAGAGAAGCCATTAAGTGGAAAAGCTACAATGAGGCAAATGTTACAAATGGTGGGAAGGTAGAAGTTGAATAACAGATTTTCCCCTGCTTAGTCATTTGAGAATATGGAGCTCCAATCTTGAGGTATTAAATTTCTCAGTATTGGCCCCAACTATTAAAATACCAGAATGTATGCATGTAATTTGAGAGGGAATTACTGGTTGTTTGTCATCCTTTTATTTATAAGCCAAACCTAGTATTGTTCCTTTCTCTTGTCTTCTCTGTGTAGTCACATGAAAACTTAAAGAGGACTTGTTAGAGTGGATAAAAAGCCAAAGGAGAGTCACCTCAACAGGCTACGATGCTGAAGTGCACATGTGTGAAGTTCACATGTGTCTAGACATTCAAAGGAAGCACAGAAATGGGGTCTGGCTGGTGACGAGAAGTCTGCAAATGGGGGCTGCCGTTTGTCCTGATGTGGTTGCAAAATGCTACTGGAACATGCAAATGGCTTTAGGAACCTTCCTGTCACCTGTATTATACCCAGGAGAAGAGAACTGAGGAATCTCTGTGAAAATTAATTAAGAGACCAGCTGGAAGATAGGCAGCAACATAAACTGTAAGATACAATGCTTATCAGCATAGTACCTGAATACCTTTTGAATAATATTGAAAGGTTTTTGGAAGCCTCTGAAAAGATTGGATCTGAATCACTGCCGAGGCTGTCAGATGTAATTTGGAATCAGAAAACACTGCTGAGTATAATTTTAGTTCAGCAGATTCATTTCATTTTGAAAGCCTTCATTTGTTTTTCAGAATTCTTGATAAAATCATACTTTTAACACTTTTGTCTGCTTTTGATGTCCTGTGTTTCCTTTTGATGTGAAGTTTTGTGTAAGATCAAAGACATGCTTTTTATTTTAAAACTGATTGTGAAAACTGCACTTGTACTTATTTCTTCTGTCTAGATAACTTTGTAAAAAGTTATCTCACGATGCATGTGAAGTTATTTACAGTTTGGTTTATAGATTATAATCTTAAGTATTGAGTTACAAGAGCTCTACATCATTTGAACTGTGATTGCTTCTAATAGCAGGAAGTGTCTGTGTAGTTTAAGATGACTGTGTTGTACCGGCTTGTTAACGGAGACAGGAACATCACCCTGAGCGGGGGCAACAGCCGCCAACTGGGCTTTCATTAGGTGCGTAACCAGCATCCAAACAGATGGCATAGGGAGTGCGGGATAACTAGCCTGCTGAATGTCTGGGTTCTTAACCAATGCTAACAAAGTTTCCCTATCCAGGGAAAGAGGGAAAAAAAAAAAGTCTACAGAAAGCAATTTGTGGATTATTTCTTGAAATAGGGAGCTTAAAATGTACCATAGGGAGGAAGGGAAATGATATGAGGAAAAGGCAAAAAAATGCTGAGCCACTGAGCGTGGATGAGGTTTGAGTCAGGGTGTGATGGTAGAGACAGCCGTGGGTCCGGGGAATGGAATTGCGCTGAAAAAGCTCTTACATGATAGCAGAACGAGACAACCTGAAGTGTCCTGATAGTCTACTGTGCAGTTCAGAAACCAATTCTGTCACCTACCCAGAGACCACCCATGTACCTTACATATGTGACACTGTCTAATCTCTGCCAGGCTAAATACTGACTTGATTGACAGGAGGAGCAGTAGTTAATCTGCTGTTTGAAGCTGCTGAAGTCAAGAGACTTTTGAGAGGAAGGTTGCAAGAGGCCTTGAAATAAACATTTTTAGAATAATCTTTGGTATTTTCAAGAGAAGTTTTTTAGCGGTGCCTAGCAGTTATGGCTATAAACAGGAAAGAAGAGATTTATCCTGTGTTGTTGGTTATGATTACCATCAAAGGGAGTCTTTCTTAGGTGGAATCTGATGAGTCCTTGACTTCAATGACAGCTGAAGTGTTTTAAAAAGTCTGCAGAGGATGAGACATTCAATGGGTCAGAGTATTGACTGTTCAGTTGACAGAAAGCTTGAGGGTATGAGAGCTGTCAAATCACCATCTTAAAAGGGTATTTTATTTAGAGATTTTGATAATGAGAACTTTTAGACTTAATTGGGTCACAGACTAAAGTATTTGTCTCTTCTCTACAAAAATAATCTAAAGTCCCATTGCAGAGAATATTTGCATAGGCAGATACCAAACACCATATTAGGTCTTGGCACTCATGATAAACTTGGAACAGTTTATTTTCAAAAGTTTTTATAATGTTAAAATTATCATTTTTGTCAAACTGCAGACCTGAAGAAAATCTCTGACCTGCTGCCTTTGTGTTATACCCCTATGGAATGGAAAGTCTGGTGAGTTTGAGACCTAAAAGGATTAATTCTGCTCATGTCTTTCAGGAAGACTGGTAACACCACTAAACCTCACAATCTGAGTCCTAAAGTTTCATCAAAATTAGGGAGCCTCTGCAGAATTTGCAGAGGGAAAAGAGTCCTTCTTTTCCCCATCCGCAAACTGCTCTAGTCTGTGTTGTTTGTACATGCAAATAGGAATGTGAATTGAATATATGCTGTGGGAGACCCCGTAATCAAGTCTTTACCTCGACCAACTCAGGATTTCCATGGGAGGAAGGCATTAGCTTATTCGGTTCATTTCATAAGGATGATTAATGTTAAATTTTCTTTCTTGCTGGACTTAGGTTATTCCTTAAAATTTTCAGTTACCTGGAAATTTCAGGACGTCTTCCCCCATCAAATGTGTTTCTTTGAGTACTGCTGCATGAAGTGAATCTGCTGGTGAGCAATCTGCTTCGTTAATTAGGGTCACCCTGCTCTATTTCTGCATATGCTCTGAGCAATGATGCACAGGTTTGTGGGCACGGGCTTAGGAAAGAAGTTCTTTGTAGGTGACTAGCATAAAAGTAATTGATGAAGAGAGAACTTGTCTTCAGCTATCGTATTAGTGTGGCTAATAACTGATGTGATTAACAGTGGATGTGGGCAAGAACAAACTCTTTCTTTCTTTCCTGATTTGTTTTATGGTAGTTTTAGTGATTTCTATAGATTGTGCTCCAAGGTAGTCAATATCTTTCCAGGAATGGAAAAAGAGAAGCATCAGTCCCTGAATAATGTTTCTGCTAATCACACAAGATGCATAAAAGCTGTCTGCAGCCAGGAAGGTCACTTGCCCAAAACTCAAACAAGAAGCCATTACTGATGTCTAGAATTATTTTCACCCTGATTAGAAGGATACCCAAAAGACAGTGCATCTAACATTGAGCAGAAAACATTAATAAATATTGAGTTACAATGAATTTTCTATCCTGTACTGAATGTGTGGATGTATAAGTTGATAAAGGAGATAAACTTACTGAAGAATCAGAAGGAATGACTTTGGCATTGTGTATTTTGGATCAGTGGACAAATAGAAGAGAATCAGATATGGATAGTTCTCTGAACAGTGGTGGATTTTGACTGACTTGGAAATGAATGAAAACATTTTGACTGCAAATACAATTTAAAAAGCAATTAAAAGCAATGTCGTATGTGTTTTATATAATTTGTCTTTTAAAATTGTTTTTAATAACAGTGTCTTTCAAAAGTTAGAACTTAAGCATTGATAATCCCTTTAGGTGATGTAACAGAGCAATAACATTTCATTGTTTTTTAGCATATTCATCTTCTCAGTTGAACTATTTGTTGCCAGTGCTTTCCAGAAGATTTTTTTCCCCCAAGTGCCAACTAAAAGCTGAAATATACCACTTCTCATTTTACTTATACTAGTTTTGAACTGAATCTGTATTCTTAGTAATTAATCACTACTTTGCTATGGAATTATTAAAAAGTCTTAAGAATAGCTTATGTGCATACTAGGGAAAGCAAAATTGCTAATGTTAAAAAGGCCCAATGTGTAGGATATCCTGACATACTTCTTCATTCTACTTCTTCATTCTACTTGTATTGGCAGGTCACATATATCTTATTTTGTGCATGTAAGAGAAAAGTAGAAATGTGAACTCCTGTTCACAGTATCTCATTCATGTACTATTATGTGATTATGAATACACATATCATATGCATTTTGAATCTTTTCAGTTTTAAGACATATTTCATCTTAAGTTGATGAACTATTTCAAGTTGTAATGAGATTTTTCTAGACTTGGAGTTCTTTCTGAAAATATTCTAAGATTGCTAACTTGTAATACAAGACACTTCTAATTGGGATTGCAACTATTTTAAAATGAAAAAAAAAAAAAGAAAAAAGAAAAAACACCTTTGACTCCTGCATTCGTTTTGATAGACTTGTGAGGCTGAGGTGGGGAAAACCTTCTTTGCAACTTGGTGAATGGTGTTTTTTGGGGGAGGAAGAGGGGATATCTTTTTATTTTAGCTACAACCACTTTTGGTTATGGTCTAGAAGAATCTAGACTGCAGCCAAAAGGAGAGGTTTTTTTCAGTTTCTGAAGGTGACTGAAATCAAAATAGACAATAGAAAATATTCTCAGTCTGTCTTGGAAGAGCTTTGCTGTAAAATGTTCCCCCCCTTTTTTTTTTTTGATAACTTGAATAACTTTGATTCCTTGTGCTCCTTGAAATAATTTTAGTTTCTTTGAAATCTGAAAGATGCAAAAATACTGTTGGAAATGAAAGTTTCTAAGTTGTTCAGTGTTTAATAATTTCTTGTACTTTATTGTACCTGTAATATAAAATGGCCTTAATTCATTTGAGGTAAGCAAGGTGGTCTCTCAGGAAAATCTTTTCATCATATCTTTTCAAGGTTTTGTTCTTATTTATTTGATTTCAATCTCTCTTCTCCTTGCTTTTATAACTACCTTCTGCTTTCTAGTTCTCCTAGCTACCTCCTCTGTACCGGTTTGTGCACATATACAGATAAATAATGTAACCCTTATATAGCCGAGAGAAAGGAGTTGGGGGATCATGGAAAGGACATGACAACTTCACAACTTCATCTCACAGAGGAGTGTTACTGCAATTGTGCAGCTAGAGCTGCATTCACATTGCAGGTCTGAAGCCCAGTGCCAGAGGACCTCCTTTGCACAAAGACATTTGCTTTCCACCTGCAGATTAATCACGTTAATAGCCAGTGTTGTACTTGAAGCCACTTGCATTTTGTTTATTTTATAAGGTTCATTGGAGGAGAAAACTTTTCTTTACCTCTTCCGTTTTGCCTGTGACTAAAAGTGAACTGTCAGCAAGAACAAAACAACTTATTGCAATGTAATGAAAATTCAGAGGTTGTTTCCTCAGTGAGAAATGCCATGAGGACAAATTAAGTATAGTGACTACAGAAAACAGACATAATTTGATACACATATATGGAGAAAAAATGATTAGACTGGTAGAAAGCAAGAAACGAGTTGGAGTGTTTAGGGATTTGTAACTGATTACAACAATCTGGAGAAGTTTGAGACCTGGTAGTCTGTTTTTCCACACATCATATTGTGAACAGTTTCTCTTGAAACAATACTTAAATACTTGAGCAATGTTTGTGTAAAGAGAGGATGAGAGATCTGGGTTGCTTCAGTCTTAAGAAGACCAAGAGAGATTTTGTTGAAATCTTCAGCTGCCTGATGGATCAATATAGAGAAAATGAATCCAGATTTTTCTCACTGATGCCCAGAAATAGGATTAGAGGCAAAAGAAATATTACAACATGAAAACTCTTAAGTAGAAGGAGGAAAAATATAATGAGTGGTCACATTCTGGAAAGTGCTGACCAGACAGGTGGTAGAACTAGCATTCCTGGAGATATTCAGAACTGGGCTGGAGATGGCTCTGTCCAGTCTTGCCCAATGGGACCTGCTCTCAGTAGAAGACTAGAGAATATCCAGGGGATCCTTCTACCCTTCTTATTTTAGAATTATAGGGAAAATTAGTGCTGGATCAGAGCATTTGTCACACTTGTTCTCAGCATGTTCTTCTCAGAGTCTTCTACCTGTGTTCTGCTGTTGTTGAGGCAGCTGTTTGATTTCTTTGATTTCACTTATTTTGTGAGGATAGGGGAAGGAGAAAATTATCAGAGTAATCTCAGGCACAGAATTTGGTGGGGAGATGGAGTGTCTTCTGTGCCTGGGTCTAACTGCTGTCCTGAAGTTGCTCTGTTACAACGTGATATGGTTGGGGATCTAGGTGAGTGAGCTCTCTGAAGCGCTGTGTTCTCAAGCTCTGTGATTTGCATGGATCAGTCAGAGAAAACAGGTGTCCAAATGCAGAGGCTTAGAGTAAAGCTTTAGATACCAACTATCCTCAGCCCAAAGCAGACAGGTTCTCTGGAGAAAAGCCTTTCAGGGAGATGGTCACTATTCCAGTGCAGCAGGCAGCAGCTGTTGACCTGGAAAGCATTTTGCTTATTTTGCCCTTGATCAGGTTAGTGAACTACAACTGATCCTGGCAAAATTATGTACAAAGACAAAAATGTAAACATGATTTGTCTTTAAAGTGTTACTGAGAAAAATTGAACACAAATGATAATGTACTTAAATCCCATTTCACAGCTGTGTTATTTCTTTTTAGCGGAGGGAGGGCAGCATGCATGGGGCATTAGAGATTACAATGGACCATCCTTAGCTATGATTCGCATCACTTCATATCTAAAGTGCAATATGACTGAGCATTTCCAGTAGGAAGTAAGGAGGAAGTTGCCCTCAAGCCTCAAATCTTACTAGAGTTTGTGTTAGTGTTGAGTTTGTAGCAAAGATGAGGTACCTGGTTTTGTTTTCACTATGTAACTTTTCACATGGAGGGCCTTGCCTTTCTGCTGGGATGACCTCCTGTGGAGTGCTGAAAGGTCAAGGCCCCCAGTCTAAAACATAGCTAAATACATAATACTGCGGAATTACAGTGATGGAGAAAGGAAATGACATGAATACTTTAGAGGTGAATATTGTAGCAAATTGAAATTTATTGTAATGCCATCAATGCTGCATCTACTTAATTGAGCCAACCTTGTTTGTAAGGACACCTTACTACTAAAATATTTTTCATTTAAATTGTTATTTCTTGCAGCCTAAACTAATACCTGCTACTTTTTGCTGTTTGGAATAGTGTGAAAAATGTAGTTACATTTGTGTTGAATGTGTGAAAACCTTTTTATCAAATTGTTTTGAATAACCGTAGTTTCCAAATCTACTTTCCTTTGTCTTGTAAACATGACTGTTGAGATGCATTTCTGTTTTTTAAAATACTCAGTGATGAAGCTAATAGTAAAGCCTGGTCCCAATGTGAAGAAGATCTTTGGAAAAGTTTTTATTGACTTGTGTGGAGTTTCGGTCAAGTCTGTGCGGAAATGTTCCTGAAAGATAGGCTACTAAAATTGATGCAGTGGAAGGAAAAATGGAGTGGGGTAGTTTTTGAACAGAGAATCTGAGCATAACGCTGTGAAGGTACGATCATGCAAAAGAGGTAAACATATTCACTTTGACTTATATATTCTAAAATATATTTTCCTTTTAGCTCAATTTGGGCTTCTCACAGAGATAAGCTTCAGTCAAGATATTACAAACAGTTTGCGAATAGGAAAAACTATATGAGGAGGAAGGCTCAGTAACTGTATTTCATTCTCAGTATAAATACTATGGGAAGGCTTAATTCAGAAACTAACAGAGTAAAAGAAATAGCAATAATAGCTGAAGTTCAGAGATTTTTTTTTCCAAAGGAAAGCTTAGCACTATGCTGTATAAATGGTTAACATTGAGTAGCACTGAAATTCTGAGGCAGGATTTGGCTGTTTTTAGTGCTCAACAGTATGCTATTTTGAGGCATATTGAGGCTCTTGTATTTTGAAGCATAGGCACATCTCAAGAATTCAAAATATAATTTCCTAATTGAACACCAAAAAGGCTGATGTTCCAGTTTTGTGTGGAAGGAGTCATGTCAGTCATAATTGTAGCTACCAAGAACTTAGTAAAACAATAGTCTTTTGTATGAAGTCCCATAGAGAGAAAATACTTCTAGCAGCACAGTCCTTTCTAACACATTGTTCCTACATGAATTCAACACTTGCTTAGATGGGTGTCACCTACTGAATCATCATCAGTTTCCTGCAGCAACTGGGATAATTCTTTGTCAGTCACTCTGGCAAGGTCTAAATCTGTTTGGCTTGAGATTTAAAACCAATAAAAGCATTTCCATGGGAAGTTTCCTGGGATTTGTTTCTCTTTAAAAAGTTGTGCCTTTGCACATGATAAAATGGAAGCCAAAGGTATTTTCGATGCGAGGTCTTTCATATTGCTGCTTTCAGAGGAGGTGAGGTGGATTTTCTGGGTGTTCTGTAAAGGTACTGAAATATATGCTTGGACTGATATACTATTTCATCATGTACTGGTCATGTGTACCTGGTCTTATACAGTCTTAGAAGGTATGGTGTAATTTGATTTATGTTAGTCTGCGATGACAGTTCAAGTTAAGTCAGATTAGTTGGCATTCCCTGCAGCTAAGGTTTAAGGTAACTCAGTCATTTTTCTGAACCCTTTTCACAGGATCCAGTACTGGGCCAAGTGCTATTCAACTTGTGAACAAGTGACCTTATGACAAATTAAAAATTATGCCCCCAAAATTTGGTGCTTCAAAAAAATGTATTAACCACTGGAAGCTTTACAGTCTTAGGATCTGCAGTGGTCCAGATTGGTATCTCCAATTGCCCCAGACATCTGGGACAGGGAACACCACTGTTTTCAGATATCTGGTTTTAGAAAACCAGCAAAAAAACTGTCTCCTATGGGCAAAAATAGCAAGAAAGCAAAGAGAGATATGAAAAAGATATGTATATCTTTTATAAAATGAATAATAAGATAATATGCTAGAAGATTGAATTAAACAGAGTTCCTTTTAAAAAAAAAAAAGGAAATATTCAGAGGATAAAGAAACTGTTTCAGGGCAAAATGACTAGTAGTTGAAATTTGGACAGTATGATTAGTGTCACAAGGGAAGATGCTACTGCAGCAGCAAAGCTTGCTAGTAGATTTTCCCCTTCCCCCTTTCTCTCCCCTCACTCCCTCCCTGGAAAGATGAGACTTCAGTCTTGAAAACTTGTAGTAGTTTTCCCCCATCAATCTCTCCCTGACAAAGGAAAAGGGGCCTGTCTTTTCTCATGCTTTGCCGATGCTGACAAATCTCATTTCTCATCCGTTCTCGGGATGCCTGTCAGTCACGGGACACGGTCTGTTCGCCCATCCGGGGAGCTGCTTAGCAGAGGCTGCCTGTGCTCCGCGCGCCGCCGTCCCTACAAGGGAGCCATTGTGAGGCCTCCCATGCTCCCACTTGATTGGGACTTCACTCGTCGAGCAGGAGCTCCATGCTAGACTGCATATGAAGAAATGTCACACGTTCTTTCAGAATAATAACACAGGCACTAATGATCTGCAAGAAATTAGTCAATTAGTTCAAATTAAAGTTAAATTGCATGTAAGAATAATTCCTTTAAGAAATTCAACACTTGTGACATACTAGTTCGTTATCCTAGATGAGTCTAATAAAAGAATAATGCAGATACTTCAGATATTCCTTTGTGCTTGAAATTCACGGATGCCTTCTCTTGGCTGGCATTTGGACACTTCTTAGTTCCCTCTCTTTCTTTAGGCTTCATCAGAAGTTGCTGCTTTAGGGGCTGACAAATAGTGTTCTGTTAGAGCTGTGTGTTAAATTGCTCTCTTTCAGAATAGCTACTGCTCTTCTGAATGACTGAGGCCTCTTTGCTCGTATATTAAAAAAAAAAAAAAGAAAAAAAAAAAGGAGAGAAAAGGAGGATGGCTTTATTTCCTTTAGGAACAGTGGAAGATGGCCATTTGGAGGAACAATTCTTGATTAGTTTCCCTGAGGAATATTCGTATGCAGCAGCCTTAGCAGCTAAACATTTACTGATAAAAAACAAATGGTAAAAGTATATAGTACTCTAATGTATTTTTGTTTGTACCATCACATCTGCTTAATGGGGACTAAGGGTGAGGTTAATGGTAGCTTCTCATTGTATGTGTATGTATATATGGGGTGTGTGTGTGTGTATATGTATATGTGTTTATAGGAGGAAAAAAAGTAGCCAAAGGAGCTAGGCAAAGAAAGAAAATTAAGAAACAATATATCTCTTATTACAATAAGCAGAAGAATGTGAGGCGCTAGAAAGTAACTTAGCGTATTTGCATGCATTAAGGGAACGGAACTGTAGGGACTGACAGTTGTGAATTGCTTGCAGACTATTTCCAAGCATTTGGGATAGAACTGGGCCTAGGTCAGCTGCTCCGAAAATGAGTGGGTGGGAGAGGCAAGTGAGTGTGTCCTGTGGCTAAGGTTGCGTACTATACCTGGAAGTATTGGCTTCCAGGGGAGACAGAAGGCTCTTTTAGTCCTCTTCCATGCCACTTCATGTGGGAGTTGGTTACTTTGCTTTAAGTGAGAATTGTCATATATACATGAAGAAAACATCCATAATTTGTAAAGAATTTGTTGGCTTTTATTTGAGATGATGTGTGTCCATCATAAACCTTTGGCCACTATAGTGTCAATAGCTTAGGATTCAGCTGCCTAAACTTTGGGAAATCATGTTTATAGACTTGGTATCTCCACAAAGCGTTCAGTCTGAAACTGTTGAAAGTGTCTGATACAACTCCCTTTTAGCACAGCTTTTGTCAAGGAAAGAAGTAATGAGAAGGTGCAGTGTCAACTCTTATGTTTAAAGTAGAATAAAGACAAATACTACAGGACAAGTGTTTCTTAAAGAATAAATAAAAAGTACTTAATATAAAGTCATGCTAGAACTGTATTTTTTGAGAAATTGGAACATCAGTAGGCTGGTTGTTGAGATGCAAAACTGCTGATTTGTTTTGAATGTATTGTAGTGCTGTATTACTCATTAATGAACACCAGGACTTGTCTTTGACACATGGTAGTTTATTTCTGATTAGACAAAGTTTAGAAGAAGTGGAGTAATAGTGTTATTGTGAATTTTGAAGTATATTGTCACTTTAAATATAAATTGAAAAATGAGTTCAAACCCCATTGGTACATATTGAAAAAGATGGAATGTAATTTAGAAGTTTGTAGCTGTGAAGCTTTATTGTTAAAAAAGTATATATATTTTTTAATTTGTAGCATTATTATTGATGCCCATGAAGCAGCTAATCTTCTCTAAATGTATGGAATAATTGAACCTACTGCCACAAGTATCCTTTATAAGTGAGAAATAATAATATTAATGGACAAATGATTGATATTAGGAGAAAGATGGTGAGTTAATTTGTATTTCAAGTCATGCTTTTTTTACAAGCCTTAAATAGGCTTCAATTTTGCAAAAAGCTAAAGTTTTTTTTATTTGCTATAAGGTCATGTGAGGTATCGTTAAAGTCTCTCTGCCTTATAATGCAGATGGCCCTCAGGGTTCATCACAATCTCATAATATCTCAGTACCTTTCCTGTATTTGTAACTTGCATTCTGATGAGGGATAGTACTAACAGTATTGGATAGAATTAGACTTCGGTATATGTATTGCCTGCTAAAATATATCTTCCTTACTAAACTACATAATACGTTGCTATTTCTGTATTGAAATATCTACGTTCTATACATGGCATAGCCTTTGTGTTCTCTAATTTGCTAAAATTTGCTGAATTACTCTTCCAATGTTGTTAAGAAGTGAGAAAACTATGGTTTTGCAGCCCACAAGTCAAAATGGCTGACTGACTTATTTAGAACCTACTTCTATTATTCCTCCCCACAGGAGCTTTTCTTGCCCACATACTTCTCCTATTAAAGGATTTTCAATTGTATGGTATCTTACTGAGTTTCCATGTTTGTAGATTCACAACTGCGAGAGAAGTCTAGTTTCCCTGGTTTTTAGAATTTGAATTTAATTTCAAAATACCCAGGGAACCTCCAGTGGAGTCACTCATTTATAGAAGGATTTGCATATTCTGTGTTGTTAATTTGATCGTACCACTCTGCCTGAATGACTCTTCTAAACACATCAGAATAGCTGAAAAAGCAAAAGCAATCTATTTTTATTTTGGTTTCCCACAGAGTTTCAAAATACCCTTCCCCATTTTTCCTGAAAATAAAATATTTGGAAATCATAGAGAGAGAGAGGGAGGGAGGAGGGGAAAAAAAAAAAAAAAAAAAAAGCCCCATAAATTATAAGTCAAAATTTGTAGCTGTTAGTGTATTTGTATCAGGAACAAAATTAGCTGATCCCATTAGTTAATACTGGCAGCTATGACTTTAAGAGATACAATTTCTCTTGTCATTCTAAACAATTTGGGTTCCTGATATATTTCTAATGGAGGATGGAGGAAAAGGGATAATTTTTTCTCCTCCTTGAGCATCTGCCGTATCTCTGCTAGCTTTGTGCAAAATCTTCTTAAAATATTAAACTCTTTCTTTGCCTATGTCTGTTTTGTTTTAATGTAACAGTGCATTCAATTTTTCACAAACAAAACATAAGTGTCTTCTCTCTGCCTTTCTTATTAGTCTTGTTTTCCTCTCAAAGTACCATCATATTCAGTAGTCTTCATTCTTATTTAAAGGAAGGAAAACTTTGGTGTTCTTTTTCATTTTGCATGGCTGAAAGCAATAATCTCAAAATATTTATTAAAAATTTGTAAGAAACTTTCTATAAATGATGCCTTAACATTCCTCTACAATGTGTGTGGATTATTGAGTTTACTGAACTCCCCTGTATATATCGGTGGCGTGTTGGCATGTTCTTCTAGTATATAGATGGTCAGATTTAATAAAGCAGCCTGTCTGACTTCTGCCCTGAGAGATGTAGTAATCCTTTAAAATCAATATTTCATGTTTTTGTAGTCTTCTGCAGTATAAGTCATTTTTACAAAGTAAATTTGTTAGCAAATACGGTTTATGGTTCATTGAATATATGATTAAACAGGTTTAAAATTGCAGTAAATATGATCTCAGGCAAGCTCAACAATATTTGGTCTGAATTCATTTTGTGCTAGATATCACACCAGTAATTCCAATGAAAATTCCCAGCCTTGAACCTGCTTCAGTTTCTCATGAGATGCTTTCCTCTAGGTTTTTTGAAACCTGAAAAAGCAAGAGAGACACATGTACTAACGGCAACACGAAACCAGTATAAAAGCTGAGAGGGGGGAAAAGAATTTTTCTTTGAAAAAATTATGTGCTCCTGTATTTTCTTCTAAATACAAGATTGTTCAGAAAGTTTAAACCCTGCTATAGATCAGGCATGCAAGCTTTGCTATTGGCCACTGCCCAAGAGGGAATATGTGGCTAGGAGGAATTGTGCTCTGGCAGAATTTGCCCTGCTTGCACTCATGCTTTTGAGAGCTGATATTCAGTGCAGATGAAAGCAGGATGATATTCTCATACCGCTCACTTTCCTCACAAAGTCATCAATTGTATATAGTTATACAATTGTAAAGGTAGACTAGAGGAGGATGGGCAATGAAGCTATACTGTACTAATGTTAAGGTATAGGGAAGATTTCCTTGGTGTTAGGCTAACAGGACTTTCAAGCCTGAGCACATATTACCACATAGTTTAGTGTTATGCAAAGTGCAGGTACTGTCTAAGTGGTAATGAGCATGTGTACATTAAGTAGTCAAAGGCAATCAGAAATTCAAGAGGAGGTGGAAAGCAATCTGCCACATTTAGAGAAAAAATTCCTTAAATCAGGAAGGAGTTTGACCCATAACCAAACTGGGGCAGGACAGAGGTAGACTGTCCCTTGTCCTCATGCTGTCATCACAGTTTGCTGTGCGTATTGCTCAGTATGCATGCATGGGAAAGCGTTAAGCCTGGGTGACTAGAAACTCCTCTGTGCAGCCCAGACTTCATAAGACTATTAAGACTGAACCAGGCAAAGATAGGAAATATGTTTTTTGACCATAAACAAAAATTTGATATGCATAAAAGGGCTCATAGATCCAGAGATGCATGGGATTTCTTGAGGCCAAATAGGTTTTCAGCCACCAGTAACAGCTTATCTCCAAATGGTCTTTACTGGTTCCTGAGACATGGGAGCTGCTGAACCACTTGTAGCAAAGTGGAAGTTGCTGAACTGCTGCTGTGGCAAAGGACTGCTCTTGCAGTAAGAAATGTTTAGTTGCAGATTAACAAACTGGATTTTGGAGAGACTGGGGAACTCTCTCAACCTGTGTCACCTGGTGTTCTTTCTCTTAGCATCAGTGCGATTATAAGTTAGATTGAAGGACTTTTCAAATGTAGTTTAGAGCCTGACTGAAATATGGGTTAGAGCTTTTTTCCATATGTGGGACACAGACATTATGCCTGGAAATGCTTATGCTGTTATAATAGCTGAATTATATTGATTTTGAAAAATAGTAAGAGGCTTATCAATAGACCTCACAGTACTCTTAGAACATAGTGACTATCCTTAGTCCTTAAAGAAAGCCATTTTTCTAATAATCATTTTTCTAAAACCAAAAAAATCTTTTGTTGAATCACATTAGCATAATTTGAGCCTACTCCAGATGACAGTAGCCTTTTCTTTTAAACAATTCCTTGAGCATTAAGGAATCGCCATGCTGTTCTGTGGTGTTCAACCTGCTTAGTTTTTGTTACACTGTGAATAGCAATGATTGGGGTCACCAGAGGAATTATTGTTTCTAATCCATCAGGCCAAGACAACAGTGCGGGTGTCTGGATGAGAGACACTAAATAATTAACTGCCTGCAAGCGAAGTGCATAATACTCCTCATTGTTGTGACTGAGGGGTGATAGTCACAAAAGACATGTCTGTAAGGCTCCTGGGATGTGCAAACTGCTGCTGACATCAATATGTTAGTGTGTGATCCCTGCATAGCTGTGTATCACAGTGTCAGGACTGCTTGGGAGTTGGATTTTTCAACCAATATGGCTCTAACTGCCCTTTTCTAATGGTTAATGGCATGTATTGATGAAAATATTCTAACTGAAAATTCACTGGAGGTTTGTATGGCCTTTATTGTTCTTGACAAAGTGGTACAGTTTTGTATGTTATGGATGTCCATTATCTGAAGCCTTTTATTGTGAAAGCCTTTAATCTGCTCTGCATATTTTGAAGAAAAAAATATAGTAATACATACTTACTGAATAGTTAGTTGGGAGGTGCTTTGCAGAGTTTAAAATGTAGGAAAAATAAGATGATATTTTAATCCAAATGCTTCCAAATTAAAGCCAAGCCTCAATGACAGGATACTGCTATTTCTATTTAATGATAATGCCTTACAGCACACTGCTATATGTCAGCAGTCAATTCTGCATTCCCAGGTTTGAAGTGTAGTGCCAATTCAACTAGTAGTAGTTTTGCATGCAGTCAAAAGATACTCTTCCAGTTTGTAGGACTGGAAGAAAGCCAGTGTCACTCCTGCCTTCAAAAAGGGTAAGAGGGAGGAGCTGCAAAACTACAAGACTGGTCAGCCTCACCTCCATCCCTGGAAAGGTGATGGAGCAGCTCATCCTAGATAGCAGCATCTCTAAGCATGTGAAGGAAAAGATAGTGATGAGGGGTAGTCTGCATGGATTCACCAAGGGGAAGTGAAGTTTGATGAACCTAATAGGCTTCTATGATGGGACGACTGGCTGGATGGATGATGGTAGAGCCATGGATGTTGTCTACCTTGACTTCAGCAAGGCTTTCGACACAGTCTTCTGTAACATCCTTATAGGAAAGCTCTAGGTGTCTCTGCTGGAGCAGAGGTCTTGGACTAGGTGATCCCTAGAGGTCCCTTCCTTTAGTAAAAAATAGCTGATCATTTATTGATTTTTGTTTATACATTTTGGGATCATCCTGTGCTTGTATTTTGAGGGCATCTTCTCTGTCATCTTCAGGTTCTACTTTTGGGGGCCTCTGTTACAATCTCTTCAAAAGTCTTCAAGCTGTAGTTTCCTATCTGTAACAAGAAAATTACTGTTTATTAGCACAGGCCCATCGTGGAGTAGCCTTGTACTGGGATTATAGATTAGTTCACTCCATAGAAATAAAGTTTTTTTAGAAGAACATACACTGAAGTATAGATACATGCTATAGGTGTTATGACTTGGCAATTTATAATATTTTTAAGTTCAGTTTTATGGCAATATCACATATGTTACAAAAGTTGTTCAACATCAAATGAGAGCTGCAGTTTTGCAGCTTTTATGGACTTTTATCTTTAAATTAGTTAGCACAAACCTCACTATTTACTAGACTATGACATGCTTTCTCTCTCTGGTTTCACAAGCATATAATGTTCCTAACTTTCCAGGTGTTATCTGATCTACACAATTTCCTTGAGTGCTTAACTGAAAATTGTTCCTGGTCCTGTGAAACATTCCTTATCACAGAGGACTGTAAGAATCCTAAAACACACTGTATAAGAAGATGCAAAGCTGGCTCCAAGTTCTGTTGCAGACCTGACTGCTGTGAGTATTGGAGAAGCAATTTACTGAACTGTGTTTTAGGATGGCTGAGAGAGAGTGTGCAGAGGGCGGGAAGCAGGGCAGTTTTCTGTTTGCTTTCTGCACTGCCTGTTTGTGCTTACTGTTTCACAGTAAGAACACACTCTCACACACACACACACACACACACACACACACACACACACACACACACACACACGCTTTGTGCTCCAATTCTAGATGCCACGCTCAGTTGCTAGCACAATAGGGAGCTGCGTGCCTGGGAGGCAGCCGTGTCCTCAGCCTGGGATCTAACAGAATCGAGGATTTGATTTAGCAGTATAAATGAAGAAGGGAATAGACTTCTGGGAGATCTTCTAGTTGACTCCAGTCATTTATATAGATTTGGGTTTAAGCCCATTTTCCTGTATTTTTAAGGCATTCCCTCTCTTTAATATATTTAGTGTTCTGGATTATCTGGGAGCAGTAACCATTAATGAGTGAGTACAGTTGTGTGCACCACATTAAATCTTATTTATGACTCACTACAAGCGATCTTTTTTACGCTCTTCTGGCCTATTGCTGGGAATGACACTGTGCTACTGAGAGAAAAATTACTTTTCAGCCCAGAAGAAAACAGTTTTTCAGTGAGCATTCAGCCTATGCTAATGAAATGCCTGAGAGGCTCTATGAGCGGCCCAGATTTGAGAAAGTAAATGTATGTATCTTGCTGCTTCTGCTTCAAGTATAAACTTACACGAACCCTATAGCCTAAGATAAGTTGTCTTCATTTCTTGTGATTTTTGTCAGACTCAGTAGGGAGGAACCTTAAAATGAATCTCTATTTATTTCTTTTCCTGGAGTTACATAGATAGAAACAGGCCTTGCTGACTGAGAGATTTTGTGGGCTGAAACAGCACATGGAACATTCTAGTTAATTTGTACCTTTGCAGTGAAACTTCATATTGTTATTAGCTTGTATAAGTCTTATTATTGGGCCCATTTTCAGTGTGATTGGGAAAATAAAAGGAAAAAAAAACCCTTATTTTCTTATGAAAGCTTATTTTATTGGCTCTCCAACTCTATTTGGATACAAAAAAAAAAAAAAAAAAAAAAAAAAAAAAGTCCAAATAAAAAAAAAAAAAAAAAAAAAAAAAAAAAAAAAAAAAAAAAAAAAAAAAAAAAAAAAAAAAAAGCAAATAAGTCCACCTACCTTTCCTCACACCCTTCTGTTTGCCTGTCAAGAAAGATTCTATGGTAAAGATTTTAAGAATTGTGAGATCAGGCTACAATTCAATGGTGGCTTAGAGAAAGGGCACCTATGCTGCTTTATCCTGTGGTATAAAAGTGAAACTTTACTCTTTGCAAAGCTCTTGAAGGTTTTAAATAACAGAAGTATTAGGCTTTTGGAATTTCTTCATTCAACTGATGCATATTTTCATTTTCCTACCAGCTTTCTTCAGTCAAGCTAAAGCAGACAGAAAGCAAACAGCAGTCTTCAAAGCTGCACTTTCATATAGTGCAAAGACATCCACCTGGGTATCCTACATTAATATAAGCCATGTTTTTACAGTTCCTTGTACTTCATAGACTTTCACACCTTGTTCCATCTTAGATTCTAAACTATTTGTATAGGAACCATACTCTGATCTTTGATTAATAGCAAATATAAGGATATGTGGCCCAGATTTGGGTGCTCCTGCAGTAAACTAAATAGCATTTTAGTGTATCTATTAGAAGTTCATTTTCGAACACGTTTCTTTGGACTGTAATTATCAACCTTATGAACTGTTGACAGGATTCAGTTGACTGGCAATCCTGGTCATTCAGTTCCAACAAAATTTGCTTTCTTTTGATTACTCCCTTCTTTCTGTGATCCAATAATTCATTAAAAATAAGGAAATTGCCTTGTTCTGTCTCATGGTTATATATTATATCAATACATTCGGTATGTTTAACTGGTAACATTTTTTTCTTTCTAAGGGAGTAGACTCTTTTTTTAGGTATAGAACAAGACCAAAGAACATAGATTCTTGTCACTTTGGATGCTTTATTTTTCTACGGAGAGGGAGCCCTCATTTAGAATTAAGCAATCATTTGGTTATGTTATGGATAACTCCAAGGTTTTAACAAATGTTTAACATCTACCAGATGCAATTGTATAATGATAATTGAATTTATGAAAAAAGCTAGTATATATCTATACAGTTTTATATTACTTTACTAATATGTATTTTACTATTGTTGTCTGACTTTACTGATTGTGGAACTATCCTAGTTCACAGTATAACTATTTTTCTTCTAGTACTGTCTATGTAGACTTGACTACAATGAGCATATATCAAAACAGGTGTTCCAATGTTAATATCCACAAAGAACATTGAACGAATATCTCCATCTTTGGTTAATTACAGATTCTAAATTGTAGACTATGTCTCCCTAGATTTAAGTTCAGGTGTGTGCCTTATTTTTCAAAGTCCTCAGCTTCTTTAATGGTTTTATTTTTCCTCACTAAAATGTTACAAATTGTATAAAGTAGATCTTATTTCAGTATAACTTGGTGTATTTTTTACAATATATGCAGCACCTTTCTTAAACTGAGACCAATAATTTTTAAGTGCTCCCTTATTAAGTAGTAAATTAAGTATTAATATTAAAGTATTAAAGTATTAAGTAGTAAATGCATTGCCTGTTAGCAAAACCTGTGGTTTTGCTTCCATCTCTTTATTGTGTTGCCACATCTGTTCTTAATTGCTCTGTAATAATTACACTGTAATACTTCTGTCATCTATCTTATTTCTTAATTTCTTCATTTTTCACTGAGGTAGAACACTATGTTGTTTTCCCTCTGCATGGTAATGAGAGGTAGACCAGAACACTGCTCTTTGCCTAGGCATAAGAGTCTACCTTTTGTGAGGAGCATACCAAAATCCTCTGTTACACAAGCACTTATCATTAAAAACATCAGCAATAAAAGATAGTATCTGCTTCTTAGAAGACATGTTGTTGTCGCATGTTTTGTCCAATTGGACTACTGTACCCTCTTTTATAACCTGCAGGACTTCAAATACCATCAAAATTGTTACCTTTAGTGACTATTCTCATTCTAACTGGTGATTTATCTCTGATTGTTTTAGCTTATTCTTCACTCAAGAACAGCCCAGCATCAGGAATTACATGACTAATGCTTCTAAAAAATGATAGGTATCTTCAGAACTTTGTAAGGAAGGTATCAGCTCCTTGCACAAAGAAACAAAGCTATGACTCATCTTTTCTGAAAGACATAGTTCTTATCGGGTCATGAGGAGGCACTTTCTTCTTTAAACTAAAAGATACATTACTTGCTATATCCCACTGTGAAGATTGTTGGCAGGACAGACTTAATGTCAAATGCTGTCTTGCCTCTGAAATTTCTTTCTGTGGCTAGGTAGGGTTTCATTATATCTACTGATGTGCTTTTTTTCCCCCTCTTTTCATTTTTTTTCTGGTATTACTTTTTAGTAGCTTGAAAAAAAGAAGCCTTCCCTAAGTTTTATTTTTCTGTTGCAGCAGGTGTAATTGATTCAGTATGCGCAATTAGCTTCTAAAGTTGGTATTTTTCTTTGTGAAATATTGTTCTGGAGGGTTTTTCTAGAGAAGCATTCTTTAGTTTGGGCTCAGAGTAAAGATCAAGTTGCCTCCACTGAAAGACGCGCCTCTTTCTTCTGCAGGGCCAAAATGTCATTACAAAGAATTATTGGTTGTTGGGGTTTCCTACAGAAATTGTCTGCTTGACTTTGTTGCTAAATACTTCTGGAGTATGCTTGAAAATCCCCAAACAAGATTTTTTTTTTTTTTTTTTGCTCAACATCTTCATTTCATTTTAATTATTTTTCAGAAATCTGCAAGTCTAAAAATATCAAAGTACTTATTCTATATGTTTATTATTCTTGTTTTAAATAGTACCTTGTTTTAAATAGTAGCTTTTGAAATAGTATAAGCCAATGCATCGTTTTCCCAATTTAAACTAAGAAGTTTTAAATAACATACTTTATAAAATTCTAAACAAAAGAACACACATGTTGTAAAGACTTGCTCTTAAAATTGGCAAATGCCAAAAATAAAAATTCCTGTATTTAGTTTCCGGCACATATACTCTGTAATTATGAACGGCATAATCTTTTAATATGTGTTCGTATATCTAAAGATATACGAATATGTATTCGTATATCTTGACTTAACCATATAACATCCACCACAGATGATAGGCAGTCTTCATTATTTTGTTCGACTTGCTCAACAGGTTACCCTATACTTTGAACTTCTTGATCAAATCATTCTGAAGGGAAAAGATAATTTCCGCTTTTGTTTTTTATTAGTGTTCAGAGAACAATGCATTGAAGCTGCTGCTTATGTTCACAATAAGATGAATAGAAGATGAGAAAGAGGAGTTAGGTTTTCTTTTTTTTATAGGAAGTGGGATGAGATGAAGACCACAAGTGTACATTCTGTAGAGTCAAAACATTAGATCTGTGCTTTCAGCATATTGGGTGGTGTTATAACATTTTATATGTTCAAAGATGGTCTTCAATAGCTCTGGAGTTTGCAGCAGGAAGAACTCGGTAGGTAATCTAGTCAGAATCTGGGCTTGCTTTTAATAATATTAGTTCAGCATAGAATTCTATATAATAATTTCCTACATTTAAAAAAAAATCAAGCTGAGGAAACCCTGGAAATATGTATTAAATGGAATATTGATATGTTATTGTTTTTTGTGGTCATGTACTTTTAAAATTATTTCAAGACCCAAAGCTTTATAAGACTTTTTGTTTGATATTTATAAAATGCTTTTTTCAAAATTGAATTTAAGCTAGAAATTTGAAATTATTCTCCTAATAAATAAAAAACATAATCTTTTTATCAAAAACAAAGAGCATTTCATGTTGTTCTTGATGTCTTAGCAAGAAAAATACTAAACAGAGAGCTTCTTGTAGGAGTAGTTGGAATATGATTGTTATTGGGAACAAGAAATGTATTTTGCACCGTAGCAGGAAGTTTCTCATGCAGCAACTTTGAAATACTGGTAGTGGAACTTGTTGATGCCATAAAACTAGCTGTTGCTTTTTCCAGTAGAAAGAATCTGCCTGTCTAACAGTCAAAATTGATTGAACTTGATTTATTTCTTGCAAGTGCCTTTTTCAACAAAAAGCTTAAAAAAAAGTCCATAGAAATTCTAATCCAGCTTTATGTTGACATCTGCAACTTAAGCGGTTACTATTCTTTGGTTGAAGCAAAGGGTAAAACACTTTACCTCTTCTTACCAAAGGAAGAACAATTCTTTCTTCGAGGCTCAGAAAGAGGCATAGAAATTTTGGATTCCTTTGCAGAGTCTAAAGAAGCTCCAAGCTAATCATTTGATCTGTTCTGATAGTTTGGTACCTGGGACTGAGTATTCTGTTTTATTTTTTCTCATCCCAGTTTTTATTATTTTTGTTATTAC
This sequence comes from Nothoprocta pentlandii, assembly GCA_013398315.1. Lineage (NCBI taxonomy): Eukaryota > Metazoa > Chordata > Aves > Tinamiformes > Tinamidae > Nothoprocta > Nothoprocta pentlandii. The sequence goes on along the minus strand of VZSG01000018.1, from coordinate 2,003,359 downwards.
ATGTACATATATCAATTCCACTATTCAAGCAGAAAGCCTACTTGATTAAAAAGATACTGCCAAAGGGCAGTAGGAATGAATTGTTCCTTTTCTTCAAATCTTTGGATGTGTTAAGAGTATTGGCATACTGTAAATAGGCATAGATTCTGGAGGGGGCCCTGAATGTAAACCAACATTAACGGGTATGGGGCTGAGGGGCTTGCGGCTGGGCTCGATGCTCTCAAAGGTCTTTTCCAACCATAATGACTCTGATTCAAGTGTTTGCTTTGATCTTATTCAAAGGAGGATAGTCACCAGATTTTCCATCACTAGGTAGGTTAGGAGGGGTTGTTTGTTTTGGGGTGTGTGTGTTTGTGTGGTTTTGTTGTTTTCTAGTGAAATCTTCTGACTCTCCAAGGACCGAGATTTGGATTTGGCAAAGCACATTGGTGAACTCGGTCCAGACTTTTGTGTGAATTCTCTCTGACCTCATAGATATGGTATGATTTTTCTGCCAATCTCTTTCTTAGTCATCTGCCGGGGTTGGCTGTCCCTCCTGTCTCTGGGCTGTGCTCTTGTATGCAGAGACCCAGGAAGGAGTTTTGCCCCTGTTAACCAGGCTGTGGTTAACAAGGTACATGAACAAAATCACCCTTCTGAGCAGGTATGTGAAAATCCCATGGGTGACCTTCTCTCTCTAATGGTAGTTGTTTTCCACTCTTCTCTTGGTTACTGTCACCATTAGTAGTGAAATGAAAGCTCATTGTTTTTTATGATGTGCAAGAAGAAACTTAATGGTTTAAACTGGCGTTTAGGTGCCTATAGGGTTAATGCTTTAATATCAATTCTTTCCTCTTAAAAATGTTGTTCAGATACTATTTTCTCGGTGTTTCTGAATGTCACTTTAGTGCACGTTTTGTATTTGCTGGCAAAAGGCGTTCAATCCTCTGTTATTCAGACCTGCTGTTGTGAACACTGCTGGTATGGAATCGGCAGCCTCCACAAAAGCCCTCCTGAATGAGATGTGTGAGACGGAGAGAGGGCTGAAGAGCGGTGGCTCTTAGCCCAGCCTTATCACCAGCGTGAGGAGCGTGAGGCCAAGAGAAGGGGCTGGGAGTGACACCAGCTACGGGGAGCTCGGTGCCAGCGCTGCCAGAAGTAGCCGTGGACTCGAGCGCTGCCAGCCCCGCGAATGCTGCCTCCAGGCAGCCCGGCCCCGCGGGAGCTGCAGGGGAGGCTGGCGCCGCTGCCCCTGGAGGCCGGCGCCGAGCAGCAGACTGGCGTCCTCCCGGCTCTGCTCCAGCACTGCTGCCCGCTGGGCTCAACGCCAGCAAGAAGGAACGGGGCTTTGCAGCAAGGCGCTGCCCACAGGTGTGATCAGCCCTTGGCTGCCGTAACAGCGATGCTGAGGGTACCTCTGTGAGTTTTCCTTATTTGGGGATTTATTTAATTTTATCTTTTTCTGATGATTCTTTGACTTGCTGGGCAAATCTTTAAGAATATCTGATTTCCAGAAATGCTGAGTGTTATTTCTAGTGCCTTTTTCTGTGTCTGAGGTACTAAAGTATTAGTACCCCTCACTTTTGGGCACAACCCTTGTTGATATTGCCATGAGGAGCAGAAGAGGCCCGTTTGCTTAGGTGGTTTAAGGGAACGCTAAGAAGCTGAGATAGATGGCTGTGGAACACGAAATGTCATGGAGCCCTTGGAAAGTTTGGTAGAAATTAGTTGATCTGGCTGCTGCCAGACAGGGGCAAAGAATCACAGAATATTCAAGGTTGGAAGGGGCCTCTAGAGATCATCTAGTCCAACCTTCCTGCTCAAGCAGGCACACCTAGAGCATGTGGCACAGGGCGGCATCCAGGCGGGTTTTGAAGACCTCCAGAGAAGGAGACTAAAGGCAGGTAGGGGATGCGCTGTGAGCACAAGCATCCTGCAGGAGGGTGCTTGAGGCAAGCAAGGGCTTGAGCAAGCTGCTGTGGAGCCCTCTTAGCTCAGTTCAGATGGCTTGTTGAATTGGCTTCTGCAAATAAAACAGTGCAGACTGAAAAATAGAACCTGATATCTCTAACCTGATGAAAAGCAGCATGTGTGGGAGATAAAAATATAATGGAATAGAAAACCATTAAAAAACATTTGAAATTAAAGACAGCAAAATAATCTAAAAGCTAATGTCAGTTGCAAGTTTTAACTTACATTGTAAAACATATGCAACCTGGAACATTTTTGTGTCCAGAATTCTGGAATATAATTCCAGATAATTCTTGGACAGTTATCTGTTAGGCTGATCCCTTAGTTGGCAGATTGTAAATCAGGTGTTCAATATCTCATATATAAAAACTGTTTTATAACAGTGAAGTTATTACTTGGATAAGATGTAATTATAAATTTAGAAAATTTCCTTAACTTTTAGGGGACTCTTTCATAAATCAGCTTTGATTTCAATATATAGACTCTTCATTGCCTAGCCTACATTAAAGATAGGAGTATGAATGAGAAAGAAGTGCTGGCTTTTGCTTTTTCATTTTTTGCAATTCAATCTTGGTCTAAAAATGCTTGCTAGGAAACTGTCCTATTTGCTCTCGGATACCTGCTGTTTTTGGCTGAGACTCATCATAGCTACCATGTATCACCACATTCTTTAGCAGTACACCTTTGTGTTAGATAGTAATTCTTGTGCTAGATGTCAGCAATATATGTCAGCATCTACAGGGAATGCGGGAGAGGAAATCAATAAAAAAAAAGGTGCAACAGAAACCGCTACTTTGGTGTTTTTTTAAAGAAATTCTAACTGAAACTTTGCCATATCTGTGCTAAAAGGAGCTTTGTTGTTGTATTCAAAGTGGACCTGGCTTTCATCCTAAGCGTTTTGGTATTGCTTTTTGCTGTGCTTGTGTGCTTTTCTTACATGAATGTGTTTATACTTTTAAATAGTTAGGTTACCATTTCTGTCATAAGAATGATGGTGTATTTTTTATTTTTTACTTTTTACGCAAGTGGAAATAGTTAACAAACAAAACTTACCATAATTTCTTTTCCAGTATCTCCCATCTCTTTTCACGTTTACAGTAGCTGGATAGGTATTTCTTACCTATCACTATACATCAACTTTTTTTTATTATTATTATTCTTTAAAGGAACAAGGAGGGAAGAATACAGCAAAAATATGGTTGATTAAAATACTTTTTTAAGCTATTCTGATTAAATTTTTTTAGTAAGCTGCTTTTGGTCTTTTTGAATTCTTAAAGCTGTCAGATTTTCAGATTACATAAATGATGTTTTTAAGCAAAACCATTTTCAGGCCAAAATATGAATACTCAATACTCTCAGTATTACTCTCAGAATGGATGTGTAATTGCAGCACTGAACTTTAATTCTTCGAAGCATGGTATCTCTATGACCCTGCCTAAGCATAATGATTAAACATGCATAATTTTTTAGACAGTACATTAGCCCATTGAAATCCACGATGCCTGGCTATTAGAAGTGCTGCATGTGTTTTTCAGACAGAAAGACTTAAGACTTACTGACTTACAGTCTCAAGAAGAACAGTAAGGGTGGATTTTCTGTTTAAAATGCATGGATACCTTTAGGTAGGTAATGTTGAAAAAGCAGAATGTATATTGTGAACCAAATTTACAACTTTATTCCATATACCTTCCCCACGTGCCCTTTTAAGTGCAGGACAGAGGCAAGGAGGCCACTGAAAGGGTTCGGATAAAGTCATGGCCTCTTTCCTGAGACTTTGGCTTTTGACGTTTATAAATTGTTGAAGGATACTTTGGCTAGAGGCACTATATAGCTACTCAGCCTTTACTGTCAACTGTGGTTATGTTAATTCTGTTTTTTATTTTGTTTTAAAGTTATGAAAAACAAGGCTTTGAAAAGTACATTATCCTCCTAATGACTGAAGGGAGCCACTGTAGTATTTAAAAAAAGAAATGAAGTAATACAAGGCAACATTTATGAGTCTTATACTCATGTTTCTACACATATTTTGGCATGAGTAGCCTCCTTACTGAATTCTTCATTGTAGTGATATTGGTTGATTGGTGATATTGGAACAAAAGAGTTTCAGTCACTTGCTCGTTTCACTTGACTGAAAAAATGACTAGTACATAGAAACAAATTGAATATAATGGGGCAGAATGCCTGTGGCTTTTGTAAGGGCAGGGTGTGCACCAGAGTTCTAGTATGATTTGTCAGAGCTGCCCAAAAGGAAATGATTAAAGTTTTGATGCCTGTATTTCCAAAGGCTTTTCATAGGATCTCTCTTTCTCTCAGCAAAAGCTAGGGAACACAATGCTGTAGGACAAAGAAGAAGGTTTTTACATGGATAAAATTGAGAAAAAAAAAAAAAGATGAAATAAAGTAAATGACCTGTTCTCAAAGTGAAGGTAGTCACCTTTCAAGTTCCATATCATAAGTGGTGGGGACCAGATTATTTCTCAAATTCATGAGCAATAAAAACAAATGAGCTATATGATAAGACCAGGGGCTTCGATATTTAATTGCTCAGGATAGTAGCACTGTCAGTTGTGGAGGAAGACCTTACAAGGCTGAGTAATGGATAGTAATAAAATGTCAGAATAAATTAAACACAGATAAAAGTAGTAATATACATGAGAACAAACACTCCACAAGGTTATCCCTGAGCATCCTGGAATTAAAGTAGAAGGTTCCTTGCAAGATTTAATTCAAAATTCAGTACCAGTGGGAAGTAGAGAAGTATACACATAATAGGGAAAGGAAGGCAGAACAAAATAGTGTCACTGAGTTGTATAGGTGTGTAGTGCTTCATCTTGAAAATTGTGTACAACTCCAGTCATACCATCCTCCAAAAGTCTGGAAAAGATTCAGAGAAGGGTAACAAGATAGGTATGGAAGTGGCATCTATGAGCAGAAGTCAGCTAGCTGACTCTGTAGTTATAGATGTGCCTGAGGGATGTTTTATTCGGGAATTATTGAGTTGTCTGTGGTATGGAGAAGGTGAATAGAATTAATTTATTGTCTTTTCCAATACAAAATGAGGGATAGCAAAGTGATCTGAGATTATTGCAGATCCAGAACAAAACAAAGTGATTTTCATGCAATGTGTGTTTAAGCTTTTGAACTCCTTGCCATAGGCTGCTGTAAATTCTAAATGCTCATTTAGGTCCAAGGTGAAATTGGACAAGCTCATGGAAGAGAAATGAGAGCTGTTAAGTACACAGGAACCCTGTCTGGCTCAGGAAGTAATTGAGCTACAAATGGTTTGGGGCCAACTTGGGAAAGTGTAATATATGCTTGCCTGGCTCCTCAATGTGCTGTTCCCTAAATCCCATACTGCGGATGCTTAGCTTTGAAGGCCCTTCAGTCTGACTCAGGTAACAGCTCTTTTGTTCTTATATTTTTAGGTTTCAGTTATTCTACCTTTTCAGTATCTTAATAAAAGTGTATTATCTGAATAGGATCATTCTGGGTCTGAATTTTGTGATCTTACTAAAACTGGAAAGAGAATCTCGTACTCTTAGAGTGTGTGTTAGGTTGTTTTTGGTTGTTTTTTGGTTGTTTTAATATTTTAAATGCTGGTCTGTAGGGTCTTTGAGTTTTCGCTACCGTCATGGTGTTCTTTTAGCCAATGGAATAGAACTGTTGAATTCAGTGAACTGCTGGATGCAATATATCCAGTGTTTACTGCAGTTAACCTAATTTTATGTCAAAATTAAAATGTAGGATACAGTCTCTTAAACATTTTGTTGACAGAATTGAGTGGAATTGAAAGGTGCTTTTGTTCTTCCTATTTGTCTTCTTGCTCCACATATAATCTATGGCACCCATTTACTATCAAAGTTCTTAATATCTTATATGTAAGCAGTTCATTTAATTCAAGAGTTTCCTTATAAAATGTGACATAATACAGCTGATGTCTTAATTAGGAGATTATTTTATGTTTAGGAAGATGATTTGTAGAAAATTGAGCTAATCTTAATAATATAAAGGTAGATTCTTCTTTATATAGTTAAACTGTATAACAGAATATTTAGTGTTTAGTCCAAGTTAGTCAAATCATAATTTTTAAAATTTACTTATAGTTTATTGATAATGGCTTTGAAACTTTAATTTTGAAAAAATATTCATGGAAACTGTAATTAATGAAAATAAAAACCAAACTACTGTAGCATTTTAAAGGCAGCATTAGAAACATTGCCTCTGTAAGTACTGTAAGAAATCCATTTCTTTATTTTAAATGCTTTTTAGATAGTTTTTTTTGTTGTTGATTTTAAGAGTGTTTATTGCATGAACGCAAAGAGCCTCAAAATATATGCATTCTATTCCGTGTAAGTAACTTATCCCATTATGATGACTGTAATCTTTTTCTTATTTGTTTTTTTTTACTGCTTGCCTTTCCTAGGAAGTAGAGGTTGGTATATATCTTCTGTATCTCACATTCCTGTGTTTTTCATGTGTACATTTATTGCATACATTGTACTAAATGTAGATTGTTTCTCCCTCTCCAGGATGATTATTTTCGTACATGGAGTCCGGGTAAACCATTTGATCAAGGTAAGATTATTCTTTTTTTTTTATGGGATAGGACTCTTGCTGTTTTAAAATAGCAAGTTTAGAAAGCTGAATTTGTACCATCCCTCTTCCCTCTTCAAACAGTTGACTTACAACTGACTTTCTGGTCCTTTATAGCTTAAACGTTATTTTATATGTGTGATTTTTACAACCTTTTATTCATTGGTGACAGAGATGGACAGTTGTCTGTGGTTTCCCCTGTGTGGAAGACGAGTGTATGGGCTTTGGGAGATTTTATTTTGCTTTGTAAATATTGAAACAAGGTAAGAGCCTTTGTATCTTGAGTAATACCTTTGAAGAAGAAGAAAAAGATGTCATGTTTGTTTTTGCATTTAAAAGTAAGTCATTATAATGTTGAAAGTTCTCTGTATTTGGCTGATAAACCAAGCTCTAGAAAAAGTTTTGAAAGTACCACTCTCAAGTGGAACTTCTTGAGGAAAAGCGTGGAGTTGTGAGAATGATGCAGCACCATATGCTCTGTTATTGGGCATTGAGTTTTTGCCCTTTCAATTTAAGGGGAGATTTATATCAAGAAAATATGAATAACTGAAAAATTAGGCCGATAATATATAATATGGAAAGTGATTCTGATATGCAGTAGCAGATATTGTAAAGTAACTGCAAAGTGGTCTTATGTGGTTTTAGGGCTTCAGAATGTACTTTACCCATTTTTAATCAAATTTTAATAGAAGTAATTGTACTATTTTTCAACTGTTCAAGATTTATTTCGTAATATATTTAAGCTCAGTTTACATAGAGCAACATGAAAAAGGAAGCTGAATTTTGTCTATGACTAAGTAAGGGAAGATGTCCTTGTTAGTCTCAGTCTTTGCTTGCCAGATTTAAATTGGAACGACAATACTTTTCTGTGGAGGTTGTCTTAGCTAGTGCCACTGTATTGTGGGAAAAATGAAAAAAAATTACTGTTGTACTGTTGACTCTTAATGTTTCTTTTGAGATTTGGTTGGAGATTTCAACATGGAACCACTGGAGTTGCTGAGAAGAAGCCTGACATTTGGCTTCCCATTATGAAATGTTTTATTTTTAACAAATACTGATAAAGTGAACCAAAGTGATTTGTTTGAAAATATCTATTTTGCCATCTGGTAAATTATAACCACACTTCTCAGAGATAGACTTTCCGCTATGCTGTATACATTTGGCCTTTTAATTCAGATTTACTGCAGTATGCCTATGGAAGGAAACACTTTGATTTCTTAAATGGATACACCTTGCTTACCTTCTCCATCTTGGTGTGAGAAAGAAGGAGAGGATTTATGAGCATTAACAAGGTTTATGCTTTCTATTATTATTAATTTTTATTTTTTGCCTTTGGCTTTTGGTAGAGGCAGATGGTATGTGTTTTGGTATGCCTTATCCTGAAGACAAGGAGTTGCATGTGCTATGAGTTTTGTTCTGCTATAAAGCTTTTTGTTTGGCTTTGTTATCATATGCATGTTGAAAAGTTTTCCTTCTGTTTTTCCAGCTAGCTATCAGTTTTGCAGAAATTGCATTAATGCGGTATTTCCCCACCAGATATGAGTTTTACAAATTTTGGCTTGTTCTATTACTTTGTGGAGTTCTTTGGTTGCACTGATACTAATGAATATGCTTCTGAATTTACATATACGTCAACTATGAGACGATATTAAGGTTGTTGGGCTTATCTTGTTTGCAGAATTCCCTGTGTATTGTATACTGAATATTTAAGGAGCAGTTTCCTACAGAGCTCAGCTTTCTATTATCATCTGCTTGCAAACTGAAAATTAACATTGAAGAATGAAAGGCATCTGACTAGAACGTAAATGACTTGCCTCTAGTAGTTCTTTTATCTGCATTTTACTGTGTGGTTTATAAAGCAAATGTTAGCTGGGGACACCTTCGAATAATAAGCAGTACTCCAAAGTTTTATTTGTTTAGTACGTGAGCACTTTGTTCTTAATTTGTCTCTCTGTTATATAGAGATGATGAGGTATTTTTATCTGTCGGTAAAGGCAGTAACTTTCAGTTTTCCCATAGTAACCCTTCTGTACTCTTTGTCAGTAATTGTCCTCAGCAATAAATGCCGAAACTGAATTCAACAGTGATACTGAATTGAGTTATATGCCAAATAGCACCTCTTTTTCTCCCCAAGAATTAAG
>VZSG01000018.1:1972647-1994421 GCA_013398315.1 Nothoprocta pentlandii | reverse complement strand
AAATGATTGCTTGAAGCCTAGCAAAATATTTGTGATGATAAAATGTAATTATAAAAAATACCACATGTTTGTTTATGCGTTACGGTCTTTCTGCTCAGATGGGACAAGAAATCATGTGTTACCCTTCGCAGGAGCAGCCCTTCACACTCTTCTAGTGTGACAGCCTTGCAAACGTCTGTTCCCTGCAAGTGCATGTAGTATTCACAGTCGTTACGGAGGAAATCAAATGTCTTACAGATGCCTGTGTTATCACTAAAATAGATGCAGTAATGGCAATCTCAGCACAATATTGCCCGAATCGTTTAACCAGAAGAGGAGAAGCGAGAGGAGGTCGGCACTGCGGCCTCCTGCCAGATGTGCATGCTGACAGGCTACCCAAGCGTGGAGAAACAGCACACTGGCACTCCAGTTGTGTTACGCCTCACTGCTAAGTTTACAGTGTTATGTAAAATAAAATTTAACTCTTAATCAACTTTTCCACCTAAGTAGCCATGCGTAGAGGCTCTCTGCTTGCCTCATGTTCTTTCTCGCGTGTCAGTGGGATGTGTTGACAAATCTTTGCAGGATTCTCCTTTTACTGCCATTTTCTTCTGTGCAGCATCCACCACTCTGCCAAGCATTAGCACTCTGTTAATGGCACAGAAGTTTCTTCCAGATATAAACCTTTGCACACTCCTAAGTGATGGACAATTTTTTCTAAATGCAGAAATAGGCTTGCTGCAAGAGGTAGAAGTTGCTCACTAAAGGCAATGGTTAAAATCTAAACAAGGGCAGCACCAGCTTGGCTTGTCTGTTGTGTCACAGTCTGTAATAACACTGTAATAACACAGGTAGGAACAGTTTGTCATCTTGTAATGGGCAAACAGATTGTCTGAGGATAGAAATAAATAATTTTTTTAGCAGACTTATCATCAGTGTTTTCTTTCCACTTTATTCGACATTTTTTTCTTCAGAAATGCAACCATTAAGTCAAAGGAACTGAAAAAAAGAGCAATCTTTTTAGCATTAAAAATCCTGATTTTGAGCTCCACTGACTGAAAGATTTTTTTTTTTCCATTTACTACTGAAGCAGTGCCTTTTACAAATTATTAATGCTTTTACAGAAGTATTCTTCCTTTGATCCTTTAAGTTATAACAAGTGATAAAATTACAAATCAATACTTGGAGGTTTCAAAATCTATATAAGACCTAAAATATGAAAATCTTTTTAAATTAAATGCAGAAAGTGCAGCTGACTATGTATAATAGGGCTAGTGATGGTAAAATTTAGATGTATATTTGTGTTTTCGATGCTATAAACTGCAGCATTTCAGGGAATACCTCTATTCCAGTTATATTCTTTTGTGTCCTGCATAGGATTCATTGGCAGTAAAAAGATACCTATCACAAAACTGTTGCTGTTTAAAAAAAATCTGATCTTTGTTGCTTTCAGTGTCTGAAGTAGATAATTGGTGCACGTGTACCAGCTCCTCAGTAGCACCAGTAGCATGCAGATAGGTTCTCATTATTTGCACTTAGACTAACTCCCTTGTGTGTCCATATTCTGCTGGAAATCAGGAACATCCTGGGACTTTTTTGGAAATTATTTTAAGGTAACAACTATATTCATTTCCAGATGGTGTTTTTAAGGAAATGATGCCTCATATATATTCTTGGCTTTGTGGAGTTTACATATTCATTATTCTCCTAAGATTTCAGTGACTATTAAAATCTTTATCAATATTTTTATGTATTTACTGAATATGGCCTAGTGTCTTTGAAATTTTAAAAAAATATGTCTTTATTCTGAACCCAATCCAAATGTTAATATGCTGTTGTAAAATCTGGAAAGTCTGTGGCTCAAGCTATCAATAGAGATGCTCATCTGATAGTATTTTAATAGTTTCTTAATGCACTCTTCTGTATGATTTGCCATATTTTGGAAGGCATTCTTATATTAGTATGGGTTAATGTGTCAAAATTGCACATATAGACAGACCTGTGCAATTCTGCTGGTGTTAATGGGGGTGGTTATACAGAAAGAGCCAAACAGGCTTTAGTCTGAGAACATGTAGGGCTGTTTCCGTAGAGAACTGTGCTGCAAAATGTTTTTTGAAGAAACCAGAAAATATTATGAGCTGCGTTTCAATTTGGCAGTGCCCTTCCTTGAAGCAAACAGAGGTATTTGTTCAAAGAGTAGCTATCTGTCTATACCTATCTTTTTTGAACACTTACCCATAATATATTGTTGTCTTTAGCAATATGTGACAAATGTTTTTCAAATAAATTTGATTATTCTAATAATCTTATTTAGTGACTGCTGAAATGAAGTTTTTGGTCAATATTAGAAAGAAACAATTTGGATTTTTTATGTCTTTGGACTATTCCGAGTTGAATATTTTAGTAGGCTTAATATAGCTTTAAAAAGCACTTGCTTTTGTAGTGCATGGATGTTAACAAATGAAGAGATGCTAGAGCTGAAGTCATTCGTATTAGAATGGTGTCCAGAATGTGATAGGCTTTCTTAAGCTTTAAAAAAAAAAAAAAAAAAGTTGGTTATCAGTTTTACTTCAGGTACTATTTTTACAACAGATACAAAGATACATTATACTTTTAATGCATTTTATTTTTAGAGTACAGATGGTAGTAGAGCTTGGAGGCTGCAGCTTTTGAATAACATTGTATGCACAAAGAAACTGGAGTAATTTCTTAAAGCACAGAGGCTCTTTTCCTTTGCTCAATAGAAATAACTTGGAGGAATGGAGTATTTTCATTTAATGGATAAAATATGAAATGACATTTCCATGGAGGATGAACACCCTGAAGGTGTAGTACGTTTGTAGATATATTTATGTTTCTTATAGACCATTCCACTACATTATTTTTAGCTTTTATAGTAATCAGGTTACATTATATGTCTGTTTACAAGACAAATATTTTAGATAACATTTTACCACAGAAATAGATTTTTGAAAGCAACTTGTTCTATGCCTTTTAGCTCTTTATGTTCCATTAACCTAGTTCATAGTAATTTAGAGGACCAAGAATATGTAGTGTGTACATACACATCTCTCTGTAGAATTTGTGAATATCTTTTCATACAGAAAATTGTAATCTCTTGGGCTTGTGTTCAATAAAATCATTTGATTCCCTCATTTATAATTTGCAAAAAGCTGTGAGGGGATTTAATGAAGGTCCATTAGTTGAAGACTGTGAAAATAGACATATAGATTTAACTTTGCTCTATTTGTATGTGTCCTCATGGTCTAGCTTTTATAGCAAAAATTACTAATGTCTTAGAACTAGGAATGTATATCCTGCACTTCCAAGGTAGTCTGCAGTACATGGCAATTAAAATGTATCGTATATCACTTTAAATATACTTGAGTCTGAATATGCATGAAATATGTGCTTCTCAGCGCTGTTCTTTCTGAAATTCATAGTATCATTCCTAAAAGTATTTGCTTCTTGTCACTATCTAAGACAACATTTTAATCTGGTGTACGTTTTCATGTATTTAGATATCTTTCAACAATCATTCTTATCTAAAAAATACATCAACCCCTTTTTAAACAGCTTCTCACTGTTTTGAACTTTTTTTCAGCCAGTCTATGACTGGAAAGACTTTTTTTTTTTTTTTTTTTTTGTATCTGAGAAACACTTTAATGATGCCTTTTCTTCTATATATGATTTTCTTCTGTATATGATGCTGTGATTTGGTGGCTCTTCATTGTTTTGGCCCTGTCTTTCATAAATTTCTCTACAGCAGTAACACTACTGAAGCGCCTTCTCCCACATAGTTCACAGTTTTGGCTCCTAACTCGCATTCACTGGATAATAAACCTCTGTTCCTCTGATTGTGGTTCTTGAATTGTTTCAGCTATTTATTCCTGGTGAATCAGCAAATGGCTCCTAAATTCTTACAGCTGTTTTAAAGAAAGGCTGCAGAGAGCAGTTTTAATGAGGTTCAACTCAATGTGCGATGCAAGATATGTCTTGCTTTCAGTAGCAATGCTGGTCTTAACCCCTCACTGCTGCTTCCCCCGTCATCTGGCTCTTTTGTCCAGGTCTAAGGACTGTGGAACTGGTTTCAGGTAACTGTTTCAGACCCATGAGTTGCTACATGGGCAGTGGGGAAGTGTGGCAGGGGTTAACAGTGATTGGCTAGAGGTAGAGTGTCAGAACTTCTTAAATTGGCAGTATACGCAGTATAGGGTACGTGGAAGTGTCCCCTTAGATTTCTGAAAATTTACTTCTGTCTTTCTTCCAAGGAAGACTTAACTTCCAAGGTCTTAAAGCGTTTCGTGTCCTGTCTACTGTGCTTCGATGTCCCAGCTGAAAGCCTGGAGACACAGGTGCCACCAGCCCCTGAGGACGGTGTGCCTGGGAGTGTTCTGGTGCGTGCCAGCGCTGCTGCTTCCTTACCATTGATACCATCAGTCTGATACCAATGACACTGAGGCCATATGAATTTAGTACAAAAGTGTGTAAAGTGGCTAACAGAACTCTGGTCATCAAAAACATGATATTAGAGATCATTTAATGCTCTGTGGTGCAGTTTCGACAAGGAGAGGAAAGAAAAAGAAGTAGCAAAATAAATCCAATTAAGAAGAAAATATGGGGGGAAGCTATGCTAATGAGTAAGAGAATAACAATTCTTTTAGAACATTTTATGTGTTTATAGTTGTCTTTTTTGTCCTTCCACCTTTTTGACCCATTTTATTTAGATGAAGTAAATCCATAGACCTGTTTTCTACTTGTTTTCTATTTCTGCAATCTTGTTTATCCATAGCTTCTTTAAATATAGCTCTTTACTAATTTTAATTTACAATATTATAAAGAACATAAATTCAAGGACAAAAGTGTTGCATGCTGTAAGTAATTAATGTGCAGAATGCCCATTAGTGCACTCTGCATTGTTGCTGTATTTTAGTACAGTAGAGTGCCTGAGAGGGAGCTGTAGGACTTCAGAACTGGGCCTGGAGGTCTTATGTAGCTAATGGATGTTGCACTTATATTTACCATTCCTGAAACTATGAGAACCCAAAAAGACTTTTCGTGTTAGACTGTACATGACAGTAAGTAAAAACATTTTTTTTTATGGACCCTGATTATGTATGACTGGCAAATTAAAGAACAAATCCAGAAGTTACTTTCTGTGATCTTGTTTTGGAAGAGTCCTTTAAATATTCTAAATAGCAATAAAAAAAAAGGAACACACACTTCAGTAGCATTTAAAAAGCTCTGCTTTTATATATTACATAATATGCAAATGTATTCAGGTTTCTGTTTTGAAGTATGTGTGCCACTCATTAACATATATTTTTCCCTCAGAAGGAGAGAGACTATTTATCTTTATCTAGTAAACCTGTTTTACAAAGGAATCACTGCCGCTTCCTTGTACAGTCTTTTTAATATACTTTGCTGTTGCTTATGTCAAACTTAGCACTTTTATTTGTTATAAACTCTTCATTTGGATAAAACATCAGTAAATGGTAATTCCTTATGCTGTGAATGTCTCATTTAAAATTCATCTGGATCTCATTTTAAATTATCAAGACATTCTCATAGCGAGAGTCATTTCCAAGTCATAGGATTTATGCTGACATCTCATTCAGGAAAGTTTGTTCATGGATAGAAACAACCAGATTGCCTTATATGTTGAAACATATGTTATAAGATGAATGAATACTATTTTCTAAATAGGAAAAATACATCTTACAGGTTTGAAAATAATTTCTGTCAGATGAAACAGCAATAGTATTCATGTTTTAGGCAAACACAAATCTTCCATGGGAGGGAACTTTATATAGTGAATTTTTAATGGAGTAGGTCTGGTTTCTTTACATTCCTTTTCTTTTTTTTTTTTTTTTTTTTTCTAACTCCAGCTTACATCCACTTAGAAATTTTACAGTTACTTTTAGACTTGTTAGCTTGCAACAATATTTTATAAAATCCTTAACAGTATATAACTAAGGCATTTGAGGTTTTCCTTTAACTTCAGTGTTTTAAGCCCCCTGAACCTTTCCTAGGCCCCTTGTCTGAGCCAGGATTTAAACAGTGTTGTGATTTTATCTTCTGTGAATCCTTTAGAGAACGTATTTTGGGTGGAGATATTCAATTATATTGTTTTGTGTTATGACTCTTTAAAACATAACATTTTGTGTAAACTTCTTGAAAATATATAAGAATGCTCATATTGCTAATGCTCTGTAAAATTGTTATGTAAAAAATTCCAAAGATAAAGTGAATTATATTCAGAACATTTTTTTCTCATTAGAATGCCCTCCTTTATTTTAACATAAAAATGTGAAGTGCAAAAATTGGCAAGTTTTTAGAGAATGAGCCTTATTGCATGTTGTTTTGCAGGAGCAATCATCTTATTTGAGATAATAGTTTAGAAAAGTTTTAGATAGGTGTCTTTCTGCTGCTGTGGGAATGCAGACATTTCTTTCCCCTGACTGAGCCAGAAAAATCCAAAGTTAATTTTGACCCAGCAGATGTGTCTCTAAATGCTGATTCAGTATTTTAGGAGTCCTCTCATTGAACACTCTCAACATGAACTAAGTTTGCTTAGCAAAAGTCTAGCAGATTCTTATTTCATCTCATGAAAACTGGAAGAGAACAAAGTAGTTTAAGTTTATAAGCTTTGTATTAAACTTTTTTTTTTTCCCATTCATATTACTGGGAATGGAGAATAGAGCTGGGCACATATCAGAAGATATTTGACAGATTGTGAAATAATGGTACTTTACTGTGGTTTCTGCCACAGAGCTCCCATTAAGAGGATTCCTACATTATGTCTTGCTAATCTTGTTTTTTTATTACATTTCCAATGAAAATGACATTCTGGCTAATAACAGTTTCCGGGAGTACTAGCTGTAAATTACTTTACAGAAGAGATGATGGGAAGCCTTGCTGTCTTGCTCTTCTAAATCTGAATGGTAAATAAATAGATCCATTAGTAATAATTGAGTCAAGTGTTCTGTATAGTAATAGCTTCCGCAGGATGTGATGATAACAAATCCATATCTATCTATTAAAAATCATCAGATGCTTCTAATTCTGTTTTGTGATTTCTCAGCATAGAGATTACAATTAATTTTATTTTACAATTTAAATTTTAGAGGAAAAAGTAGATACTATAAACCATTTTATACTCTAATTGTTTTTGTGACTTTTTCTGCTTGTTAAAATGTAATTAGCATCACATTTGATGTTATTTTAGGCAAATATCTAGACAGATGTTAGGCATTCTGGCAAATACCCTATAGCAAGCATATTGTTCTGAATAATATCAGCTCAGTAGAAGCAAAGATCAGATCAGAAGTCTTTAGAACCTGGTTTTATCTGACTTCCTAGAAGCCAACTGATACATTGTAATCACTGATAAAGAAATCTATTCTGGCAAGTTTTGCAGAAATGTATTCCTTATGTCTGGAGTCTCTTCATCATGGTGGAAACCCATGACCTATTTTTAATGACAGCATAATTGTGCTCTACAGTCTAACTTTTCACTTCAATTATGGAAAAAAGGCCTCTAGCCTTTATGATTATGAAGATAATTTAGCAAATGTGAATTAGAAATGAACTGATAGATTGGTGCTGAAGAAAATAGCTATGAGGGATGCATATATGGCTGCACTCTGGGCTTTTAACACTCAAAACGTTTCTGAGGTGAATGTTGTTAGCTCTTTCATAGCTGCTTATTTTAGCAGAAATGGTGAAGACTGTTTGGTTGCCAGACTGAATTGTGGGAGTGATGAGGCAAGCAAATTTTGGTAGTGATTTCTATAAGATGCAATGGAAAAAAAAATGGAGAATCAGAGCCATTTCTTTACCAAATTAGCTCTTGTATAAGATTATCTAAACTGATATATTTTCTTGAATAAATTTGTGCATTTTCGTGCAAATTTCATTTTGTGCAAAATGCAAATTGTGTATTTGCATTTTGTAAATTGTACATTTGCATTTTCGTAGTAGTTTGATATGCACGCATCAGGACAGAGATCCATGTGCAGAATTAAGGTGGAATGTGGAAAATGTTTATACTTGAGACTGAAGTATTCTAACTGGCCCTGTTCTCACATACTCCCAAGGAAGGACGGATGTTAATATCTTAATCCTGTGGAGTATGAAGGAACCTAAACACTCATAACTGTAACTTCATTGCACTATTTGAAATGATTTACATTTATTTATTCTGCATTAATGTATATGTCTTTTTTTTTGTTAACATTCCAGGAATGGAGTTCATTTCAAGGTGTATGTTAGAGCTGCTAGAGCTTCTATAATGGAAAGGCTTCCAACAGAATAGTTGTATAGACACAGTGTCTTCTCCTCCCCTACATGTATTCCATCTCATGGGGTGCTCTGCTAATGGAGCATTTATTTCCTGTGCTACAGCTTTTGTCACTGGTACTTGGAAGCCTGAAAGATTTCTGGAAGTCCAAATTTGTATTGGCTCAAGAAAATCTTAGTTGCAGGCAGTTGTTATTACTGATGTATAAAACTGTGCTCCAAAAAGAGCACAACACAGGTGGATTCACTAGGACTGGCAATGAGAAAAGCAAGTGCACAAATGCCAGAGCCTGCATGGATGTGCACACACAAACTTGCCTATATTGAAAATGTATCTGATTTACTCTCATCATGAAAAAGATGAAATATCACAATAAGAGTCTTAAAAAATTAAGAAAGCATTTTCTGCATGAAACATGGGATATAATTCAATTTTAATTTACTAATTTGCATATAACTTTCATAAATGAGGTTTTTAAAGGTTTAGTATTCTGATTTATGACTATACATTTATAACTCAAAAATCACAACCAGGAACAATGCATGAATTATCAGAATTCAACTCTGGTTGTCTGCATCATCTGAATTAGGCTGCAAATGTTAGAAAATGGATCATCATTTTCGATAGTTACTTTTGCTGTCATTAGCTCAACTGTTACCACATTCTCATAATATCACACATAGTACCTTTAGATTTCCTAGTTTATAAAGCAAGGATATTAAGTAGGAGCAGCAGGTTGGAGACTCAGAAACATAGTTAAGACCTCACGTATTTACCCCTTCAGTATGACTGTTTGCCACCCAAAATGGTATATAGCTTCCATTGCCTCAGTTATGCCATTAGTGTCACCAAACAGCAGCAAGGCAGGGAAGTTCAGTGAAATGAGATAAATGTAAGGTGGGAACCTGCCTTCTAATGATGCCTTCCAAGGCCCAAGCCTTGGGCTAAGTGTTTTTTGCTAGCTGAAAAAAGAGTACAAACCTCTTAAGTAATGTATTTGTTGCCAGAGTTATTGACAGTGTTTTAAAGCGTGTGCCGCTGCAACTACTGAAAATTATCAGTATCAAAGACTGAAAAAACAAATGTATTTTTTAACTTAGTTGCATGTTTTTAATCTCCAGTTAAGAGTTCAAAGGACTTACAATCATAGCTTCAGTATTTTGTATAAAACATCATAGCTTCAGTATTTTGTATAAAACTAAGGTGAAAATTTGCTGAATCTTCAGTGTTTGCAGTTAATAGCTTTGTCAAACAAATCAGACATACTTGTGCATTGTATACCCATGGAAAGAAAGCACACAGCTACATTTTGTGCCACCACAGCTGCGGTTCCTGGCAGCATTTGTTTCTGTATATTTTCTCCTGGTTCGCCAAGCTACAGTGTGAGTGCAAACAAATATTGATGCTTTTCAAGTATTTGACTTATCATATTTCTGAATTCCGTATTTTTATTCTGTAAGTGATTTGATCATCCTGTTGTAGGACACTGCAGCTTTTCAAAAGAACAGGGCTTCACAGCTGCCAAAAAATGTAGTAGTCAGGCAGTTCACAATGCTAGCTAATGCCAGCGCATGTCCACGAGTGTTGGTTGTGCCATTGAATCTAAAGGTAACTTTGCTGATTTAGCCCTCAGATGATGCGGTTGCCACTTGTCCAGCACAACCTGATAGCCCTTCTCGCTCCAGCATGAACGAGTGCCGCGCTTGAATTGCTCAAGGGTCTCCTGTGGTGCTGCAGCTATAATAATCCAATCAGCAAACACTGGCAGATTAAATTTCTGTAAGTGTGAAGTTTGGATGAACTCCAGAACTGAGGGCATTTTCTGGCTGTGATTCTGTGTGGTGTACACCAAGCTCTGGCAGAAGGTGGCCCATCTAGCCCAGAAAAAGGTTTGCTTTGGAGATGTCCAGTTTTAGTTTCCTGATTTCTAGTAAGGAAATGAACATTTACAGGACTTCTTCCATTTATCCCTTTATCTGAAATATCCATGTTCCCAGCTTAGTACTATATTCAGTACCTTTCAGTGATTCCTGATTTCTGCCCCTCGTGTATTTTTATTTTGTTAAACTATTCAGTTTTGCAAAAGAGCATTCTACCTGACTTAAGGCAGAGAAGATGTTGGACTCCAACATTAAAATCTAAAGTATCTAGAAAAAAGATATTTAATGTTCTGCTCTTCATTTCAAATCTGATCCTGTTATCCTTGTTCAGTCATTTATTGCTGCATTTCCTTTTCACTTGCTGAGATTTTTTGTGATCAGACTTATTGTATATAGCTGAATGACTTGTATTGTGGATATAGAGATGTTCTATTGTAGAAATAAAAGCTCCTCAAATAGGACAGCATCCATTTCTAACGGTTTTATGATGTAACTAAAGATTTCTTTTTCTCTTCTGCATGGAATTATTATGGTTCCTTCACTTTTCTGTTTTGTTGATAATATGATGTATATTTTATATACAGTTGAATATTTTTAAAAAGGAAATAATAAAAAAGTCAATTCCTCAAACTATATTTAATCATACTTAACACCACACAATCAGCTGTCAAAACTGTAATTAATGATCACCCTGGTTCTTTTTTCCTGGCTGCTTGCTTAGTCAGCCTTACATTACCAACACCTGGCAGTTCAAACTGATAAATCACATACAGCTGTGGCTAAAGGTTGTGTTTTTTCTTTCTACTCATGAAGAACATAAGAAACAAAGACTTCCTTTCACAGAATATGTATACAAAAGCACAAAAAAAAAAAAAAGAAGTGAAAAAGAATGAGGGAAAGAGTATTTCCTAGCATATAATTATTATGTTATATATCTCATTCTAATTAGAAAACTAACTTCTGATTGTTCATAGCTTTCTTATTGATTAATACAGAATTTTAGTGATATTTCTTTGAGATCAGCTTTGGCTTATAAAATCTAAGGTTTTTGTGCAACTAAGATAATCTTGGAGCTGTGCAACTTGCTCTAAGTCTAATTCTGTTTAGAAGAGACATCCCTGAGATTGAGAACAGTAGGCAACAGAATCCAGTTGCAGAAGGGCTTTCTCAGGCAAGTTGACAGTCTGAGTGAAATGACGGACACGCAGACAGACTTCCTACGGGTCTGTAAATTCTAGTACCCAAAGAGTGTTTTTGGCTGCAGTGAAAAACATAACCCTTTGCTGCTCTTGTTACCAGTGCTGACCAGGAAAACTGGGTTAGATACTCAGGATTTTTATAAATTAGAAATGGAGGTACTGTATGAAACTTTACAGATTTCTTTTAATGTTTTATAAAGATCTTTTTCCCTATAGGGAATTCTGTACAGGTCAGTTTAGAATATGATTAAATATGGTGCATTTTGTCCTGATAAAAACCAAAAACATGTAGTCTGACATTCTGTACCAGACATAAGGGAAGCCAGCTTTCTCTATGGAATTGGTGCGTTTAATGTGTGTGGTGGTTTTTTATTTTTAATAGTATGTTTCCAGATAATTTGCTAACAATTCTCTAAAATTATTTTTAGCTTTAGATCCAGCTAAAGATCCATGTTTAAAGATGAAATGCAGTCGCCATAAGGTCTGTGTTGCACAGGATCAACAAACTGCTGCTTGCATTAGTCACCGAAGACTTACACACAGGTAAATACCTTAAAAGTAAATTCTATAGATTTCCTTATAGTTTTCATGACAGATTGCAAACTATAAATATACCATGATTAATTAAGTTAATTAACAACATTTGGGCATAGCAGAAGTGGATCTTGGAAGTAATTATGCATGCATAATTTGATTTGATTGTTCAATATTTGATTTTTTGACATGATAAACTAAATGGTATGCCTATCTAAGTAGCATAAGCTGCTGATATATATACCCACATTCAAGTAAATACCAGCTGTACCGATAGTGAATAAATATAATGATTGAGATAATGTTCTGTTGTTATACATTACTTGGACTTCATCATTTCTTATATAAACCTAGAACATGCAAAATTGCCTGTTAAATTATCTATTTTTCTGACTGTACTCACAATTCTACTTATTTCACACAGTGGTGCTTTTCTGCCTATGTGTATTCCTATTTTCTTTGAGTTCTAGACTGGTGAAATATAAGGAAGAAATTTGTCACAACATTTTTCCAAAAACAGAATATAGATTAAGTTTATTCTCATATTGTTTTGGGGGAAGGAGGATGGCTGTTAT
This sequence comes from Nothoprocta pentlandii, assembly GCA_013398315.1. Classification (NCBI taxonomy): domain Eukaryota; kingdom Metazoa; phylum Chordata; class Aves; order Tinamiformes; family Tinamidae; genus Nothoprocta; species Nothoprocta pentlandii. Next base: position 1,981,952 of record VZSG01000018.1, on the reverse strand, counting down.
ATAGTTGCAGATGCTCTACGTCTATAGGTCTGAGTGTGTCAATTTTGTGAATTTAATCAGAGGCAAAAAGACAAAAGATAAAGGGCTAAAAAAAAATAGTCAAAAGACTTTTGAGGTATGAGATGCAAGAGGAAGAGTCAAGATGCATTTTTGACCTGATGTTATTATCTACATTTGCATTTCATCATAGAAATGGAGCATAATGGAAAGGATACTGACCCAGTAGTCACTAGACTTGTAGAACACAGTTGAAATAAGGGTTAACGTTGTTTGCTTAGTAGGGGCAGAAAAGAACCAGCTACTAGGAAAAGACAGATTTTTTTGGTCCATTTAAGAGGATACGTTCAGGATTTTTAGAGAACACACACAGTTTTATGAGTGTTCTGAGGCACATTCTTTCTAGTTTCTCACTATGTTTAAATGCACCTTCCTGTGGCTTTTCCAGCAAGCAAGACAGTATTTGTTCCACAGTGAAAGGCAAGGAAAGCTTTAAGCTTTCCTCTATTCGCAGCTGCAGTTAACTAACAAAACTTACTTGAAGAGCAATGCTGTTTATATCCAACAAGGTCAGTTTAGACCAAGACACTTTAGTTTGAAAAAATATTATATATGTTGAAAAAATTATATTCAGACAAAGCTAATGTGGGCAAATTTCAGCTGTATGTGAACTGTCAGGGGAATAGGTAAGTGTCAATTGTGAAAATAGAATGTGATTGTATGAACATGTTTAGATTTTCTGAGAAAGTATTACACATATCGCTGGAAACAGTGAAAAATGACTTCTCAAATTGAAGCACAACCCATAATGGGAAGAGTCAGGCCTGGCAGCAGCTCGGTGATTAGCCACCATAGTAAGCAGTGCAAGTCTTGTCTGCTCAACTACATTAAAGCAGCCTTTACATACCTATCCTGAGCCAGGACAGGGATCACATGCTTAGATTCCCCTGTTCTTCAGGCTCAAGGAGAACTTAACCTTTTTCTTCCTAAAGACGTTTTCACCTTGCGTTTTGTGGTGCTCCTGTGGTGTGGTGAGGTGAGAGAATGAATAGTGTACTCGCAAGCACTGTCTTGTACACTGGTCTCTCAACTTCTGTGTAACTTCTTTAGCTCAGGACACACATTTGTTGCAGCAGGGTATCCAAAAGAAATAGGCAAAAACACAAATAAAAATCAAGGTGTAAAATATATTACTTTGAATAAGATCAAATGTAAAAACAATTCTACATATAAATTTAGCAGGACAAATATATGGATGAAAAATATTTAAAAATAGTAAAACTTTTATATAAAAAGTGATAGTGAATAGTCTTCTCATAGTTCAGAAGTATGCTAGATTTCAAGTTGCGATTTTGGCTTTGCAGCTTATAGCAATTTTTTGCTACAGACTTTCTAGCTTTTCACCCTTCTCATAAAATTTTTGAAATAGTGTGACAAAGTTTCAGGATAAGCCTCAAAAATCCACTTTCCTTAACTAGTCTGAGAGGTGGATGACTTTTGCAGAATTGTATTGATCTACCCAGGTCTACAAGACTACAAAAAGAATACTGAGATGCAGGGGCTAGTTTTGAAACCACGTAAGCAGAAATAGGTTGCTATTTCTTCAATATCCATGGCAGCAGAGGTGATAGTTTCCCATCAGTACTGAGTTGTTGCAGATGGGCTTGTTCATTCCCTTTCCTGGAAGACAGTAAAGATGGCAAATCCTCTCCTAGACAGCTCCTACGGCACCACAGTATCCTGATGCCATGAGCTCCATTTATTTATCCTTCTCTAAAAAGAGAAGTGTTTGAGATGCTTGAGAAAAATATTGGAGAGTGTTATACATCACTGCTCGTAAGAGCAGTATGCCATATCAGTGTATATATCAGGGCATGGTTAGAGGTGTCAGGTTTTATTGATGGCAGAAAGTTAACTGTGTTTGCATCTCTGCTGGTTTTAACTATGTTGGAAGCCTTGGTGCATGTACTGCTGTTAGCTGCATGCTAAGAAAAAAAGGCAAGTGCTTTTTTTTGAGAGAAACTTGCAGTGTGTATATATTAGTGTTATGCATCCAAATACTTTTATTAGGATTGCTGTTTTAAGGGAGTAACTGCCTATGGAATGATAAGCAGATCACTGCAAATTTAGTATAGAGTAGAATTTTTCATTGATTCTGTGAAATTCCAGAGACTGATAGTAACTTTTGTGAAAATGATGTCTTGTATTTCCTGTGTGCTTTCACATTTATCTTTATTGGTTAAGTGATAGGCTTTATGGGGAAGAAAAAAAGATAAAATATCTCAAAATGCAATAATGAAATGGCTCAGAATATGCCTCTTTCCGTTATATGTGCACCTTATAGAACACTGAAATGTTGGTTTGCAGCTACTTACAAGTCCAGATAAATGCTCTTAAACTCGTTATGTTTGGAACACATATTGAAACATATAATAGGTAGTGACACATCATTTAATTTGCTCTAAAAATACAATTATGTGAACTGTACCAAACCAAACAGTGGACAGGTAAAGTTCTAAGCAAGTAGATTAGCTGTAGCTGAAGTGCAGGACTCCTGAAGATTTGTAAAAGGGAACAGAGTTTGAGCACAGCCGAATACTTGCATTTAAACAGCACAACAAGCATGTTTATAATGCTTTAGTTTCAGGAGGATTGCTTTTATTGAAATTCATTTTAGTTACTGCTTGTTAGTCAAGGCAAAGATGTTGAATATGTGAAAGAAAAAAAAAATCTCTATTTCTACTTCAAAAGTAGAACTCCCTGCTTTTATCTCAAGTCAGCTGCATCAGACAAATTACAAATGAGGTCAGTTCTGTTGAGACCTAGTCATTAGATAGTCTGTTCTGAGGTTTGACTGTTTATTGTGCAAGAAACTGGCCGCATATTGAGTTGCTTAGGAACATTTAGAAATCTATTTTGTCTATAGACTGTGGAAACAGAAAATTGTAACACAGTTTGCAGCTAAAAATCACTAGCCAAGTGAATCTGAGTGTCTTTAGTATGTTATAATGTTAGAACCTTGTGACTAAACTTACACGGCTTTATCCTAGTGGAATCTGATAAAATATAAATTTTCTTTTGCAATAAGTGGAAAAATGCAGAGTAAAATTCACTGGTTGCATCTAATAAATTAGTACTTTAGATGGGCGAGTAATTTTTCTAGGGAAGTGGAGGCCTTGAAATGCCAAACTCGTGGTTCTGAATTGATACCAACTGCGCTTAAAGCAAAGTCTGTTTAGTCGAGACAGTAGCTGACTAGCCATGGGCAGACGACATAATAAAAGGGCATTTAACTAAGTTAAAACAAAATTATAACTGTTCTCCCTCATTAGAGCTCGACAAGGCAGGCTTCGGAGAAGTGTGCAGGCTGCACTTGTTTCACATGGGCAGCTCAGTAGCAGACAGACAGTATAAAAGGCCTTGTTAGTGATACAGGGGTCACTAGTGTACGAATCTGGAGAGCAAGTGATGTTGCTGTCTGCCTAAAAGGTCTTTTTTTTTTTTTTTTTTTTTTTTTTTTTTTTTTTTTTTTTTTTTTTTTTGAGTGGCAAATCTTCTCTGTCCCGAGCATGTGGGTTAATTGTCATAAAAATGCTAAAAATGTAAAAAATCACCGAATCCATATAATCTATGAGGGCAGGATATTTGAATAGTCTGATAGATTTTGTGCTTCCACTTAACTTTATTGTGGTTTCCTTATTGCCAAAAGCTTTTGGGTTAAATAAGATTTTGAAGTGCTGATTTAAACTAATCAACCAATTGTTTGAATCGTGATCTTCATTTGGACTCTTACTCTTTGATGATGTTTTCAAAGAATGCTTGCAACAAGGAAGGAGAAAATTTACTGCGTTTTATGAGCCTGATTGCTAAAAGTTCTTCTTCCCTGACTGTGTTCACCTTAATACTGTAACATGACGAAAATGTTCTGTCTCAGCTTGGAAATGATGAGTGCTGGGCCCTGAATCCTGAGATTGGGTAACCTTTTCCTGTGATGGATGATGAGATAAAAAACCAGAGTAAATCTCAAGTGCTACAGGACTGTTAACAGGATTATACTGAGAAGGTGAAACTGGAACCTTTTCAGTTTCCATTTTGTGGTGCTGCATGACTGAAGAGATCGTGTCCCCAGGCATAGAGAGTCCCTGAGTCCCAGTAGGTTGGAGGCATGGTTGATAAGAAAAGTGTGTGTGTGTACACAGAAATATATATATATATATATTTTCTGTTTATATCATGTGTACATGTATGACATTTTCAGGCTGTCATACTTTGAGATCTGAGGTGCCTTGCTATGACAAATGTAGAGACTAACAACTCGAGTGCCAGATTTATTACTTTTGAAGATGGAGGTTAATTCCCAGTCATATTTACTCTTTTTAAAATTTTATTTTTAACTGTCATTATCAATAATGATATCAAAAACAATTTTCTTAAGAGGTAGTTGTAGAAGGGATACTGAGATTGGCAGCAAGCTTCCTTTGTGGGGGAAAGGCGGGGGAAAAGCAGTTTAAAAATAGGTTAAATATAAAGGTTAAATTTGGTAAATGAAAATTATTCTTAAGAGACTGGAGGTTTTGTAGATGAGTTTGCCATGTTTTAAATGACTACTACTGTATTTAAGCATAGAATAAGGACAGGGATATTTGTACAGGGATATTCTGACAGGAATATTCCCTCTGGATCCTGGTTTTCTCTGCCCCTTGAAACCACAAATGCATCGAGCGAGGTAGAAGTCGTTTGCTTCTCTGAAGAAATAATATTGTTTTTTATGGATTCTGATTCCTCTGTTAGCACTTGACTTCTGTGCTAATATATGAATTACAAAAACAGAGTTTTAATTAAGGCTTATTAAAAGTAAGTTTGGGATTTTTTTTTAATGCAAATTGTAATTGCAGATCTTTAGTTTTTTTAAGTAATCAGAGCAGTTTTGAAGGAGAGCTTTAAACAATATGCTGAAACATCCTCTCTCAGTTCAGTTAAAGGGGAAAAAAAGAAAATAAAGAACACTGTAACTTCTCCGTATCTTTAGGTGCTGCAGCTTTTTCTTATCGTGGGGAAAAAAAAAGGATGAAGCAAAAAAGGGTTTGCTTTGGGCAGATTGTGCAAAAGTTGCAACCGCCACCATTTAGGATGTCATCATTTCACATTATAACACTACTGAAGAAGGCCAGCTGGTGCAGTTAAGTCCCTTATTGGAAATTTTAGTCTGATTCATTACTGTGATTTGTAGCTGTATACAGAAACACTTAATCATTCTTATGCTCCGAGCTCTATTGAATCTACTGAAGGCTTTCTGTTCCTTTGCATAATTTGTGCTGCCAGTCTGCCAGCTTGGCAGGGTTTCAAGCCTGTTGTATTATCTGTGTCTGTTTGCACAGGAAGTGATGCTGCACGTAGCCTGAATTTACAGTAATTCTTTTGTAATAGGCTAATGAGCAGCACTCCTTCATTCACAATGCTAACACTATATAGCTTTGATTAGTCCAGTTATCGTGTAACTGTGCCATTGTGGTCGTCCTTGTGCTCTGCAAAGTACTAACGAAGAAATGGGCTTAGCCGTGGCTTAATTGAACTTGTTGAGAAAATAATCTGGTCTTTTCATAGAATCATAGAATGCTTAAGGTTGGAAGGGACCTCAGAGGTCATCTAGTCCAACCCCAACGCAGGGTCACGTAGAGCACGTGGCACAGGGCTGCGTCCAAGCGGGTTTTAAAGGTCTCCAAAGAAGGAGACTTCACAACCTCCCTGGGCAGCCTGTTCCAGGGCTCTGTCACCTCACTGTCAAAAAGTGTTTTCTCAAGTTCGTGTGGAGCTTTTGGTGCTTCATCTTGTGGCCGTTTCCTCTAGTCCTATCGCTGGCCACCACTGAAAAGAGGCCGCCCCCTCCTCCTCACTGCCTCCCTTGAGGCATTTATAGGCACTGATCAGGTCCCCCCTCAGCCTCTTCTTCTCCAGGCTGAACAGGCCCAGCTCTCTCAGCCTTTGCTCATAGGGCAGATGTTCCAGGCCCCTGATCATCCTGGTAGCCCTGCGCTGGACTCTCTCCAGCAGCTCCACATCCCTCTTGTACTGGGGAGCCCAGAACTGGACACAGTACTCCAGATGTGGCCTCACCAGGGCTGTGTAGAGGGGGATGATCACCTCCCTCGACCTGCTGGAGACGCTCTTCTTAATGCTCTTCTTTTACATGCTTAAAAGAGAGGTAAATATTCTGTGAATATTCTGGAGTTTTCATATGCTGTACAATTTAATTTATTACATAAAAAAATCTAGTTAGCTTCTTTGCTAGCAGTTTCATTGCGTTTGGGATGAAGAAAGGGACTAACACTGTCTCCTATGTAATATCAATTGCAAAATGCCCAGTGCGTTTTTTAATCAAATAGTGCATTGTTAGGGTGGAGTGGGGTTCCTGTTGCTCAGTGTCCTTGAAAGACCCAGGTGTAGAATATGACTTCTACAGGTTTTACAGGTGCACTTTACAGGTTTTCATGTGCACTTGGATCCAAATGCAATTAAGCGACTAGAATCAAATCTAATGCACTGAACTTTCTGTGAAGGCTTCCTAGGTTTGTGCTTACAGGCTGATAGTACATCTGTTGTTTCATCTGTGCACTAGTAGTGAGCAGAGTGTTGTGTGCAATAGCATGTGGGCAGCTGTGTTCGGGGAGCAGAAACCATTTCCATTTGTGAAAGCAATATCTTTTTGGTTTCCAATTGTGAAAGTGTTTGTTATCACAAAGCGTACTATGTGTTTGTACTGTTGCTTTTGTATTAAAATCTGATGCTGCTTTTGGAAACCGAATACCTATCTTCTTGACTGACTTGTTACTTGAAGTTACACGTATAATTGAAATAGCTTAATATTTATAATTATTATAGAAATTCTGTAGTAACAGATACAGCTTTGCAATTCCTAGCCTGTTACTGTTTGGATATACTGAGTACATCCAAAAAATATACAGGAAAAAAAAAACAAACAATAAAAGTTTCAATTATCATTTCTATCTGGACAGCTTTATCAACTAAATAAAAGGACAGAGGGAGGACTTAACTGCCAAACTGCTTTTAAGTTCCTAAGAATCAAGATATCCAAGGTTATCCGCTTGTGCCATAACTAAGATTTATTTTTTCAACTGTGCTGTAGGGTGCATTAATCCCTCATGTTTTAAGGAGTGTGAAATGGATGCTAGCATAATTTGTCTATTCTTCTTCTAGTTACTGTTTTTTCTTCATAAAGTTTAGATCAACTTTAATGTAGTAATAAGGTAAAAAAATGCAAAAATACTGCTATTTGAAACTTTGTAATAATGTTTCAGAAAAAGAGAGGGAGTTATTTTTTTTTTCCTCTGAATTTTGTATATAAAAAGTAAGCTTTACTGTAGTTAAGAAATTATTTTTTCAGGTGAAGGTCTTGTCTTCGTCTGAATTTACCTTGACTTTACTTTCACCTCTTATATGTTTGCTTGATGAATTGTTTGTAGTGTACACAAGCTTGGCATTTTGCTTGTGTTTCTCTTAATGTTTTTATCTCTTTAAAAGCAATGCTTCTCCATTTATATGTATTACTTTGCTCTTTCGTTGTATGTTTTCACTCATAGCATGGCTTAATGCCAGTCATGCAGTTGTGATTGCAAACTTGAAGTGAGACCTGATAGGAAATGTGTTAGAATGAAAGCGAATGTGCATTGTGTTTTATCCTGTATATACCATTTTAGTGAACCCACAAAAGAATATTAGGGAAGGAAAAAGGAAGAGAGAAGGATGCATTTGTACATTAACAGTGTAAATATCAAATACAAATGGAAATGTTACCAGCTTCCTTAATGGCTGAAGAACAAGTTGCATCTAGCTTGTGGCTGCAAGTTGTTTGGTGGAATTGATTGGTTTTTATCTATTTATTTATTTATTTATTTGTTAAATTAAAATGGGGGGTAGTATAATGCTGACCAGAATAGCAGGGAACTGGTATCATGTTAGATTAAACTAACTGGATTAACTGGTTAATGTTAGATTAAACAATGTGAGGCATCATTATAAGCGTTAGTCAAGCTTCTGGCAGTGTTGTTAATTTGTTTGTCTTTCACTTCCTAATACAAATTCGGTCATGAATTACTGTATTTTATATTATATTTTCATTTTTATAATTATTTTATTTACACATTTGAATTAGCAGCCAATAAAGCCCTATACTTTTAACCTACTTAATTGTCTAGCCTCAAGCAATGGAATAGATAATATATTATGCTTCTAAAATATTCTCATTTGTAGATGCTGATGAAAACAGCAGGGTTTCATTTTTCGATGTGTTTTTTTAATATAGTAATATTTCTATCTCTATGCATTTAATATATCTATGACAAACACTGTCCAATAAGCAAAATCAAATGAAAATTCATTTCAATTAGAATGCTTTCAGGCTATAATATTCCACATTTACAGTATACAAAAAGTGATAAGTTGTTTCCTAACTATGCAGGGACATTTTATTTTCCCCTCACCATGAGTCTCATAGTCAAGAATCACTGGGTTTCATCAGTGAGAGGAAAACAAATATTAGAAACTAAGCTACTTTTTGAAGAACATCCCTGCTGTTGCAATGTATGATTAAGTTTCAAAGAATAAGCACAAACAACATGTAGCCAAAGCAAGAGGCTTTACAAGTGTTGCTGTTCCTAGTAAGTTTACCTGGCACAGTGATGGTTGGATTACATGTTATGTACGTCTAAGCTTTTTTTTTTCTACTGAGGAGTTTTGTCAAGACAGGTTTTGATATTTGTTCAGGATTTCTGCATATTTGGTACCATGTCTGACCATAAGTTATATGCACAGATCATTTGCATGGTGCATGGATGGTGTAAACGTTGTGCTTTGATGCTTTGGGCTTACTCTGCATATACATGAGTCTACGTGGAGCCCAACTATGAGATGAACCAATGTATCTGAGATTTGGGCAGGAGAAAGGTTCCTGCTCTAAGAGAAATCTACCCTATCTTCTATAATAGGCAACCTCCTCTTCCCCTCTCCTCCTCCTCTCTGCATCCCTCCTCCGCAAAACAAACAAAACAAAACTCTATATTTTCTTGACTTTTGTTTTTACTTTGAGAGAATCACTGGGAGAATTTAATAACATCCTGTAGATGATCCTTCGTGAATGGCTTTCGACCATCCATTTTTGGTCCAGTACCAACTTGATGCTATATACTTGTTCTGAGCAGATCTCTGTGTCAACTTGTCAGCTTTTATCTTCCCAGTTTCTAATGTTACAAGACACTGTCCATAAATTCAGATGAGATAATGCCAACAGAAAA
>VZSG01000018.1:1897431-1968935 GCA_013398315.1 Nothoprocta pentlandii | reverse complement strand
AGGGATTACTGATGTTATTCAAAATAGCAGAAAGGCAAAAAAGGCAATCTTTATTCTGTTTCTGGTTCAACAAGGTATAAGGATGCTGAATGTGGACATTCAGTCAGAATGTTGACAAATTACTGGTTATTTCTGTGTACGTTTCTAGTTCTTAAATTGATTTCATTGACTGAGGAGAACTGGTTTCTGCCTTTATTTTTGCTTTTATAACATCTGTGTAGAAAAATAATTTGCAAGGTCTCTGCTTTTGGGACACAAATTGATTTGTTTGTTAGCTTTTTCCTATAATGCTATTAAGTAGTGATTATTTTTACATTCAAAGAGGTAAATTCTGCAGGGCTGACACAAAACTACTTAACATTATGGCTTTTCAAAACAACAAAAAAAAAGTTAGTTTTGATTGATAGCTCTGTTTTTATTTTTTTATTTTTATATGTTTTTATATTTTTATGATGAAATGAAACAGCTTTGAGAAAGGGTGGCAACTCAAAGTGAAATGACTGAAAAATTGGTTTTCTGACAAGGTCAGCCACCTACATTAATACAGAAAACACTTAGGCAAAATATTTGCCTATCTTGTCAAGTGATCGTAAGGAGAATTATAAGTTCATATGTTCGTAAGTTCAAAAAAAACCATCTACAGGTAAATCTATTTAAAATAATGTGTTATTACTTTATCATACACACACCAATCAAAATCTTAATTCTGTCTTCTAAGAATACCTATATGCTACAAGAATTAAAAACATACATAAACTATTTAAGATCTTGATTCTGAAATTAATTAAATCTGTGAGCATTGCATGTAGTCTGTAGACTTCAAACTTGGCCAACTTTAAGTTAATTTGTGCAGTGCTTGTGAAGTATTTATCCATTGACTATCAATGAGGCTTATTATGGAATTTTTAAGATTTTACGTATTAAAAGTAAAGTACTGGAATATATTAAAAGTAAGTACTGGAAATATTTTTTAAAAGTAATAGTTGAGTGATTGCCTAAATTAAGATATATCCTGATTTTCTCACTGACTGTTTAAGGCAATACAAATGTGTATGTTCACTGAGCAATTATCCAAGTAGAGGCAGGAAGTGATTTTTAGGTCAGTGTTTTTAAGAAATATTAAATCCTCTAGACAGTGTGAATTAGGAAAATAGCAGATTGTTGATAACTTTTAAGCATTATGAAGCCAGTATTGCCAAGATATCTTCACCTTCTGTAGTATGTGAGAATAATATATAGAACAAGAAACATATTTGTGATTTAAAGAATAATATACTTCCATGCAGTTTCAAAAGATTTGAAGAACTTCCAGTAACTTCACAGAGTTTCTGGAAAACTTCTATTACCTGTGTTGTGTCATTTTTTCAGATGTATTTTGTCACCAATTATAATTTGCTATGATATTTTGTTTTTTGATACAGCAGATTTTAATTGTAATTGCTCAACTGGGAGCCCTCAACCCAGATTCTTGAGTAGATTTTAGTTTTGTTCTGTGTAAAATTAACAATTTAGGATAAGCAAGTTACTCGTAAGAGATTGATTATAAGAGTGCGTGCTTGGCCTTGCTGGGTTTCTATCTCCCTGACAGCTGTCACTTCCCTTCCTTTCTTTCAGGATTCATTTTTCCCTCTTCAGTCTAAGTGAAGCCTGGAAAATAAGTGAGGGACTAGAGACCATGGGCCCCACTGACACGCAGGGGTTAATGGCATTTTCTGTCTTGTGGGGAGGGCAGTTTGGTCCTTAGAAGTAGCAGGGTGATACTATAGAGTAGATATAGTAGCAGTACAGATGCTGTATAGTAGACATAGTAGGAGTGCAAAGACTCAAACTTCAGAAGTTCATTGTACTTCATTGTAAACAAAAATAATTCAAGAATAGGTGTAATTTTACTGGTTTTATATGTTTCAGTGAATTTTTGCTTTCCCCTTTCTGTAACTAATACTATTGACTGATTAGTCTGGGGCACAGTAGAAGTGGTAAAAGAGTTTAAGGATAATCAGGTATGCAAAGAAGAAAAATGAAAGAAAATTGAAAAGAACTCAATAATTTGAGCAATGTTTACAGAAGCACCGTTTCTGGAGCTGTATTAATTTGTGTAAGGCTGTTTCTAAACATGTCTAGACAAAATTATTTATGCAAGGAAAAGCATTTAATTTTAAAAAGTTACTGTATTCTGGCAATCTCTGCTTTAAAAAGACTGTGTAGGCTTACAGTTGGATTGTGCAGTCATAGATTCTAGTGGTTCTCCTTAATCTATTTTGTAAAATTTTCTCTATGAAATATTTCTCAAGACTTACTACTTTCTTCTTTGTGACATTTAAATTAAAAATATATTTTGATGAAGCCTTAACATTACTTTTAACTATTACCTATGGATAATTAAATATAATTGAAAGTATTTAGTTGTCTGTAATTACATAGCGACCAGCGAAAATGTTAAGAAGACATTTCTTAAAAGCATTTTTTAAAATATTCCCAATTTATCTATAATTGTTAAATTATGTAAAAAAAATACTATGACTACCTAATGGCATAAGTGTATAAAGTATTATTCAGAAAGTCTCTAGGAAGCAAAATATTTTTAATTGCTTCATATTAGGATATTTTTATAGCATTTTACAGAGTCACCTAAAGCTAGCAGGTAACACACAGAGGTTAAAGCTGAGGTTTCACATGCGTCTAAGCCAAATTCTGAGGGATCTCCCTCCCTATTGCTCCCTCTCCTTCTCCTGATTTGTCATCCACCCTCTTCTTTTCCTGAGTCAAACCAGCCCAGCACTAAGAAGAGCCTCCCATTTGCTCCCAGTCATTTCACTGAGAACCTTGTCTCTTTGTTTTTCTTTTTTTTGGTCATAGTTCTGAGGCAATCTAAGAATATAATGTCTTTCTGTATGGTAAATCCGATATGGATCACACAGAAGAATACTGTGTCAGAGCCCCTTATAAATGGAGAACCACCAGACATTTATGAGCAGCCTGTTCAAGCTATCCAGGCTAATATCAAGAGCAAGTTCACTGGGGTTCGGGAGCCTGCAGCCTCCTAAGGTTGGAATGAGGCTTTACCACGCTCACACTCAGCAGACCTGACACAGGATTAACTGTAGTGACAACCTTGCCTGAATTGCTACTGCAGGGACAAAACTACAGCTCGAGGTTTATGTTATGCAACAACCGAGGACAGAAATCACTATTTACAGATCTGAGACATTTTTGGAAGAGGAGAATCATGTGATTTGTATGTTTTTAAAGCTTTTTACTTTGGCTTTGTAAAACTGTGCACTGGTCTGATTTATTAATCATTGCAGTTATATGCTGTTGATGATAAATGTGTCATTGCCAGACTTTGCAAACACTAGTAGCTAACTAGCTAACTGTTTCTGCAGATATTATAATATGACAAGGAAATTAATAGCGATGTAAACAAATGTAAGGCATATACATAATATTATTCACCATAGCAGCTATAAAGTAAGAATGTGTTTCTTGAGCTGTGATCTGATCTGTTGCAAAGTTTGATGTTTAAGGGCTTAAGGATCTTAAGTTACATGTTTTATCCAAAATTTTGGGCAATATTTTAAAGAAATAAAATGTGTTCAGTATGATACAGGGCAATACAAGCATTGTAGCACATAGCACACCCATACTTGTCTGGAACGCTTCTGTCTCCATGCAGTAATCCATGCAGTAGTCAAGGCCTCTATTCCTTCTCTCAGGACTTAAGCAGGTGGTGCACAATAAAAACTGTTTATTCTGTATTTGCGTAAGTAACATACAAATTTGTTTTAAGATGTCCTAAGCAATTTAAAGGCTACTGCTGACTATTAGTTTGTGTCCTTAGTAATCTACTTTGGATTTACTTAGAGAAAAGTATTTCTATCTTAAATTGGGTTCTCTGGTAAATAAACATGCTTTGATTTATGTAATTTCTCAGGCATATATTATTTTTCATTCTCATGCCCTTGCTTCAGCTCAGTCGTCAGTGATATACTGGTAAGAGTAGCTGGGAGTCAGTTTTCTCCTATTGCCATTTTAAATAGCTTTGCCTTTCCCATTTTCACTTATTTTGACCTATCTTTAGATCTATGGGATCCTTACCATATAAAAAAGTATGACTTGTTTTTCATCGTATCTCCTATATTTTTGTAAACTACTTGTTTATTCTGTAGCTTATAGTGCTACAGTAAATGTCGTTAACCCCTCAGGCATCTTTTATGAAGAGCTCATGTATCTTTCATAGCCAGCCTTTCAGGAGAGTTGGTTTAGAAGTGATTGTTAAAGAGAAAGGCCTAGACCTAACAATCAATTATTTTTTTTTCTGTTCCAGCTATGCTTTTTATTGACAAGGAACAAAAAGAATAAGGGAAGGGGAAAAAAAAAAAAGGATGAAATAACACTTATTCCTTTCTGTGTTTTATATTTTAAACATGGAAGCTATGCATAAATCTTTCTATTTTTTCCTTTTTTTCCCTGTGAAATGATTTTGATTATGTATGTTCTCTCCAAATATTTTTAAAATCATCCGGTTATCCTGACACAATCCTGATTTTGTGGGCATTCCATCATAATACTGTGCATTTGCAAGGACAGAAGATTTCAGGGTGCTAAGCTCTCTGGATCAAATTCAGCAAAGGTTTTTGTTCAAGCAGCCCAAAGGCCTATGCTCATCTGCCTGCTAGAATGGCAGATAACATCTTCCTGGATATGAAGGAGCGTAATACCATGCAATTTTTTTGCTATCGTTATTATTTTTAGTTTTTTTTTCCTTCTCAAAGATCACATGTTTAGAAAAAGGAAAAAAAGATGAAGCCTATAACCTAAGGAAAAAGGCAAAAAAGTACATACCTACATTAGTGTTTTTGTTCAGATAGGGAGCAGGCCTCCTAAGCAAACCTTCAAGCATCCCTTTTAACCTTATTTGGGTTTAAGCCGTGGAGTAAATGGAGCGGAGTGGAGGTTGTGTGGCCTGGAATCATTCCTATAAAAGCCATTGAAAGGTGCATTTCGGAAGACCACCTAATGCATGCTTCCTAACATGCTGCAATAGAAAGAAAAACAAACAGAAAAGCCCAAACAAACAAACAAACAGAAAACCAGTTCCTTACCTACCCCGTTTACTTTCTGGAAGACTTCTGTGATATTCTGTGATCCAGTGTCTATGTCTAATACTGATAAATTGGTCCCAAATGCCATTATAATTTTTATTTATTTGTCATGCTGCAGATGCTATAGAAACCTCTATCTGTGATATGTGAAGCCTAATGCAACAGAATAAAATGTTGCCCCAATGGAAGTCATTAGAAGTTTTCTTATGAGTTCAACAGGATTTTCTCAACAATCTTCAAATCCCAAACACCACACACTTGATATAAATTCAAAATGTGACATCCAAACTTTGCTTGATGAGAATTCACTGACCGTAGAACTGTTGAAATTGCATAACGGAGGTTTGTAATTGATGATGTCAGCTTTGAAGAATGTAAGAAAAGAATTAATCCCCAAATGTATAGTTTATTTGCTGCTTCTTACTGTATCTACTAAGCAGTGTTCAGGGATAACAAGATTTTTAGTGTGGCCTCTAGATGGCACAGTGTTTTGGTGTCCTGTAAGTTCATAGGATGCCAAGTAGATGTCTGCATAAAAAATAGTCTCTAGAGAAATAGATCCTTTGCTATAAAAAGTAAAATTAAGTAAAAATCGGAGGCTTCCTATAGAGAATAAAATTAATATTTCATCAGTGACCACTTTTCTACCATTCAAAATGTTCAATGTATTTTTATTTCTATTGTCTGAAGTGCAAAAGTATCCTTGAAAATAATTTAGAATGAACCTTTACCGAATGGTATCATCCTGGTTAAATTGTCTAGTTTGTCATGTTTAAGTTGTCCAGTCTTTGTCAACAGGCTTATTAGGATCCCAAGTAGACTCTGCTTTCTACTCAGTCATGATGCGTCTGCAGCAGAAACAGGTTTCTGGCCATTAAGGTTGCTGTTGCAGTAGTCTGTAGATTGAAGGATAGGTAAATTATTACAGTCAGGAAATGAGAAGCTCCACAACTTGAGGAGGAAAGTTTCAGAAAAAATGTTATCTTTGTAGCTAAAATATTTATCATGTGCGTATTTTACAGTTTCACCTGAAAAATAAGGTTTAATGAGTATAATGATAGTAGTTGTTTGGCATCAGTTTTGCTATTGGGATATTGCTCCTTTGCAAGGTATAAGAAAGGAGTCAAAAGCACTTAGAGACGTGTAATAAAGAGCCAATATTTAAAGAACTGAAATACACCAATATTTGAGATCAATTTGTACATGATTTACCCATATTCTGAGGCAGTGCTGATCTATACAATATAAAAGAATGGGTTATCTCTCTCAGTAGATACCCAAATGCTGGAAAGCCAAATAAAAATCCCTTTATTAGGGGCATTGAGGGCTCATCATGCACAAATTTCTAATCTATATCTTATCTTGCACTGTGTTCCCTACTTAGGAACCTATAGTTGGAACCTTCCCTCTGTAAGTTGCTTTGTTCAGGTATTTTTACTATGTGCAAGGACATTGCAAACAGGGTAAATGTAACCTGAAAGGACAAGACATTTGTTGGTGAATAGGCAACATACTTAACTGGGGCTAAGATACTAGACTTAAGATGCTCACTGCTGCCTTATGAGATGCTGGCCAAGCAGTTCAGTCATGTATAAAAGTCAGCTATAATTCCATTGCTCCTCAAGATGTTTTTTAATGAGTTTTAGACTGTTCACTCAAAACAAACTTTGCAAATAATATGAATGTGGGGCTGTTCTTCCTCACTCTGTTTATCTAAACTGCAGATATAGAGTATATTTTGGTTCCCTATTGACCTGGATGTCTGCATTTCTTACTTGGAGAAAGTAAGATTGTTTATGCCCAGCTGGGTGAATCTGAAGTTTAGATGGCTCTGGACTTCAGGATGGGATGCATGGAATAGGAATAAAGACAAAAATTTGATTGTTAAGAGTAGGTAAATCTTAGGCTTTCTCATAAAACAAAGATAGAATAAGAACCTGGAATCTGGAATCTTTTCACTTGGCCGTTTGCTAAGGAGTTTGGGATGTTTGTTGTGCGATGAAGCATTCAATATTTTTGAATATTTTTTCGATATTTGATTTTTTTTTACATAAAACATTCACATAAAACATTATCTAACAAATATCTAATATGATAGAATTGCTACAGATTCTTATCTGATCAAGTGATGTCTCCTGCCTCTCATGATCAAATTATGTCTCTCTAGAAAAGCTTTAGTGTAATGGTTTTTTATATGTGATAGAAGATAAAGTTAATGACATGCATAAATATTTTCCAAATTTACATTGTTTCCTAAGCAAGTTATGCTTTAGATATACATATGTAGATGATAAAATATGTAGAAAATGCTATCTCTAATATTGCAACCAACTTTCTAATCCCTTAACAAGTCAATTTTCTGATACTGTCTGTAGGCAGTATTTGAACATAATTCTTTCTGTGTTTGAACTTTAATTAAAAAAATAAAAAATCAAGAACTTTTTTAGGAGTAGCTGCAGCTGGGAGATTGAGGACTCAAGAGTACTTAGCTCAAAAGAGCTACTGCCAGTTATAATTTGGAAAGAACATTGGGAACATTTTCTACAGAGGACTTTTTTTTTTTTTTCCAGATTATAGCAGAGCTCTCTCACCTTGCATTAGCTTTTTTTTTTAATATCATATGTTCATAATCCACTCTCTGGAAGTTAAAGACTTCCGTAAAGCATTTTTATCTGCAGGTGTTTTATATATATATATATATATGTGTGTATTTATATTTTTGGATAGCTTAATCCAAAGTCTTTTTCCCTTTCCAATTGTCCCTTCACCCTACCCTAATTCTTTTTTTTTTTTATTGTTTATTAGCCCTTCATTTAGATATTTTGTATTTTCTTGATTTTTTTATAGATGCATATCCGTTAAGGCTGCAAAAGAACTACAATTTGTTATAATGTTCCTACATCGTACGTTATGTTTTAACAGGATGTAAGAAGAATTTAGGCTCCTTAACAGTTGTCTAAATGACAAGAGGAGCAATTTGGGAGCTCATCAAGGAGACCTTTGGTCTACTTCATGCTAAAACTTTCTCAAAAAATCATAAGGCATTGATATGGCTTTTCATAGTGCCTTATGTCTAGTAGAAACTTCACATGTTTAAATCTGAGAATTTAATTTCCTTTCCCTCTTTTCCACTCCTCTCCTTCCCCCTCCAAAAAAAACCAACAAATAAACCCCACAAAGTCAGTATTTTGCAGTAAATTTTCAGTGGGCTAGGTTAGGCTTTCCCACAGTATGTACAGGTGTGATCACTGTGTACAAAGAAACGTAAGTTTGTGTATGCAAACAGGTATGTATGCTAAAGTAATTGGGCAGATTGGCTAATTATGTTTTGAGGCATCTGGTTGCATATGAAGTCTACAAGCATATGCAGAATTTGGTGTCTGCAAATGAATGCAATCACAAGTGTTGGCAAATTAAATGCAAGGATTTAATTTTACTCTGTCAGATAGGAGGGAGCTTGCCTATTCTGTACTAGTTACTTTTTTTCCTTCAAAGAGATCCTAACTCACTTTTCAGAAGATTTAGAAGGAAAATGTTTCACCAACTTGTTTTTTATGTCCTGAGTGACAATCCACATCCTTTTCTTTCCTTCCTGTTGGATCATTTTACTTTTACCTTAGTCTAAAAGCTTGTGTTTTTTTACTGGTTTGTTTGTTGTGCTTTGTTTTCTGTATGTCTTTTTCCTTAGACCTCATTAAAAGCAAGATAATAAAAAGGATATGAAAGAGGGCGCAGATATTGTAGGAAACTGTGATTGTCACAAGCCCTTTCTTTGATGTATATTTCAGTTATCTGCACCCCAGAACCTTTGAGTGTCTCATAGATCTCCCCTCAAATTTCTGGAATTTGCTTATATCAGTGAGGTTCTTCCAGCTGATATCTGGAACACTTCTTTCAGATGTTTTATGCAGTGCTTTAAAGTACAGTATTTTAGATAAATCAAGATATATCATTGTGTTGATAGTTGGGGTTCTCTGGATTGCACAGTCATCTCAGGCTATGGGGGCAATTGCAGCCCCAGTATTGCAAAGACTGTCAGCCATAAAAATAGCAAGACATGAGAGGAAGATAAAATCTTCCAAATCCAATTAGACTTGAGCTCATACTTAAAAACTTGCAAAACTAAGCATAACCAAGATACAGTCCAGCTTTGCTTTTCTTTACTAGAAATGAAATAGATTTTACTTAGCTTTCAAATGATGCTACTCAGCAGAAAGTACTGCATTTATTATTATTTGATGTGTTGTATGTTGCAATGTTTCCATATTATATGATTGCATATGGGCATGCACACTTTGTGTACAGATCTTTCACCATTGATTATGCTACCTGGAGCTGAAACTGCTATTGCCTTTATTTAAAAAAAAAAAAAAAAAAAAAAAAAAAAAAAAAAAAAANAAAAAAAAAAAAAAAAAAAAAAAAAAAAAAAAAAAAAAAAAAACACTGTATAGTTCAGAATTTAGTCATACAAAATGTCTGAATGGAAATTTGTATTCGTAAATTTTGTATTTTTCTTCCCAAAGAAGAAAGCCAAAGTTATGGAAAGCATAAACAAAATCAGCATAACTGAGAAATGGATTTTTGTTTTAGACCGTTGCCAGTTTATCACTAGGTGTGTGCTTTTATGCTTTTACTCTGTACATCAAAACTAGAAGATACAGATCTTTCATTTCTCTTTATTACTTCAGAGGAGTTTTTCTGAAGTGGTGATTCATGAGTAACAGGAGGAATACTACTTGCTTATATGTTTGTAAGTGAACCAAGTCAAAACAGTTCTTCTGTGTTCAAGGGACTTGATTCGTAGAGTTTTTTCAATTTAAACATTTACTCCTTTGGTATGTCTTGACAAGTCATAGCTATATTTTAAGAATAGACATTTTTAGATTCCTGATTAAGATTCCAGAATGAAAACCCAATGTAAAAGTCATGTGTTACTTTTCTATATCTTATTTATATGAAAACCGCTAATATAAAAAAGAATTCTGGAGATCTGTCTGTAGATCCGGCGACCTTCCTAAAGGAGTTGTTTCAGAGTAATTGCCAAATGCCTGCATAAATGCAACAAGCTACTGGGAAAAATCATGAAATAAAAAGTCTTTCAAAGCTGCAAAGAGAAAGCACTTATGGCTGAGGATATTGCTATGCCACAAATTATTGAAGTCTAGGAGAGTACTCTGAGGAAGTGTCAGTATTTATTTCCCCCAGTTTCATGTTCTTACGTAGGCATCTGCTATGGGCTACTGTCAGAGGCAGGTGCATGCTAGGAGACAAATACTAGGCAGGACAGACTTTTAGTCTGAGCCAATGGAGCTTTTGCTTGAGTTAAAATGATCCATCTGTCTGTATCTGTATACATGCCTGCAAATATATGTATACCAGCACATGTAAACACATGTGCTGATCAACTCTGTGTTACAGTGAAATTGGTTTGTGGAATCTAAATTTTAAGAAGTGTAAAATGAGAGAGATGGTGATCGAAGTGATGTGAACAGTACCCCCGAATGAACTGCTTACTGTTTCTACTATGTCATTTTAAATACATGCAACTTTTCTGAACACCAATATTAAAAACAGGCTCATGCATACTGTCTAACAAAAGAAAAGGAACGCCACACAAAGCAGACTTCTTTCACTGACCAGTAAGTATTACCATATGCAAAGCATCATCTTAATTTGTGTTTTTTTTTCTTGGTCAAGAGGACTTAGAAAATGAAATAATACACAGGAATCAACTGTCACTGGAAGAAGTGCTATAGGAAAGGTATCTACCAAAGACTGTACCAGCTCTTTACTTGAAAGAAAACTTAATTGGTGAAATTATGTATGACTTGTTTGTAAAGGCTCATAAAATATCCTGAATGTGTTCTGTTTGTACTACCGCTTATCAGAATTACATACTTTTTGTTTACTTACAGTATGAAAGAGGCTGGTTTAGGCCATAAACAGTGGAGGGGTGGTCCCATTTCATCAAACTGCAAGCAGTGTCCAGTAGTTTATACCAATCCTGTTTGTGGATCAGATGGTCACACATATTCTTCTCAGGTAAGAATTAAATAAAGAATTGAATTATTCTTTCATTGTTCCAGTCGATTCTAGCTCTTGGAAAGCAAATAAAAAATGTAACAGAAATTATTTTCACTGAAATACATATTCTACATACCTATTATGTGTAGTAAGATGAAGCAAAATGGTAGAAAATTTCTAGTAGCATAAAAAAAAAAAAAAAAAAAAAAAAAAAAAAAAAAAAAAAAAAAAAAAAAAAAAAAAAAAAAAAAANAAAAAAAAAAAAAAAAAAAAAAAAAAAAAAAAAAAAAAAAAAAAAAAAAAAAAAAAAAAAAAAAAAAAAAAAAAAAAAAAAAGACGTAATGCAGTTATGCTCCGTAGTGTGACAGAGCCCTGGATTTAAGTTTATCTGCTGAAGACACCAATGCATTGTTTTGAGTAGAAAACAAAAAGAAAAAAAAGTGGAAATGTTGTGCGGATCTCCAGTTTGAGGAGAAAAGTAAAATCTGAGAAGTCAGTTTTTCCTGTTGACCTCTAAGAACACATTCTGAGCACCTAGACTTACAAGAAAATACACAGTAAAAAATACACTAATGTAAACAACAGTTGAACATCTTTCTTCTTTGTGGCAGGTTTTTATATATTTGAAGACAATAATCAAATTTTCCTTCTGTGTTCCTCTATTCCTCTCTTTTCCACCCTACTTATTTGGAATGAGTATTATCATTGCAAATATGTTACTGTTTGCTTACTTGGTCTTTTGTAGAGAAAAGAGTTTGCTCTTGTCATATTGAAATCCAATAACCTTGGCATTATTAGAATGCTCAGCTAAAACTTTGGAGATGTTACTGGGTGATAATAATGCTGAAACGAGCTTGGTTTGTTTAGCATATCTTCTGAAGACTTTCAGCAGAAAAATGTTTGGCTAGCATTATCCACTGAGTTCTCTGCAGGAGAAAAGAATGTGTGCTCTTGAAGGACCTGTTCTTATCAGAAACCCCAAGAAATTCAGTAATGTAAAAGGAGCTGCTGCTCTGTTAGCTCACAAAGCCATGTCCTTTTACTGCTAAAATGTTTTCAGTAGTAAATAATATCCAGTGCTCCAGATAAGTATATTAGCAATAATAGCAACCACAATGTTGATTATTGAAGATTAAACTGTCACAAACACACAAATTCTTTATTCATTACCTGTAAAGACAAAATAGTTTCTTACATATCGTTTAAACAAATGTTTCCTGATATTTACAGGTTCTAGAACTCCTATTTGTTGTATTGATTTTTTTTTTTTTGATTTTCAACTGCAGCCACATACTTTGACTTTTACAAAATAGGGTTAGGGTTTGCAGGAGGGACTGGCTATTGAATTTACCACAAAATATCTTCTCTATTGTTATGTAATAAGACTGTTAGTATATAACTAGAGTTTTTTTTTTCATTATTGATACTTCTTATGCTTTTATCTTGAATCTTACATTAGAAAATGTTTTTCTTCAAAACCTATTACTCCTGGATTGGGAACTGTGTAAGAGTCATGTATTTCCTATTAAAAAAAACACAAACAACAACAAAAAACATAAAATGTAATTCCAACACTCATACCAGGATGCTTGAGGGTCAGTCTATTGAACAGAATAATAATAGAATAGAATATTGAATATTAGACTTTTTACTTATGAAAAGGGTGACTCTTTTCCAATGACACTGAAAAGTTTGATTCAGGTACTTAAAAATGTATTTAGGTACATTCCTATTTTCATTCAGACCTTGAATCTGAAGGTCTGCATTTTGTTAGACATTAGTTGAATTTTTCATTTAAGATTTTTTTACTGAGTTGTGTGAAAGCTCCATCATTCTTTTGAACCACCAAACATGGCTTCTCCATAAGTGTAAAATAAGTCCTTAAGATCTTGCAACTTACACAAGATAGATAAATCGATATAGTTAAATAGTGAATGAGCAACTTATTAAAGTAATTCACAGTTTATTCAATAGTCTCTCCCTGCTTTCTTGCTGATGTTCCTGTATATAAATGTCACAGCTGTTTTCTTTTAGCTTCATTGCCTGTTCCAACAGAGGCACAGAGGAACCCTCACAACCCGTGAGGAGAATAGAGAACAACAATAGAAGAAGTAGATCTTAGTTATAATGAAGCCTTTGTTTCCCCTTTCCTTTCATTTTGGAAGTTGGCAAGTTCTCTGGAGGAAGGAGCAGAAAAAAAAAATTTGGAGCCCCTCTCTATCTACCGTGGCGCTGCAGAAGTGGTTCTCTCTCCTAAATAAAAGAACGGGGGGAAGTGGCATGAGGAGAAAGATGAAGAAAAGAATATTAGGAATATTTTGTGACAAACAAATTCTATAAGATTATCTAAAAAATAGTTTTTAAAAATCTTAAGAGTGGACATTAAAAAAAAAAAAAAGATAAACTATTCAGGGCAAGGTGGAAGACTCTAGTTCCGCTAACGGCACTTCTATCTAACTGTCTTTGGGAAAGAAAGCCAGTTGAGCAATTTTTGCACAGAAATGCCTGTTTTTACATCCATGAAGTAATTAGCACTTGTTTTTAGAATCACTCTTGTCCACAGTGAATTAATCTGAGACATGTAGTAACTTTTGTCAATTAGCTATATGTTGATTGAACACTGATGCCCTGGGAGGAGAGGTCAGAGTTGTTTCACTTTGTGTGGAAACATATGGAAATAAATTCCATATTTATTTCCTTGTAGAAATTCATTGTCAAATGTCTAACTTAAGTAATGCCATGTTCTGAATAGTCCTGTAAGCTGATGTGGAGCCTTGTGGCCTCTAATGGCTTGTCTGAAGTAGTTGTAGAGGAATTTATGAATAGAGATAAGATGTAGATAGTTTTACATATGTGTTAAGAATAGCAATGTTCTTGCTAAGCAAAACATGCTTTGCTAAACAAAGCATGAAGAATGCATGGAGTAAATATCTATTTACTCTTTCTCAGTAAAAGCTGCAACCTATGTGATAATACCTCTACTCCATGTCCTTACACAAGTGCAATTGAAAAACAATTAAGCATCAGAGAGCATTTACAGGGCTTTCCCTCTGGCCTCCCACTAGCTGGTAGATATTGAGTCTAGATTTAAGGTAGCAAAATGTTTAAAAAAAAAAAAAAGAAAAAAAAGAAAAAAGAAAAGTTTATGACTACAGAAGGTATGTCTTAGTTTATAAATATTTATTTGTATATTCTTTCAGCAATAGTCTGATTTCATATTCTGTGGTACAGCTATATCAAAATAGAGGTCCTTACCAGGTTATTTCAGGAGCATTCATTTTTTAAGTGGACATAAAGGTGAATGTTTGTGTTCTTTATTCCAGGTAAAGTTTAGTTTCATGGTGTCATGAAGGCCCCTTGAAGGAATTTAGTGTAGTTATATCAATTTTATTTTATTAAGAATGCATTTGTTAAAAGTTATGCCAAATTGTGCAACACAAAATAGAACAATCTCAGGACAAAAGTTCAGTAAATAGTTAATAATATCATACAACATAACCAGCTGGAAAATTATCTAAAGAACATTACTTTGGAATGGTTTTCAGTTCAAACACATGTGAAATGCTCCATATTAAACTATGTAGTAATAGAAATTTCACACACTTTCTACTTTGGGGAAAAAGAAAAATGATAATAATGGTTGGGCATTGGAAAAGTTGGAAAAGTTAACTTTTCTCTCTATAACGTTAACTTTTCTCTCTATAACTGAGAGTTAACTGAGCTTGTTCAGGGTCAAGTAAGACTGTCCTGTTGCCCATTTTGGGAGACCAAATTTTGTTCTATGTTCTTAGTGAATGTTTGCCACACAATTAGCCACTTAGAGTCAGTCAAAAGGAAAAGTAGTGAGTATAAAACATTCATCATAGTAGTGCAAGATTATTGGAGTGAAAATATTACGTAGTGAAATGCTGACTGATCAAAGTGAACATTTCTTATGTGAGAAGAAATTCAATGTAAAGGCATAAGGCACTATCCTTATTAGAATGATTTTATAAACAGCCTTTACTTGATAATGCTTTAAATAATATTGCA
The DNA here is from genome assembly GCA_013398315.1 of Nothoprocta pentlandii. Lineage (NCBI taxonomy): Eukaryota > Metazoa > Chordata > Aves > Tinamiformes > Tinamidae > Nothoprocta > Nothoprocta pentlandii. Next base: position 1,953,777 of record VZSG01000018.1, on the reverse strand, counting down.
TGTATTTTATATTTTATTTGTACAGCTTTACCTTTTGCATTTCTTTAAACATTTGTTTTAACTCTAGGAATTCTCATATGCAACTGTGTATTAAGGCTCTGTCACTCCCGTGACATCCCGTGTATCTTGTTTCTGGCCCTATCTTTCCTGGGATTAATAGGAGAATAAACCGGATGTGCAGTGCAGCTCAAATGGGGTGTTTAGTGGCAGCATTTGGCAGGTTGTCTTACTTGCCAGGAATACAACTTCCTGCTGGCCAGTGCATGTGCAACAAAACCAGCGTGGCTGCGAGTCATAGGGTAAGGTTGTGTCTGGGTGGCTTCTGTTGGAACAATCCACACACCCAACTGACTGTTTCAAGGTGCCTTTCTGAAGCGTGGCCTCAAGGAATGGGTCAAATATTGGATGAAATTGTCTTTTGGCCATTTTTTGAATATTTAGTTACAAGTCTGACATTTCTTATAATAGTCTGGAGTTTTCTGTGTCTGGGTGAACAGGATCCAATCTTCAAGTAGTCCTACTATGACAAAATCTATTTTTAAAATAGATCAACGATCAATTTTTGAATACTTTGAAAACACCACAGAAATATATTCATTTTTAAAATACACTGGTTGCTCCATAATTTTATTCCAGAATCATCATCAGTAATTCCTAGATCAGTTGTCTGGCTAGCAGCAATTTTTCTAAGTCATTTTCATTCTGATGGTGATTTTTTCTTAATGAAATATTTTCTCTCCTAACTATGGAAAACTCATGTAATTGGTGATATCCCTATAGGTAGAAAATAGCAATAAAAATAGTATCTTATAATGATAAGATGTGGAAAAGCAAGCAGTAACAGTGAAGGATTTACAGATTTATTTGACCCTTTTTTTGTTTTTTGAAAAGTCAAAAGATAGAACAACGTCTGGGAGTTAATAAATAATCTATGATAAAAATAATATAACAAAATGGGGTTGGAAATAGCAAGTGGCAAACGTGAAAAATGACTTGGGTCTTGACCTGTCAAAATATAAGTGTTACAGAGAAGGAGGGAGGATGGAAGATGCATGTAAGCACTTATTAGAATGGTGGAAATTTAATGGTGCATGGTATAGTTTTGTTGTCTTGCCTGGAATAAAATGCTGGACTGTCAGAGATCCATAATTCCATTTTCTGTTAAACGTATCTTCATGTGCCGCAGGAGCAAGGGAGAGAGATGTGTTCACAAGAGCTGTCCCTGTACGTATCATCTGAGTCTTAAGTAGCCCCTCCAGATATGAGGGTAGAAGAAATGGAAGGAAATGAATTGAAAAAGAAACTTCTGGATTTTTTTTTTTTTTTGAGTGATGGGATGTGACTCTTCCAGAAAGCATTTTTTCCCTATACTACCTATGTGCTATAAAAGGTAGTAAGGTTAGGTCTTTAGATAGTCATGTTCCTAAATTAATGGAACTGTAAGCATCTAAAAAACTGCAGAACTTTGAATGAACTTAAAATGTCTACAGAAAATATAATTATTCAAATTAAAGTTTATTAGAACCTGCAATTAAATTGAGAAATCAAACCGAACAAAGTGTTCAGCTTCTACAAGAAGAATGCTTACACAGTGTTCATGTAGGTCACGTTGGCACTTGGGAAGAATGTGAAATACTGTGAAGTTTCAAGAAGCCACATCAGTCATTGACCAGTAATTTATACTGGTAGTGCTAGTCATGCTCTTGCAGAGTAAAAGGAAAACAGCAGTTTATGTGATTTAGTGCATCTCAGTGAGGTAGACTAAAGAATCATCTTCTAAGTAACTTTATTTTTATATTTGTAAATTTGAAATCTCACTATGAAGTACTGTGGCAGTAAAAAAAAGTAAAAAAAATGCAGCTACTTCTTTCCTGAAAACAAATTCAATCTTGTCAGCTTGGTAAGAGTGTTCCTAATGTTTCTTCAGATTTGCAATATTTCTTATGTTTCTTATGTTTAAGTTTTCAATATTTCTAATACCAATATAATAATCAAGAAGACATTTGTAATTCAGAATTTTAGAATTTTAATTAAAAGAGGATCTCTGTGTAGTCTTCTGTAACATGTAAACTACTCTTATTCAATTATCAAATTGAATATTACTTTAATAAGGTACATGATAATTTAATATGTTACATTTAGGATTCAGCATTGTGATTCACACATATCACAGCTCAGGCATGTTAAGTTGATAGTTGTAAAATAATACTGTTCTTTAGCTGAACCACAGAAAACAATCTTGGATTCAAGCTATCTGATGTGTAGATGGTGTGATTCCTTGTAACCATAATCATTTTCCTTCCCAAATCATTTCAGTTTAAAATATCCATTCCTGGATATAGGAAAACACATCTGGATATTTTGGATTGTTTGAATTTTACAAGCCGTAATTAAAGAAGAAAAAATAGAATTTTTAGAAGTATACAGATGATACTCAGAAAAACTGAGAATGTTTTTGCCAACTTTCAAAGAAAGTCTTTAACCTTTTCTTGAAAATATGGAGTCTCTCAGGAAACATACTGTCTACATAACTTCAACAGTTTTATTTAGAAGTGTGGTTGTGATTCAACTTAGTTTCAGTTCTTTTCTAGCAGATAAAGCTGTTCAGCCTCTTTGCTTACATGTGCAATACCTTTTAAGCAGTCTGCTTTCTGCTGCATTTACAGGAAGAAAATTAGGGAGCCAACATTTCTTTCACAGACATCATACACACTGTACTGTTCAGGATTGCTTTTTGTTGTTTGTATATTTTTGTTTGTTTTGTTTTTACATTAATTTTGAGATTAAAGTGCAACTAGTCACTTAACAATCATGTTTGGTCTTGTAAGAAGATGTGGATAAATCAGAAAAAAATTAGGGAGGTAAAATGGTTAAGTCCAGAAAGATCTATATATTGATGTTCATGAAAAGAGAATTATGAGAAAGGTAGGAGTCTGAGAAATAGGAGTGAACATCAGAGGTGGAGCCTTTAGATTGTACTGAAGTTCTAGGGAAAAAAAAAATGCAGTGCAGCATGACCTTCCTGAAAGAGAAAAATAAGAGTTCACGAAGCAAATTGCTGCTCTTGCTCTTTATTCAAAATGCAACACAAAAGACCTGCCTTTGATTCATCCTGATTTTACTCTATATTTGGTTGTTTTTGACAAAGTTAAAATGAGGAAACATATCCTGTATGTTTTGAAACGAAGTAGTAAATGTAAAAATTAGGGTCATTGCTGTATTTCTCTGCACAAAAATATTTCTTGGAAATATTGTACCACAAGGTGCTTGTTTCCTGGCAGGGTGAAACATTGTAAACATGGAATTTCACAAATGATAACACACAAAACCTACTATTTAGGACTTACATATCTAGTTCTTCTTAAAATGTTAGCATATTTCTTAGTTGCTGAAGAACCTAAGAGAAAGGAAAGCTCTAGAGGTATTATGATGGCAAGAAAACTGGGAGCACCTATGTGATTTTCTGATCACGTAACTTCTGATCCAAAACATGATCCTGTAGGATATCCAGTAGGACACTGCTCAGTGTTTGATCTGAATATAAATGAATACAGAATTTATTTTCATGTGAAAATTCTTTTGAGATTGTCATTGCATAGTTTAAATATCCTAGGGACCTAGGCAGAATAGCACAGCATGGACTAACTAGGTCTTTGTACAAGAGATTTGCTGTTTCTTTGTCCTCGTAATTGAAGACAAAGGAGCATGGCTTTTGGATGATATTTTAACTCACACAAGATTTTTTAAATATTTCAATTTAGATATAATTAGATATAAACTGAACTTGTTTAATTAGTAATGCAATCAGTGAGCATGGTTTAAGAAACCATATCACATTAAAAATACAGTGATAAAGCATGTTAATAGTCAGTAAGTAGATTCTTTTAACAAAGTTCCATGCTCTGATAAGTCATTTGAGTCTTATTAGAAGGCTTCAAAGCTCTGCCATTATCCTTATTTTAACCGTTGCTATTATTCTGAAATTGGCATGTCAACTGAAAATTTCTGATGACTATTCTTGACTGAATTTCAACCAAAATATCCATCAAATTCTAAGAAGGAGGTTTGGGAGAGTTAGTTATTTTGCTCACAATTTAAACTTTTCTTTGGGGAATCATTTTCAAATTTGACATGTGAATTGACAATGCAAGAGTTAGCTCTGTGGGCAAAATATTCCTTTTTATTTCTTTCTTGAGAAACCCATCCAAAGTACAAAATTTCGCATGTCAGCTTTTGTACACGTAGCAGTAGTGTACACCAAGAACCTCACGAACTTCTAGGGTCGAGGGACATTCTGTGCATCTAGACCTCTGACTCTCAAAGTTTGGAGAGTTTGAAGCAGAGAGTCTGGGAAAGTGAGGAGATTTGGACTGTGTCACCTATGACTCAGTAAGAGCCAGAATATAGAGTGTAGATTTAAGTATTGGGATTTATATTTTTGAAAGAGAAATTATTAGCATCAAAACTTTACAACAAGCTAGAACATATTTAAGAGACTATTATTCTATTTTTAAATTGAAGAAAACTAGGAAGAGAAGAAATAATATAGAAAGAATTAATATGTTTATATTTGCCCCTTTAGTTAGTCAAGACTTTATATTTTTGTACTTGAAATATTTTTTAAAAGATGTTTTAGACATTGTTGTTTTTTTACAGAATTTATTTTCTTCTAGGAAGATTGAATTATTGATTTGGAAAGGAGATACATTATTTTAGGACAAAAAAGACTAATAGATATTATTTTTTTTCTCAATCATTTTTCCAATTTACTAGAAATAGTGATATTCAAGTAAGGATATCATAGGATTTTGTCACTGAGCATGAATTAAGCTTTCATTTGAAGGTAAAACTTGCTAGTTTATCTGTTTGCAAAATGTGTATCATAAGATGATAATGTATTTACCAAACTGAGTAGGAACATAAAAATTCAGATGCTGATTCAGAAAGATTCAGATAGATGCTTAGAAGGATTTTTAAAAAACTTCTAAGCAGCATGTGTCTCAACCTCTAAGAATGTTTGAAAGCCAAGACAGGTAGTTGTCTTATTTAAATGAATCACAGTAGGCATCTCTGTCTGCATCTTTCTGTGAATTAGTTTGTTTTCTAGGCTGCCCTAAAAAGATTGCATATTCAGGTGACCTGATTTCAGGTTTTTCTTCTTACGTCATTGGGTTGCACATGATGAGGAAAATAGGCCAGAACTATAGAGGTAAACAGGAAAAACTGCATATAGATTGTTTTGTTGTGTAAATTTATTTTTTCTAGCTCCATAGCCTTGTGAACAATGTATCCTCATTTCTCTTTGAAGCACGAAAGATTTCCTCTGCCTATAGTCTTGTTTCAAAAACTGTAGTTATCTTCGGTTCTGTTGTCAATATGATAGTTGTATGCCTTTATGGTTAGCAGTTTCTAATGTTTTCTTTTTAAGCAATAGTACCTGTCTGCTGAAAAGCTTTTTACTCAAACGTTTATTGTTCAGGTAGGTGATGGATGTGATTAACAAGTTGGCGTAGAATTAGGAAAGATCAGATGAGGTTGACAGGAAATTAAGGCACTTTTAGTCCTGTGGATTATACTTCACAACTAAATTTACTGTTTAATATTTAATTACTAAATCCTAAATTAGTTGAAAATAAGGTGTCTTGGCTTTATGTTTAGCTAATTGTTTTAATTTGAAATCCTGTGTTGTAATTGCTTGTTGTTGGCTGCACCTTGTAAAGAATTATATATTGATAATATAATCATTTTTAAATTATGTTCCCTGCACTCATGCAATTCTGATATTTTCACTTATATTTTAAACTAACCAAAGTGACACCTTTGCAAAAGGAAGCAATACCAGGCATTGTGTCTACCAGTCCTTTGCTGTCTTCCTTGTTTTGTATCAGGTAGCTCTCCATGCTGCACTATATCTGGAGCATGACCAGATTAAGGTTTATCTCCCTTCCCACCACCAGCCCTTTTTCCCCCATCTAATTAATGATAGGAACTACCAATCCAGTTAAAGCATGTTGTAGTTCTTATGTATTTCACTTTTAGAGGCTCAACCCTGTGGCTATAATTTCACATAGCAGTTTACTCAAAATGTGGTAAAGTTTTCATTAACAGAATATATACAGGCTTTGTGAAATAAAGTGAAAAGATAGGAAGTGTGAATGTTGAAAATGGCATGAAACTGGAAAGCATTCCTTATTGAGTATTGGTAAGAGATCATCTGTGCAGTGCACAGTGGGATCAGGTTCTAAAAACTGAAAGAAAGTAAAGGACTCTGGACAAATTTGGAATTCTGTGAGAGATTTCTCTTAGTAAAAGCACAATGAACCTGAATGAAATATTAACATTTCATTCTCCAATATGAACATTTCATTCTCCTCTTCACCAGTTTTCCTTGTGGAAAACAGCAGAAAGACCTTTCCTCAGATTTTTTTTTATAAAAAATCTTTTACCATCTGTTAATGGTCACCTGGAAAATATATAGAAAATAATTGTTTGAGAGGGTATGCCAAATTCTCTTCTCTCAGCCATTTTATTTGGTTGTACTGTAATTGCTAAATTTTTCTGCTCGGCCAATGGATATTTGTACAGTGTGATAGTACTCCCGAAGACTGTGCTGTACAACTTCTGACTGGGAGAGAGAGCGCAGGGATAAGATTCTGGAATATTCCTTTGCTGTCTGATATCCCCAGTTTCACCTGTACTAAGTCTTATCTTTTCTATACTGGGGTGTTTTTTTCAGAATGAAGCAAGCATAATCGTGAAAGTGTCTCATTGGTTAGCATCAGAATCATTATCCATAGGGACAATTTGCAATGATAAAAAAAAAAATCTCATATTAACTTTTTTCTCTATGTGAATTTTTATATTCAAATTAAATTTTTGTAACATGTACGCTACTAACTATCAGCTGAAGCTGAATTTAATTACTCATCAATGTATTTTTAGAGTTGGATAGCATGCCCTCTTTAGATTTAAGTGCACAAAAGAGCTCTTGTTTTCAAGGTAAGGTACAATTAAAGGTGACAGTTTTATCAGAGATAAAACATTTTTCACAGTTGCATAATTATTAGTTATTGGTTGACTAAAGAGTAACTTGCTGTAACTGTTCTGCATTAAATGCAAGAGTGTTCAAGAAAGCATTTCTTTAAGCATCAAATGCTGTAACACATCAAAATTTTGCTAAGATTTTAATTTACATACAATTCATACTCCATCCTACATTGTGAAGTTATGTTTGTACTCCAGAAAAGGTTGTACTGATGTATGTGTATGTGACCTAACTTCAAGCTTGCAGTATTGAGGACTGACTGCAATATTGCTATGGCTTGAAACACAGAATGGATGCAAGACTCACTGGGGACGAAAGTGTAAGCTCTGGCAGCTAACTTATGCTGACTTCTATACTGTTGAGGTGGACCATCTGTGTAGCTGCCACTATATTAAGCAGAGGAAAGGAACAGCTGAGGAGATTATCTATAGACTGCACTAGAAGACACTGGTGCATGAGATGCTGTCCTTTCCTCGCCTGTAGATTCTTGGGTATCCTTATTAGCTTTAGTTTCTTCAAAGCCAGATATTCCTAGCAAGGTAAGATTATTTGGAAAAAGAAATATCTTGTTATTGAGATAGCATTCTCATAAAGGCACAGAACTAAATCTGCAATAAATAAATATTATATAAATATTATAAATTATAAATAACAGTTATTCATGAGGTTTGGCTGTCCAATGAAAGAATTAGTTTTTATTTTTCACATTTCATATTGAGAAATAGTTTATATGTTCAATACCTGTTAGTTTCACTTGGAACTAAAAATGCTTAGCATGTTTCCAATTCAGGTCTTAGAAATGGAAATACAGTTCAAATAGCTGCAAATACAGACTCAGGACCATGCAGAAAAGTTTTAAGCAAGTTATCTAGGATCCTTGGAGTGTCAGGAGCATAATCTTCCCTTTTCTTTCATGCAGTTTCCTGACTTCATTCAGTATACATCTTCCAGTTTCTCTAGTAAGGCTTAAAGGTTTATGCAAGCACTTGTGTCTCGGTCCTACTTAACTGCTAGAACCACTCTATTCTTTATTTTCATAGACAAAGAGCTTGAGGTGATTTGATCCTCAAGATAAAATACAAAATATTGGTTTTGACAGACTTGCCTAATCCTGTTTGTAAAGATTTGAGTGCTTAAGATTCAATTTCTTAGGCAATATTTTAAAACTTCACTCTTTTTTATTAGAAAGTCTTCCTAGTATCTAACCTGGAGTATTTTTTGGATGGCAATTTAAGTCAATTATTTCTTGTAGCATTCATCGTGAATGAAAACATTGTGAATGCCTTTTAGAACCCCCTTACATATGTGAGAGCAGTGAATACTCTTTCCTAAAGACTGAACATCTCCCCTCCTTCAGTCTCTCTTTAGGGATTGTATTTTCTAGGCATCTGAACATGCATTTCACTCTTTTTTGGACTCTTTCCAATTAGCTCATGCCTTGCTTGAAACACCATCTCCAGGCTGGATATAGTGCACTATTTTAAGCACCACCAGGGCTACCTGGAATTATTTTACATGTCTTGCAGATTGAGGTCCTCTTTATACATCATATTGTGGCAGTTTTTGTTCAGACTGTGCAATTTTTGACAGGTCAACACACACAACTTTTTTTCAAACTTTTTTTTTTTTTTTGCTTATTTTGCCTTGGAAGCTTTTTTTTTTTTAATTCCTTATGGGGGGAAAATCTGACTCTTTGAACATCCAGAATATAGACATCAGTCTCCCAGTGTTGACAGGTAACAACTTAGGAATGGAGAATTTAATGAAATATTTTACTGTCATAACTCTATAACAGTGGTTATATGAAGAGAACTCATGTATGCCAAGATAACATACACTGTAGTAATTGCTTCAGAAATATAACTGTTCTCATCTTCACTAGACTAACAGTGGAGCTGCATGAGTCATGTCTAAAGATGACATATATTCTTTGATGTACTTCCCACAGATTTTAATTGCCTGTCTTTAGTTCACTAAACAACTACTTAGGGCAAGTGTTGAAAAACGTTGAGTCTATTTGAAACTGAGCAAGTTTTTAAGTAGGCAGAGTATAAGTATACAAATTGGATTTTGCTGTAGGGAGCTTGACAGTACAAAAATAAGGAACTTTTCATCCTGAAATATATTGCCAAGAGGCTCCGACATGTTAGATATTCCTTGTCTATATTAAAATATATGTATTTTTTCAGTATTGTGAAGTACATAGCTCTGAAGTCAAAACTGCCTATTCTTCTCCATTAAAACAAAATATGCAAGAATTCAATTTGCTGAGGCTTCTCAGAATCAAACATACAAATGAGACATGGTGAAACTCCATGTAGAAAGACAGTATGCTAAGAGAAAAAGAGAATCAAGATCAGCAGATGAAAAGCTAGAAATATAATGACAATTAAAATATTATTTTTCTCAGTTATATACAATAAAAATTGTATTAAAGGGATTGGGGTGAAAGTAGAACAAGCAATTACCAGAACTTATCAAATCAAGATAAATAAGGACTAATATGAAATCCAACAGATAAGTTCTGTGAAAATGCCATGATTTATGTTTTCCTTTGTAAAAAAGTCATGTAAAGTCATATAAGTCAATGAAGGCAAATAAATTAGTTATTGTTTTACCAAACATTATAATTAATAGCTTAGCTTATGTATTTCTCTGCCATTTAAAGTACTCAAAATACTCCTTTTCCCATAAGAAATAATTTTGTCACTATATCTACCATTTTCTCTTCTATGCACTAACACTTTTCATCATGACCTCATATTCTGCAATCCAAAAATTTCTTTTTTCTGTGGAGTTTTTCAGATATGTTAATTGCTTTGCTATAATTTCTTGAACCAGAATTATCTTCCTGCTGTTGTTAGCAAACTGGACTTCTTTTTGACTCATACAAGCATCGTGTTTTTGCTGTCTTATTTGAGAGGTGGAATCTAATTCTCCTGCCTGTCCATAAATTGAGTTCAGTGAATATAAACATTCCAGCATAGCTGTGAGTGGGAATACTGATTTGGAAGTGTTGTGTGCTGATTTCACACTCCCTAACCCAGCTATCGGTGCCTGTATCAGTGTTTCTTAGGATCTGAAAGCAATGTTACTTGCAAATGCAATTGGATAGATATCTTTAAAGAAAAATAAATCTAAGGGGCTAAACTCACACCTCATGCCAATTATATTAACTTTGAAGTGTTTTACTTTATTTATTTTTACCAAATCTGAAATGTGTTTTTATGTTCAATTTTAAATGATGGTCCTGTTCAGGACTACAAAATCGAACTACTCAAAGCCTAAAGCATAGGTAACTGTAGGTTTGACTCCTTAATCTAAAATTCTCTTTTCTTACAAAACGGAAGATCTATCTCTTCAATAGGCACATTTATTAAATTCTATGTTCCATGCTATTAATGATTTTTGCAAGTATTAAAATCCATATTAGGCTGTGTCCTCTCTGGAAAGGATGTCTATTGGACTTCATGACTATCACCTTCCTGGATGGCGAGGGCAAATGTGCAGGTGCACAGAGGGTAGACAGGTCTCCCATAGCTGACTGGGTTGTGCAGGTTCCTGTGCAGAGGGCAGAGCTGCCTTCTTTGCCTCAATTTTCTGGTCCTTTGAGACAGAGATGAAGTGATAGTTTTATGTGAAAATTTCAGGATTTATTTTCTTCCCCTAATATGTTGTCTTTTTGCTACTGAGAGTGGTGCAAAAGGGGCTATTTCAATATGATGATAAAATTTATCTTGTGCTAGCTGGAGAACTGCATGACAGTGCTGTGACAGGGTTAGAAGTCTGTATGAAAGGTGGATAAATTTCTGTACATAGACAGGGATGAGGTGGTCTTAGGTACTTTATCTCCATATTAATAAAAGCCTTCTGAAAAAAAAACGATTCTGAAAAAACTAGTAAAAACATTTTTTGAGAAAGCTCTTTTATTTTTAATAGCTATAATGTGTACACCCACCCATTACTCGTTAGGAGGGAGGAAGACTCTCTCCTAAGAGGAAGAGGAGTACTATTTCGAAATCAACTTTAGGGTTCTCCAGAAATCCTGATAATGTATAATGAAGTTATATTAAACTGGAATTACTCAAATAGAAGATGAGTCAGAGGATGTCAGGCAGAAGTTCTGATGAGATTTTTTTCTGAAGTTGTGTGATGCATAACAAATCACTTTCACATTTTTGTCACTGACTTTCTCAGTCCTCATTTATTTTTTTAGTTTTAAGTCTTTAACCTGACAAATGAGATATTCTGCATCCTATGTTTGAGGAAAAAGTGTTCTCCATAATCACCTTTCTGCGTTCTTGTTCTATAAAAACTATATCTAGGCTCATAAGTTTTTCCTCTTATGTTGTTTTGTATTTTTGGTGCTATCACGCTAGTAAAAGATCTTAAGCCAAATCTGTACCAAATGTCACGAAAATTTCTATGAAGACAAGTACAGGCAGGGCTTACAATAGTGATATTTTCTACATATTTAGTCTTTGACAGTCTATTTTCATGTCCTTGGAACAGTAATTTCATTTCTTCATAATGTTTATTTAATTTTTATATGGTTTCGGAATTGAAGATTTAAATATACAGATCAGAACCAGGCAAATTAATCTATGTCTATAGTGTAGGAGACGGTGTGGAATTGCATCAGTATAACTTTCTTGCTTTCTATTTTTTTTAAATTGTTGTTTTCTAGTTTACAATTATCTAAAAAGTATAAATTAAGTAATAAAACCTACAGTAAATTCATGTTAATTATTTCCCATCACTAATAAATATTGATGTTTTGTTTATTTGCTCACATAATATAAATAAAACCAATGCAGTCTGATTCCCTGTCATATACACACTCAAATCAGTCTAACAAGGCAAATATATGCATACTTGAATTAATCCTAAAACTGCAGCCAAATTAGGGAAGAACTTTTACCTTCTTCTAATCTGATTCCTTCTCTTAGTACAAAGGTAGCGTGTACTTTTCCTAGTATATCTGTAAAGATTTAAGCGCCCTATGAAAGAGTCCTTCAAAATACTTAATGAACTGTAATTTGTGTTATAAAATATGTTTGTTAATGATAGTCGTTTTCTCTCTTACAGTGCAAATTGGACTACCAAGCCTGTGTCTCAGGAAAAATGATCTCAGTGAAATGCGAAGGACGTTGCCCTTGCCCGTCTGACAAATCCACAAATAAAGGCAGAAATGATAGGAGAGGTGAGTGATGGTAATTTGTATGGTATCTTTAATACCATACATGTTTCTAAAAGGAATTAAAACTTTGTTCATAAAGGAATCTGGTCATGACAACCACTGATTTTGCTTGAATAAAACCAGTTTTATTTTATTCACAAGTTGTTTCCTTTGCAGCAGCTTTAGAAAATGTGCCTACAGTAATGCACCACTGTATTTTTCAAGTATAGCTATTTTAGTATGAGTCATTGCTCTCCTATTATTATTCTTTAATACCTTTCAAGACGTGTATGGCTGTACTTAAGACACAGAAAAATGTATTCTTTGCTCTTCAGTGTTTTCAGTTTAACATGCAGGAAAAAGAAGTGTGATGAGAAAGAGAACTTAAAAAAATATCTTTATTGCTGCTAATTGGAGTAGCAGTTGCACTTTAGCATTGGAACTGTAAGTAGAGGCTGTCATAGAAAAGTGAATTTTTTCTTTGAGAAGTGGAAAGGGAATAAATTAGCTTCTTTTTGGACAATGAGTAGTGTGTGAGATTATGCTCCTGGAATATGTAGTCACTCTTCACTGCTTTGTAGCAAGTGGTGGAGTTGGGAAGAAGTGTGTTTATATTTCAGTGAGTCCCAGGTGAGTTTAGAAGGTTGTTCTTAAGCAGAACAAATTTCTTCTTCAGGATTCTGAAGATTCTTCAGGATTCTGAACAATTCGATGTTGAAGTTGTTTTTTTTTATTTTTGTTCCTCTGCTACAACAACTAAACATAAAAGAAACTAGCACTTACATTCTTGGCTTACATTACGCTAATATTTTATTATGCTAATCTATTACATTTCATGCAGTATTCTATAGTTGTTGTGGAAGAGAATTCTTATATTTTCCATTATAAACTGTAGTAATTGCCAAAACTTTTTTTTTCTTCTAGATTAAAAAATCAATTAATTTAGAACAATGAAATCAGGGAATAACTATGAACATCCACCTGTGAGCAGGAATACAAAACAATTAAAAGATGGCTCTGAAAAAATTTTAAGTGGTAATTTACAAACTTGTATAGCAGCTGTAATCTTGGATGGGGGGAAGTCACCTATTTATATTACTAGCCCAAATGAAAAACAGAGTGGAAGAGCCAGACTTGCATAGTTAATACAGCCCCTTTGATAAGAGAAGGGCACTAATGCTGTTACAGTTATCTCCAGTAGCAATCGTGCAGCTACAGCACATGTGTAGAGTTTGCTTAACAGTAAACAGAAAGTACAATTATGAGAGTCGTCTCAGAAGCATTTCTGTGAACAGTAGGCCTATTATTCACCAATGTTGATTTTTTTTTTTTTTTTTTTTTTTTTTTTTTTTTTTTTTTTTTTTTTTTTTTTTTTTTTTTTTTTTTATGTGGCATCACCCTCAGCTTTTAGCAAAATAAAGCGTTTTCTCTGCTGGAAGTTGTTTCATCTGGCAGTTTTTTCATCATAGTGTGTGTTTTTTTTAAGCACAGACTATATCTGATGTAAACATTGACAACAATTTATAGATAAGTTTCATTGGTTTCAACCAAACAGAATTATTTTTAATTAATACTCCTAGGAATGAACTGTTTCTGAAAATTTATACTGCCAAGAGATCAAGATTGCTTGTGCTTAGTTATGTAAGAGAGAAGGAAAAAAGAGTCTATATGAGCACAGGAATTAACAGTAAGCCTGTCCTGGCAGATTGTCAAAGCAAGCAAAATTTTTTTTTTTTTTTTTTGAGTTGCTGCATTTTACTGGAACAGTGAAATTTGAATGTTATTTCTTCATAAGGCCAAAGGCCAGGAGAAATATAGAAGTGAGATGAGTATCATTACTGAATTTTCAGCCACTATTGTAACAGAATACAAATTTTATTATAACTTATGTGTGAGAACCCAATTATTTTCATTTAAACTGAATTCCTTAAGTATTCAAATGTGTATATGCATATATGAATTACTTACAAGTTTAACACAGGTAAAGAAGTGCAGAGTAAGATTTTGGGTATAACTTGAGTAGTGCTTTCTTAAAACACATATCCTTCCCAAAGCAACTTTTCATTTGTTCAGACTTACTGAATCTTACATCAATTCTTTTGTCGGTGTATCTAACGAGGATATAAGGAGAAAGGTATGTCTGTGAATTTTCCTAAAACAATTTTAGTGTACAACTCCATACTCCTTTGGGAAGAAAAATAAAACCATTATTCAGAGGAAGAAAAAGTGATTTGCTTATTAGAATGTGTTTGAACCTAATCAGAAAATCATAGGAACCTCTTGGTTGGAAAGAAGCTCTGAGGATTGTCCAATCCATCCCTTTCCTCAATGCATGAGACAAGTGGGATTTGTGAAACACTTTACCCTGCAGGTAATTCTTTCTAAGTTCTATAACAGAATATACTTAAAGCTTGAGTTCTTAGAAGTGTAGTGCTCCTGGTAAGCATCTAAGGTGGAATGGGCATCCTGGATTTCTTTGGAATTTACTGAACATCATCATCTTACACGGACACTCACAGGGGCCCATCACAGTGTTGATTAAGCATCAGCATCCCTTTTAAGCAGACATTGCTGGAAAGTCAAGCAGAAAGATGTGCCTGCTGTGCTGCTGCTCACAGTTACTGGTCTCAGATATTAGTGGTCAAGGCATCTCTCAGTGTCCAGCATCTCCCACCGCTTCCAGGGATCTTTTTTCCATCCAGGGTCTTCATCATCTTCATCTAGGGACACCTTTGCAAAACCCTCCTCTTCTTTCCTGGATGCATCTTTATGGCTCCCAGCACCCTGTTTTCCCCATGCCCATCGATGTGCAGAAGGACAGTGCACAATCAACCTGCTAATTGGCAAGGGAGGCTCATGTCCCTTTATTAAAGGGGGCATTCGTGACATGCCACTTCTGCATACTCCAAATGTTATCAAAACGTACAAGAGGCCATGCCAGCTACAGTAGCAACCAGTAGGTTGCTTGAGGGCTTGAGGGCTCCAAAGTTCAAATTTCGGACATACAACCACACACAGTCACCTGCTGCCTTTCAATGCTCACCATTTAAACTATTTTTTTCACCAACCACTATAACATATTTATTTGACCTTTTCGTGACATTTATTCAGTGTGCAATTCACCAGCTTCCATCTACTCTTTTGATAATTCGCACTGTCTTAAAAAGCTTTTGGCATCTGGCTATTTTGATTTAACTTAAATCTTGTTTCTGTTCTGTCAAGCTGAGATTAAAATATTAACAGCAAATTTTCTTCAGAGAAAAATTAAATGAGTTAATAATGGACTGGGAGAGGTGGAGGAGATAATACTTTTCTATCAGAATGTTTCCTTATCTTAGTAATGGATTTTATGTTGTTTATTAATCTGTTTCCTTAACTAAAAATAGAACCAAGATATTGTTTTACTGCTAAAGTTTTTTGTTGTTTGGAACTTTTTACTATTTTTAACTCAATCAGGGTTTTCAGCCATATTTTTTCCCAGTGAATGTTAAGTGACAGTGAATTCCTAGTTGGTTTATAGTTTCTGAATCAATACAGAAATGTGTTTGGTTTCTATTCTGAAGCCTATGAATAGTCCTGCAATGGAAAAAATTATATAACGTAAATATATATTGCTAACATCACATTTTTAAAGAAAATAAAAATCTGAGTTGTAGCATTTATTGAAGGGATTAAAGAGGAGAGTAATAGTAAGTTCATTTAAAAATACTTTAATTTTACTATTCTGTTTATTAAAAGAAAAACAAATAAAGGCCAAAAACAGTAAAAAATAGCCCTTACTTTTGTAAGTCTAGATTGTTAACTATGGGTAGAAAAGAGCAATTACCAAAAACTGAAAAAAAATATAGTGACAAATGAAGTTTCTGCCTAGCATGGATAATGACAGGTTTCAGGGCATAATATTGTATTTAAAGTACTTCTTGTCTTGACTATATGAACTTCTTTTGTTGTTAATGCACATCATTAGTGATCATTGCAATTGCCTATAATCTTAGAGAAGACCTTGGCATGATCCCAAAATCATTTAGTCTCTCTTTCCAATTTATTAAATGTTGCTTTCATTATTTTGATCTCTTTAATGAAATGCAAAATATATCTCTTTATAATAGTACATTCATTCTCACTAGAGTACTCATTCTCAATGGTTTTCTATCCATTGATTGAACAATAGAAGATGACATAGATGACATGTTGACTTGAAATCTGTTTTTTTAAAGTATCTTTTCAGGTGTTCCTCAGGATAGAGGATAACACATGTTGCTTCACAACTTGTATTATATGCGATGTAGTTTAAAAGCTGTTGTGAAGTGGCTCAGTGAACAGAGAAATGCTTAGCGGTGTGCTTTTAACAAATTCCTCTAGATGTGTAGTAGAAAGTTCTGGTTTTTATTTTTCTCTTTCATTGTGCAAGAATGAAAAATAAAGCCAAGAAAAAAGTGCTAAAAATTATAGAAGTCCTGTCTATTTTGGTGATTGTTCATCTTTGTTCAGTGGCAGTTCTAATTAGAATGAGGTTCCTCTGATAATGTGTCTGACTGACTGTACAGTCTTATGCTGTATTAACCTCTCCAAACAATTGCAGTCTCCTGTCATTTTCCACAAATCTTGTAGCAGTAGTTGATTATATACAGATGGAAAAATAATCCTACATATCACTTTAGGGTCTCCCAGTTGGAATACGATATATTGGTAAGCTTAATTAAGGGCTCAGGAGCTGTGAGCACTTCACCCCACTAAGTCAAAATTTGATTTTTGAGGTTCATGAGTTACTAAATCATATTCAATTTGAAAAAGGTGGAAATATATACATATAATAATTATTAAGAAATTTATATTTGCATCAAATTGATTTAAAAAACAAGAGTCTTTGTATATATGATATTTAGGTCAATCATATTTTTTAATATTTTATTTACTTATCTAGCAACAAACATAAGCTTTCTCATTTATATCTTGGAGCATCTACTAGGCCAGCTTTAAAAAGATTTTGTTAATTTAACAGTTAATTTTTGGTTAATTTATAAATTGCAAGAGCATAATTCTTGGAATTTCAAGTATATATTTATGCTTGTAAATGGTATAAAAGTTTGTTCTCTGGCAGAATGAGCACGTCATTTGTTTTTTTTTTTAATTGAAACTGGTTGAGTGATATGACACTGGTCAGCCACGATTTGGATTTACCCATAGTAAATGGGTAAATCCAAATTGATCTGAAATTTACTTTGATCTGAAATTTACTTTGTTTCGAGTGGGAATTTTTTTTTTTTTTTTGGTACTGTATTTATCTTATTAGTTTAGAAGTTCTGTAGCTGGAAAAAGTCACATTGAAAAGTAATATTACTGAGTTGGTAAATACTTCTTGAGAAAATGGAGGCTGGTGGGCTAAGCAGTTATAAACATCCCCCTTATAAAGCCTTCTCTGCAATCAACTGTAGCATTGAAAATGTCTCAAAAAATGCAGAATTATGCAGAGGCAGGAATATGTCAGTCTTTATTAAAATGTTTCTATATCCATTAAAAACAGAAGAATTTTCATTCTGGTTGCTTTAGAGGATGTCATAGGCATTACATCAGTAAGGTAATGAAATACTAAATAACAATGAAATTTTTCAGGAAGTTGGATTTTTTTACTGAACTTTTTTTTTTTCCCTTGGTCCAAATACTTGGGATATGCTTGTATTTTTCATCAAGGCATGCTGTTTGGGGAAATCTGGCCATTCAGATGGCAAAAGCCCAGTGTGCCCTATGAAGATGTGCATGGCATTCCTTCACTACGGGAAGATTATTGCTAAGTACATTTTGAACGGCAGAGCAGAGGATGAGCATATGGCTGACAGCACTTAATGGTGGACAGATACCTAGCCAAAGGTACCTGAGACAAAATAGCCTATTGTCAGTTGGCTTGAATTTGATCTCTTGCAATTTGCATATACACTCTAGAAATTTAGGTAACCTTTAATCCCAAAACCTTGAAAACCAGGGATCTAGACAGTGACTATGGTGTCCTATGTTCCTTCTGAGATATCTTAGTGCTCTGATAAATGTGTGTCAGGTCTCATCTCCAAACGGGCTGTTCAGAGGTCTGGCTGATCTGTGTCACAGGCTCCTTCTAGCTTATGTTTCTGAATTTATTTTTCATGGGAACAAAGTTACGACTCTGCTTCAGTACAGAGCCTTTATGCAGTAGGCACGTGCTCTCGTACTCAAAAGCTCAGAAGCAATTGGAGGTCCTGCAGTTTAGATATAGTTTATGGAAAGAAAGAAAAAAAAAAAAACCCTAATCTTGAGGGTAAAAATATGAAACATCAATTTTAATTAGCTGCTAAAATAGAATAATTTGCTCTCCATTTTATTTGAGTAAATTCCTAATACATATTGAAGTAACAGGTCACTTTATATTTTCACTAGGCGAACAAAGACTTTGTGAAAGTAAAGCGTTCTCTCTATCTGATCGTCTAGGGAGGAGAGTATAGCAAATATAGGAAGCTGTTATAAATATCATGCTCTTTGAGTCTAAACTTTTGCTGGGGGAGATAAAAGGGCAATGTTGCATGCTAAAAATATTTTCAGCTAGCATATTTGAAAGACTTTAATCACAGAACATAAGCACCCTTTCAGGGTGCTTCCTATTTCATACAGTATATTTCTGAATTGTTAGTAGCTATTTTATCATATGAGTACCAAGAGCATTTCACTTATTTTACATCAGTTAAATAACAAAACACATGAAAGCTGGGGGTGTTGACAAATGACAGTAGGATTAGAGCCATTGGATTCTGTCATACTGTGTATGCATCAAAGCTTGGAAAAAAAATACAGAGAGATTCTTTTTTAAAATAAATAACAAAAGAGTATTCCCCCAAATCCTCTTATGATTTTATTTACAGAGCAGGATCCTCTTAGTATGTGACCTCAACCACTTTCCCATCATACAGGTGCTGCATACAGGTGCATGCAAAAAAATGTTTTGTTTTCTGATTGCATTCAAAGAGAAAACTGAATGGTTATCGGACTTCACAGATATAGTAGTTTATGACTAAAAATAACTTGTGCGTTAACCCCTTTATCTCTGCTTCCAAGGACAATGCTGCTTGTTGATTCTCTTTTTAATGCTGTAAGATTAAGTCCAGATGAGCATTGAATAAAATCTGTATCCAGAAAGATATACACTAGACCAGGTAGGTCTGATAATATCAATGATTAGATATGGACTAGCCAGGAAAAGCCCTTTTTTATGAGACAATGAGTAAGAATCATATCTAAAACTTGAATGTATTTGTACTATGAAAAGATAAAAGATAACTTTTAAACTTGAAAGAAGAAGAAAATAACCCTTGGAAAAAGGCTACTGTCATGATATAGTGCTTTTAGGGGCTTATTTACAAATATGCTAGTATGCTCTAAAATTTCACAAAATACGCTTTCAAAAAATCTAATTTTATGCTGCCATAGTTCTTACAGAAAATAAGTCATAAAAGAAAGTGCAAAAAGAAACACACTGTTTTTCATCATGGATAACCTCCCCTTCTCACAGATAATAATTTCCAGAAGAATAGGCACAGTTAACGGAAGGAGGCGGCCTCAGAAGGAGCAGTTGGATTCTAGACAGTAGAAATATTTCATTAAATAACATTCTATTTTCTACTCCATTTTTTTCTCTTAAGTGCATGTTTTTAACTCAAAAAAGTCTGTTGCATAATTGCTAGTGCAGTTTTATAGAATGCAACATTAAATTAAAAAATATGTTTTATTATTTGCTTATTTTTCATCAGCAGACCTTGCTGATATTCCCAAAATAATCTTTAAATTAAACCTAAAATACAAGTGCAAAGCTGTCAGTGGAAGCATTCAGGAAAATAAATTTCTCATCCTTTTTGGCAAATACTATTTGAGTGAGAGGTCCCTTTGTGGGCTGACCACAAATATCAGATCTGGGCTATTAATTCTGCTCTTGCTTGCTTTTCATCTGGCATCGATGTGAATGTTGCCTTTGATTTAAATGTATATAGATTCTAACTCTTTTTTTTTTGTTATACAAAAGGATATTTCCCATAGATGTCTTATTCTGTTAATATTTCTGATAATCTTTGTAATTTTAAAGAAGCTATAGAAGTTAAATGTATTATTACACATCTATTTTGATTCTTTAGTGAGCATTGACTTAGTAAGCAAGGTTGATTTTTCCTTCTATTGCTTTTTGATTTTATAATACATATTGTTTGCCTTTAGATCTGAGAGCAATAAATCTTAGAGCTAGGTATTTACAGGCTTGCAAATTAATATCCTGTTTTTCATTTTGCTTAATTCACTGCATACATTTGCAGTAATAATGTTAACAGCATATATAGTTATACAGAGAGAGAGAGAGAGAGAGAGAAGCTATTTAAAGGTAACATGAAAATTGATGCACTGCAGATCTTTGTTTTGATACTGCGTCAGGCTAATTCATGAAGAATATCTTTTATTCTCCATCTGTTGTAAAAATAGCCCACTTTTACCTGATTGTTTTGTATTAGGATGTGCTATTGTTTAATTAGAATTTTATAACTTCAATTTTTTTAAAATGCTTTTTTTTCCCTAAGATGTCAGAGTAATAATTAAGTGAAATCCTTCAAAAGGGTTGTTTCCAAAATATTTGCTTTTTGAGAACGAAAACCGAAAGGAAAGCTGGACAACTACCTGATGCTGATAGATACTGTATCTGGACAGAAGAGTTGCCAGTCTTCTGCAGAATCTTCTCCTCTGTTTTTTCTTAGGACTGCTTTGCACTGTCTTCGCGTCCTTCTGCTTTTTATGACATCTTTTGGCAGGCATGGATACCTCATCTATATCAGGTCCACATAAATATTTTTAAATGGTTTACCATTTAAATGTTTAAATGGTAAATTCCTCAGGTGTCAAAGCTGTGCAAAGCAATTCTAGCATCGCTATAGAATGGCTGGACTTGAAGTGCTGAAAATAATGCCAGTGCTGTGTCTCACTGTGTTGGCTCACTGTATTGGTGTTTTCATCTTAGGACACCAAAGTTCAGTGCCACTCAAACCTGTGAAAAGGCATTTATATGTTTGAGAACATAAGCCCTTTGTGGCCTCAACCATACTGTCTATAGAGAGCACCTCTTGGGGCGAACCTTCAGACGAGCCTGTGTGTTGTCTCAGGGGAAATTAGCTGTCTCACTTCAATAAGTATGTGGGAGTGAACATACATGCGTGGGATGAACCATGAAGATTTAGGGTTTTTGGGGGCTTTTCTTTAATCTTTCATTTCAATGAATGTTGAGTCATTCGAGACCATTTTCTCTGGTTCATTTTAGGTAAAACTCAGTGTATATAGGATGAATAATCTGTCATCCGAAGTTACTTTCTTTAGTACTTCAAATAAACTATGCTTTATTTGTTAACTTTTTTCACACAGAAAAGCACTGTGTGTGTATACATATATATATATATGTATATATGATAGGTATATATCATCTTGTGGTTTTGTACTCAAATGCATAGCTCTATGCGTGTGCTGCTGCAAGTGTGAAAAAGGAGTTAGGAAAATCATTGTGGTAAAAGAAGGTAATTAATGCTGTTTAATTTTGTATTTGGAATTCATTAGCTTTAATCTAGGTAAGTAAGTAATCCATAAAGCAATTTCAATAATGGTGTCTTCAAAACATCCAAACTGTTAGGAAAGTTTAGCCTTTGTGGCATAGCAGACTCTATTAGCTATTTTAGATAGTCAAAAGAGCCTGTTTTATTTAGGATGTGATCCATATATCCTTTTGCTCTCTGCCAGTGAGTATTTATGGATTATAAAGCTGGAAGCTTCAATATGGTTCAGACCATTAAAATGTTGGATTCAATTGCATGGATTCAATTACAATGACTAGAATTGCCATAATTATGCAAATGAAGGGACCTTGGCAGTCTTATGATACATTAAAGCCTTTATAAGTGTGTTGCAGTAGTTCTGTTGAGAATAAATAACCAAAGAGATGCGGATCATGTGCTAAGTAACTGGATTGGCATTATCTTTCTATTCATGCAACATTGTAAATAAGCCAACAAAATATTGCCATGTTTGTCTCAATTATGGAGATGACTAATATTTTTTCTAGAAGTTATTTCTAATTTACTGGCGATGAACCACTTTTTCATTTAGCTGTATTAATGGTATAAAAATGTGGTATAAAAATGGTATGACTAAAAAATAACTTCTTTATTTGGTAATTATTTTTAACCAGGATATTTCCCATTTCTTTGCTTCTTCCTCTTATTTTGGGAAAGTAAAACTGCTAGTGCCAATTGTGTAGCCTGCTGCCAAACTATTCTGTATTGTAATTATATCTGTAATTGTGAGAACTTTAGGAAACTGGGAATGGGCTGGGGGTGAAGAAGGGCCCTGAAGGAGTGTCAGCTTAGTGTGTTTCACTGAATTGCTTTTAAGCAAGTTGTAAAACTACTGCTGTTTAAAGATATTCTATATTCTACTTGTGACCAATTCTCAATAACAGTAATTAAGTCTCAGGTAGTTATATTTCCCATTTGCTCTAAAATTCCATTACTTCAGCTGTATGATGTTCACTACTTAGGTACAGTAGTCCATTTCAGAAGTAACTGTTTTAATAGGTGATAAAATTTTGACATTTTCTCTTTAAAGCCCTTTGAAAGCCAAGGATTAAAAAGAATATGTCTATGGCTGCTATTGTTAATGTTTCTATGGTTACTACGCTGAAACTGGCAGATATAAAATGTGCTAATTACAGAGTTAATGTCCTGGTGATAGGCTGACTGAATTGCTTTTAGTTACCTTTTTTTTTGGGTGCATATTAGATCTCAAGCAAACATTTGCTTTTCTCATTATTCCTCTATGATTGAAATTCATTTATCTAAGCTAAGTAAACAACTAAGCTTAAAAACTTCTGCAAGACAGGACTTTCACTTGCTAGCTGCGTGTCCTTATACAACCTTCTCTTTCCTCCATAAATTAAAATGTGATCACTTCCATAAAATGTACATTAAGTCACTAAAAACGTCACTGAAAAAGTATGCCACTTTTATATAACTCTCTTGCGTATAGAAAGAACAGTATTGATGTATTGCATGGATTTAAAAATTTTGCAGAACAAATGGTCAAAAATGATATTTTATTTATTTATTTAAGAAGAGGCCAAAATGCCTTAAAGGCAATTCAGAGTGTGAATGAGGGAAAGGCAGAAGTGAAACTGTGCAATCTCTCTCCCTTATATATTCCTAATAGAGTAGTTAGTGGAAAACACCACAATGTATCCAGTAAGTTTTTTTTTTCTGTTAAATTTCATGTGAGTTGCAGTAGTAACTGAATATCCCCTTAGATTTGATAGTAATGTTTGCTTTGGGAAAAATGTCTGCAAAAATATTTCACATGTCATAATTGACAGCTTTTGTATTTGTTGACTACTCATGAAGAAAGATATGCACAAGTACTTTGACAAAATATTGTGTCATATTTTTAAGAGTTGGTTGATGTGTATTCCAAATTCTTTGTCGATCAAATGTGAGACTTGAACGTACAGTATCATATATTTTACCTTACTGCTGAGAAAATAGTCAATTGCATATGTGAAAATAGAAAAGGCAACTTGGGAACTAATATTCCTAGTCACAGGTGGCATTTAAGTATATAAGGATCTAGTTTTAAAGATCTTAGAGTATCTTTTAGTAATCTTTAGTATCTCAGTATCTTTTTTTTTTGATATGTTGATATCCTGGATACGGGCTACTTGACGTGTGCTATATTTACGAAAAGCTTTAAAGTCTTAATGGAAAAGGAAAAAAGAAACATGTTCTTACCAGAAGGCATCAAGATCTTTGAAATTAACTGTGACATATTTTTTAAATGTCGTTTCTGCTGACACTGCAAGATCAAGTACTATAGCCACTTCGCATGCAAGCATCAACAGTTGCTCGGTTAATTTTTATTGTAAGTTTTGGCTTATTATCATAGTGGCACCTTTATAATAATCTGCATGCTTAATGAAAAGCATTCACCTTTAACATATAACTACCCCTTAAAGGCAAATGATTTTGAAAACCAGGATTTTATTTGGTGTATCAGTATTTGATTTTTTTTTTGTCACAAGAAATAATCTTGTATGTTCATGTAAATGAATACAAGTCAGAACAAATCCTTCATTGATATATGTTGAATAATAATTCTTTTTTAAAACCATTAGCTTTATTTATCCTGTTTATGCTAGAGAGGTTAATTATAAACTCCTGAGATTTTTAATAGCAGGAGGATGTGACACACTTAAAGAAATGTAAGCTTAGCTTTCGGGAAAACTGAATCATTAAAATGTTTTTGTGTAGTTTTGTCCTTTCAGTAGGATCATCTCCTTTTCTGAATTTGGATGTAATTGTTTTTTTCTGTATATTTCCCAGGAAGCTCCATACAGTTTATGGAATTACAATGCTTTTATATTTGTATGTTAGCCTAAGTCAGAGTTCCTGACAGTGAGGAGTGTTTTGAAAAAAAAATACATTGTTTCTTACATGCATGCACAGTGCAATCATAATTCATGTATCATAGATAAAAATCAAAATCCATTAAGAAGTCATTTGCAAAGAGGTTAATGGATTTGGGATACGTTTTTTAAGTGCTACACAAATAACCCATGGATATATGGAAGTTAATTGTACTGCATATATACTGAGTCTGAGGCATCGTGCAGCAAGCTAAGACTTGAGTGTAACATTGATTTGGGATGTCTGGATGTGAGGTGGCCTGGTCAGAGCCTCTTCAGAGCTACTGCTGCTCTTATTCTTGCTCTTATCTGGACTTTCAGAAATCCTGTGAAATCCCCTTTTTATTTCCAGGCTGAATTTTGGGGTAGATAGGAAAAAACAAGCCTGGGAAAGAAGTTGCAAGTGTGGCAACTCTTTTTTTATCTTATTCAACAGTTTGTTCAGAATATCATGTGGAGACAGAAGTCATTCAGTTACATAAGACAAACAAAAAAGGTTGTTACTGTACATTATAGACACCTAAAAATGAGGTGTTTATGAAAGATGAGAAAAATGTAAATGAAAGATGAGAGGTTCCTTTTGCAATTGAAGCCAAATATTAACTATAAAACAAAAAAGTATGTCTGCGTAGTCTGTTCTTGGTAGAATTTCACAGCAAAAATACTGAGATTAAGCTTTTTTAGGAACTGACAGCAACAAAAAAAACCTCTAGTCAAGACAAAGGAGAAACCAAAGTAAAGAGTTTAATGTCTTTTGGTAATAGTGATTTCAAGTATGTATTACTTCCTGCAATTGGTATTTCAGTGTTAAAGCTGCAAAAGTTTTCATTTTGCTTATGTCTAATTGCTGGTATATCAGATTATCCAGAGATTAAAGTTTTCTTAAAGACCCTGTTTTTTTGCTTCTTCCTACAGCATAAGGGAAAATGGTTAGATACGATCTCAAAAATGACACATACTTACATTTCTTTTCTCTGTAGTGATTGCATAAAAGCTTTGAGTATTACTTTAAAAATATTTTTCCGACTTCTATGTTATGTTTACAGCTTATATTTAATGTATGATGGAATTTTTGATATAGTTATCTCCACTGTATCTTCGTGTAGCCTTTTAATTAATTTGACGAAGGGCTAAGAGAAGAAAAGCATCCAATATTACTTAGACACAGATCCTTCATACTGACTCATATTGCAAGGACCATTACTAAGTCAATAGGTATTATTTTAATCAGATTCCTAAATTACGGTTGTTATATGAATCCATCCAGTTGCTTTCTTGCTTAATCGATTTGCCCCAGATTTGGTGCATACACATATTGATACCTCAGCTACAAAATCCATACATGTAGCTTTCCCTCCAAAGGCTTCTTGAAACAGAGGGGGACCTCAAAGTACCTCCATCTTTTTATCTTTTTATTTTATTATTTTTTTTCACTATTTTCTTGACAACAAATTAGTTTTTTTTTTTTTTTTCCAAACAACAAACTGTCCTTCCTCTTTGCTCTCTTGGCAAATAACTAATTAACACCATTTCCTGACTATGAAGAAACAGGTATCTTAAATTTCTTCTGCTGTATGTGAATGAAATATAACTTATTGAGCCCTCTTGATTAACAGATTTCTAGAAAAAGTAATACTTTGCCAACTGTGGGGAAAAAAAAATATAGATCAATCCATTTTAGACAGCAGAATGGTGCATAGGAAAAAACATGTTATTTTCATATTACTTTTCACTAAATTGAAACGACTGAGGATGTAATAGTCATTTTCTTTGAAGTATGTTACATTTGGATTCAGTTCCATATATCAATAGAGCATATGTTGAAACAATGTCTTCTGTTCAGTCTGTTTATGTACTAGGAGTGCATGTGAATAACTGCATTTTTCAGAAAACCTTTGCAAAAGCCTGCATGGATGAAGTCCATTTAAAATCTTGTTATGTGTAGGGCTCTGCAAGTGACTCCAGCTCTGTATATCTAGGGGCAGTTGATCAAACTGCTAGGAGCAGTTGATTAAGCATTAGTGATCCTTGTTATGTGATTCTGATCAAATAGTTTAAATATTGATCCATTATTTAGGTCAGGACTTAAGTCATGGGAAATCATGGTTGTGTTCTTACAAGTGGGGAATGAAGAATGTTAGAGAACATTATGCTCCGTTAACAGTAGAGATTTTAATAGTTGTTCCTTATTAGTTTCCTTTTGTTTCTCTTCACAGACTTGAGAAAAGCAATTTTTTTTTCAATTCCCATATTGTATCAAAACTGAGAATGAACTAATCAGTGACTGAAACTGTTGAATGAATTGAATTAAAATCAGTTACATAGTACTGTTGCCAGAAGAGACAATTGATTAACTTTCTAAAAATTCCAACTCCAAGTGCTTCACAGTGATTTTGAGCATTCCAATGACTTGATTTTCTTTCAAGTTTCACCAGCAAACCAATTACTGGCTTATTTTTAAAACTTGATAGAGTGGAGTATTTTAAGCCTGAATTTAACATACCGTATTTGAATACTAAATGCCATCTTTTCAAGGTACTCATTTACATTTAAAAATACTTTCTGTTATTATTTTCCCAGGCTGATGTCTTTTGTAAATAACGTTTCATTGTAGAAAAAGAGAGGAACTTTGGAAGGAGGGAATCTAAAGGGAGAATAAGAAAATGTGGTTCTCTAAACACTGTGTGAAGAGTGGTGAGGGATTAAATGTGCCTGTTTTCTCCTACTGCTGCTAGAGGTGAGCCAAGGGAGTAAGTGCTCACCTGCTTCTGTGAAAAGTCACATACCTTTACTGCAATGTAGCATGTCATTCTTCAGGAGCAGAATAAAAATGGAAACATCTTAAACCAGCTCACTCAGCCTTTTCTAAAGTGCTTCTGTGTGGCATGGTGGTAAAGGGACACATATGGGGGCTGCCTTTCCAAGTCATGCCTGTGGTCAGGAACAAGTCCTTGGTCCCTCTCATTGTTAAAAATCAAGACAATGGCTGTTTGGTGTTCGTGTCCTAGGAGCTAGTGTGGGAAATGTGTGAAAATAAAAAATAAATGCAAACAAACGAAAGTGCTCAACTTTGACTTAGAGTCTCTCTTCCATAAAGTGAAGACACTTTCAAGTTTTGTTTTCTCTCCTGCATTTGCAGAACAAAATGTTAAATGAAAAAAGCTCCACAGTAGCTCCACAGTACAGATTGTAGTTGTCAAATATTATTTGCATTGAAGTTTCCTGCTGATTTGATATCGTAAGCCATTAATTACTACATAGCAATATTTTAAAATAAAATTATTCTTTATACGTAATGACCTTTCTTTAAAATACTTACTACATCCAGTTCTTCTGAAAATAATAAAAAGATTAGTCTTCCATGATTGATTTTGAATTATAACAGAGGTACCCCGTATTTTGTACAATATGCTCAAGGGTTGTGTTACATTTATTCTTCCTCAGAGTTGGCAATTTTTGTTAATCCACATGTAGCATATTTTACTGAAAGATACTCAATGGAAATTTTCATGTTGCTATAAAAATTATTCAGTGTAAAATGAGACCACTTTTCAATATCAATAGCTTGTATATTAAGAAATAATAGTAAAAAGAAATAGCTATCCTGGCTCTTAAATTAGCAACATATGCTGATTACATCCATTTGTATTGTTTGCAGATGAAGTAACCCAACAGGAACTGAATGAAATGCCAAATTTGCTCAGATATTCAATAGAGTCATTATAGCCTCCAAATTACAACACTCAAAACAGGAGGGAGGGAGACCTTTGAATGTTAGGATAATGAGTTTTTTAAATACTCATTTAAAGAAAAATTGGCGTTACTGAAGTCAGTGACAAAACGACATGGACAAAATGACATTTCTGTATGGTTAGTGAAATATGTCCTATGGAGATTCTTAAATTTTGATCTACCAAATCCTAGTGGTGTTATATAGTACTGAATCCAGCAGTCATCTGTGCACACATTTCCCGTGCCTCTCCTTTGCATGTCTAAACAGAAATCTAACAGGAATCTGCTTCTAAACAGGAATTTTCTGCCTGAAAGTCATAGAGGGGCAACATTACCACCTTGAGACAGGAGGCACTGAGCCCTGCAGGAGGGATGCAAGGTCACTGGGAACTCAGCACTGTGATAACCAAACTGCCGGGGGTTTTGAGCACGGTTCACATATGACTGCTAGTGCCTCTGTGTTTAAAAACTACCTGAATAGCCCAGTGGTCTATCTGCCCTAAATAAATAATAGAATATAATCATTTCTCCACACTACGTTACACCATGCTGATCTTAATGGGGCTCACTGCTGAGGAACTGAGAGTAAGGCTTTTCCTATTCTTATGTAACTATGAAGATTTAGATATCACTGTGATATATTTATGCACTTTTCTCGATAATGCTATAGATTTTTCTATGTCATTATAGATATGTTTTCAGGAATGCAAAATACTTCTAAGAGTGCAGCGCACAAAAAAACAGGGGAGAAGCACACATGAAATTACAGTTCATTGAGATAAAATACACCACCGTAAGAACAATTAGAAAAAAAAGGTGAAATAGTTATTGGAGCAAAATGATTGTTCTGTGGAAGAGAACATTTGTGGACATCAACAGACATTTGAATAGATTTTAAATTAAATATTTGTCTTGTTTGTTAATGTTAAGTACTCAGCTACTGCCTTATGATTTCCAGACTCTCCCTGACCAAGTACTGATGTCATCACTGGCAGTTTAATCAGTTTCATGAATTTTGCAAACAGTACAGGGTATTGATGCCCTTACTGGGGGTAATAGTTGTTGCAAAGTGTAAAATGAAGTGGGAAAGAGCTTCACAGTTGATGATATTTGACAGCTTCTTTCAGCTGAAGGCAATGGAGCTGATAATCAGCACATCCAGTTCATTCAAATACATTTCATGCTTTATGATTAACAAGCAAATTTATAACAGAATAGATTGTGGCTTGGCATCTCTCATTGTTCATATTCTTTTTGTCTTGAAAGCCTTTAATCAGCATGTGTAAAAGCAGTTTAAATCTTCATTGTAGCCATGAGTGAAAGCTATTTTTCAACAAAAATTGATGTCATATTTCTTTCAGCAGGAAGGTTATATTTTTATTTTCTTTCTATAGACTGTGACTTATGAAAAGTCCTGACTGAATATTTTTTCACTTTTGAGGACAAAACCTCAAAAGAAAATACTGAACGTGAGACAAATCTCTCAAGGTGCTTTTGTGTTTGGCATTATAGATTTACTGTTTAGTTTTATTAACTATCTAGATTCCGGCTTAGGAAATTTCTTATACAAAAATGGCTGGAAAATAGGAAAATCAGCTTGTTTGGTTCTTATTTGTTTGCCTATGCACCTGCTTTTTACTACTATTGGAGTATGGATCCTGGACTCAAAGACTCTTTGATATGACACATGCATGTCCCTCCTGTATTCGTTTGTAACCCTGTGGTGAAACAGAGGGCATATTGTCAGAGGCTAAATTTTGAGAAGTTAGCTCCAGTGATCATGGGTCTTGTCCACTGTGCAAGAAGAAAATAGCTAGAGACACGGCTGTTTGCCTGGCTCCGGTAGACAGTACGGTACTGTAAATAATGATGCAAAAGTTATCACTATACTGTTGTAATCACTAAAGAACAGTTCTTTGCTTGACTTCTCAAACTGTGTACCATAAGGGATCGTGAACAGATTTCTGGAGGATCTTGAATTAAATGGAAATTTAAATGGAAAGGCTAAGGTGGAAGATTTCCCTTTTTCATGAATTCTGTCTGGACAGTTTTGTTTTCAAAGTGTGCACCAGGTTATCGTAAAGTTATAAAAGGTTATAGTTACAAAGTTATAGAATTTATAGTAAAGGTAAACCTTATATAATAGGAGTTATGTAAAATGTAATACAATGATACATATAACTTCTTTGTTATAAAACTGTTTATTATTATTATAATCACTCAGTGATTCCTCCTTATTCCTGCAGTTCAATATCTTCCTTGGAAGCAAGGTTTTAAATCTCTCCCTTAAACCAAGAGAGCATACACAATGATTTTTTTTTCTGCATATACCTTGCATATACCTTGCAGAAGAGTTCACTGACCACTATACACTTGTTTTCACTGGAGTGAAAGAGTACTGGAGATCATACTAGGGTATATTTACATTGCCAAATAGCACAACTCATTGGTTTGTTCCCTCACTTTTTCCCTTGATCGTGCATACTTAGCTCACTGCAAGACTCTGTTGGAGTCGAGCAGCTATTTCCAATTCAGGTGTGGCTCTGGGAACAGTTCTTGGCAGGGACTGCTTCCTATAGACCACATTAATAAAACAGCACAAGATTTATAGCCCTTTGTTTTGTATTCCCTAAGGACTGTCCCTTCAAGGTATGGGCTATACTGTCCAGCGTTTTTACACCCTCTTCTGACAAGCTGGTGCAAGTGTCACACATCCTCTGCCAGATTAGGAAGCATCTTTTTCAGGAAAATTCCCTCTTTTTATATATTAATTATAAAGTCATTCAGTAGTGTAACTCTTTGTAATACTTTTTTATTGAAAAAATAAAAGTATATGAATAAACACATGAAAAATTAGCAAGATAAATACATGAATATCTCTATGAATATTCATATACAACTTATGAAGGTTCTCTGAACAACATCAGACATTCATGAACAATCCATTTGGTGTTCAATGCATAGACTAGCAAAACGTACTTTGCTAACATTTTGATAACACATTTCATGTTTGCCTGTGTAAGCATTTCAGATATTTGTACTCCAATCATATCTTTTTAAATCATTACTTCATTCCTTCTTCAGCTACTGAATTTTTGTGGATGCACAGCTGCAGGTTGTATTTACTTCACTAGAACTGTGTTTTCCGTGAGGTAATGGTATGTTGTAGAAGTAACTCCATCTGATTAATTGCTATATTTTCATAGTTGAAATAACTATCTTAACCCATAAGTTCTGTATGTTTCAGTTATTTTTCTTAGGTGTGCCTAGAAGTAGCCATTGCATATAAATCTGTGGAGTCTTTAAAACTGTGAGGATACAAAAGATTAGATTTATTCTGTGAAAATGCAATTTAATTGAAATCATTTTAAATATTATGAAACATTAATCATGAGCTGAATGTCTGTATGGAACATTAATTTGACACAGCAAAA
Organism: Nothoprocta pentlandii; assembly: GCA_013398315.1. NCBI lineage: Eukaryota > Metazoa > Chordata > Aves > Tinamiformes > Tinamidae > Nothoprocta > Nothoprocta pentlandii. Next base: position 1,921,894 of record VZSG01000018.1, on the reverse strand, counting down.
GTAAGCAGCTGCAGTTCCCTGATACGATATCTGCTGTATTTATATTAATTATCTCATAACACAGACCAACTGAAGAAGAAGATTCATTATGTTTAGTTAAATAGTAAGGAAATCAAAATGCTTTTATTTGTTAATTTGAAGGTATCATCCTAAAATTATAAGCTCTAGAGGTAGCAGATGGCTAATAAACTTAATGGGATTATAAAAATAGAAATACATATATTTTTTTTTCAATTGATAGCTTTTTTTTTCTTAAGTCTCATTATGCATATGACAAGATGACTGAAATGACTGTTTTGTCCTTTAGGATGCAAATTTAAAGGATTTTTTTTCCCCTCTGTCAAATTTAATGGTTTTTTTTTTGTTGTTTTGTTTTGTTTTTTGTTTTACAGTCACATTTTATCTTATTCATCTCACTTAGAACAGAGCCAGAGATACTGCTGCATATTGCAGAAGTTGCAAATCCATTTGCATACAACATTTGCTGTGGTGTTCTTTGATATTTAGATATAGCCAAATGGAGACTAGCCTTAGTCTGGAGCTTAGAGCTTTCAGTTCAGGCAATGGGCTCCTTGTGGTTATAGTTGGAAATGAATGTAGGATGGCAGCATTACAGAAATGTGAATCTGAGTGTGTACATGCGCATTATATAATATACTTTGTGTAATTTAGTTTAATAGCTAATAAATCCAAGCGCTAAATTACACTGCATTCCAATGTCAATATTGGCTTTACCATATTTTCATTCAGGTACTGCTGGAAAGAATACTTTTATATGGACTATAATGTATGTGCAGATCATGCATCTCAAGTGCATCTTATTTGCTATACAGCCGTACAGTATATGAGTTGGTAGATAATGTATTGAAAGGGAACTAGACTCCATGAGTGCATACAGCAGATTGCTCTAAATCGGCCCTGTCCTAGCTGAGTTAGAATTACCATTGTAACCAGCATGGTGGGGGTCTAGCAGTCCTGAACAGATGGGTGCAGTCCTCAAGTTACAGCATGAAAAAAAAGTGCTTCTTTAGTCTGAACTATAGAAAACTGTATAGTTTTCTAATAAATAGTATTAGATTATTCTTTTTGTAAGGGATAGTAGTCTTTCAAATAACATGGAAACATCAGATGACCTATGTGATGGTCACATGAAAACTCATTTAACATGAAAGACTGGACACTGCCTTGAGCAACCTGAAATGATTACTCTTTTATATGGTGTACTTTGTAGTTTGCTGTAGAAGATGGTTGATGTTTTGCTCTTCTTGAAATGTTCCATATGTTCTATATTTGCGTTTTTATTTTATTATATACTTAAACCTTTCAGTAATGCTCTGTCCCAGTGTACCAGATTGTATGGCCTGGGAATGCTCTTCTGGTCATAGGGCATATCCACTTTGAAACTCCCAACAGAGTTCTGTGTTAAGCAAGATATGATGGCAGAATGCCATGCTCTGTTTTGGAAGTGTATCTCCTTGAAGGACAAGGTTCTTCTTGGCCTTTCTTCTGCAACATAACCCCATTAGCCACTGAACACATGCGATTAGCAGATTATGGCTTCCAGGATAACTGGCTGTAATAGTGGATTCAGGAAGGGTGGAGAAGCTTCTGGCTGGGGGAGTACAAGAGAAAACAGATCAGTAGATAAATAGTACCCTCGAATCATAACGGAACTGTATGTTAGTAGTTTCTTTATGTTTGTGCATACATTATACTAAGTGGTGCTGCACAGTGTGCAATAGAGGGATTGCCCGTTTTCTTTCACGCCACTTTTGAGCCTTCTCTTACAAATGTTGCTCAATAATACATTGCTATTGCTATGTGCTTGCTTATGTCCCTATGATAGTTTCTGAATTGCAGTTATTTTATGTGTGTACATGTGTGTGAAAGAGAGGTAAGGAGAAAGAATGAATAATTATATAAAAGTATACACTATTAAAATAATTTTTTTTTGTTTAAGAAAACTAGCACTGCATTAAATATGTTAGGGAATTCAGTCTCTATTATTACTCCCAAAATACATTGTGTGTATCTTTGTAGTGTGAATTCTGACTATTTTTATGTTGTCATCAATAAGTTTGAATTGAAAGGCGTTGAAAGAACACATACTGATTAGCATTTTCAAATATTCTGCTTCCAATCAGTAAATTATATTCAGATGCTAACACAAATTGTAGCATTTCCTGTATGTGAAAACAAATTGAACAGTTGGTTCCTCTTAACATTTATATAATATTTATTATAAAGATATTTCTGGGTTGAGTACCTACAAGCATGCAAATCCCTTCATTTGTTGCATTGCTATAAATGTTGGCTTTAAGAAGGCAGTGTTTATTACTTCAGATGATTGGAGACTCTGGTAACCTTTGAGCTGGTGACTTCATTTTACCCCATACTAATTCTCTTAATGGGTACTAGAATTGATTGCAGTAGCAAGAATGCCTTGTGTTAGCATTAGACAAGAACAGAAGCACTTCTTGGCAGGTTCCTGACTGCATTCATGTGATTTAATATGCATTTTTTGATTACTGTCTAACCTTCTACAACCTTTACTGTCTGTCTTTTGCCATTAAAGATTCATCTCCCAGTCTATCAGGTGAAATAATAGTCTGAAGAGATCTGAATTACCTCATCCTGACCTATTTTAAATCAATGCAGACTAACATGTACAATCATTTCAGCAACATATCTTTAGAAGCTGATCACTGGGAAGAAAAGTCCCTACATATATTCTAGAATGCGGTAACCTATTAATATAATTATTCATCTTGGAGCATAACCTTGAGCAAGCATGATTCAATTGCAAATAGTGTTCTAGTGAAGAGAGAGATACTCTCTACTCAAGAATGCTAAGTTTATTCACATAAATCCTTGTGAATAAAGAGGAGTGATGAGGCAGGTACTCTATTGAGAGTATATACAGATCTAAAAAAAATTATAGAATTTCCTTAAATATAACTGATTTTTTTCCTATTACTTGAAGGTTCATTTGAGTATAAGTTTCAGTTACTTTGTGCAGACTAGGATTTGAGGGGCGGAAAAAAGGTTGTAACTGTGATAATGTCTGAATTTTTTATTCAGACATTATCCTGTTTTATTTTTCATGACTTTTTGAAGGCTACTTTTTAGACTGAACTATTTTAAGTCTGTTCTCTTTTCATATGAATGTTCTTGGGAAGCTGAGGAAAAGTTGTTCATCTGTTTCTGAGTGAGTGGAAAATTTTACTATTTCACATTAGCTATTTAGTCTTTATTGCTTCTTTCCTTCTGCATGTCAAAACATGAACAAAATTCTGAGATGTGGTAACTGCTTCGAAAAAATGAAGAAGTTTTTTAGGGCTTAAGATCATATCTTTCACATGTAGAAGACATCAGAAAAAGATCTTTTAAAATTTTATATTAACAACCTAAGTGGTAAGAATCTTCATTCTTCAGTGGACTGCACAGGGAGCAGGATAGAGTTTCTCTAAAACGACCAAAATAGTGAAACTTCCTAGCATCTCACTTAATCTCAGTAATATAGAGGCTCTCTGGCCGAGTTTCAAAAGTTTTGTGATATTTCTTTCCCTGAAATTACTTATCTTGTCATAAAAAAAAAAAAATTCTTCTTGAAAAAGGGATTAAAAAAAATATGGAGCTTTGTGCAAGTTGTAAAGACTTGAGAAGCAATGTCCATCAGATTGGTAGAGAAATATAGATAATTTTAGACAATATTTACTGACTATTCAATTGGCCTATTTGAAGTCTGTAATTTTTAGACTTTGATTTGTGTCTTTTAAGCATTGGTTCCCTTTCAGAAGGGAATGATTCTAATAACAAAAAGGGGAATCAGGTTAGTGCCTACAATGTAATGTAATGGTTTTAAGTCCCTAGGCAAAAATTCCTCTCTAGACTGTGGCTAATACAGGGTCAAATAAGCCAAAAATTATTCAGTTTTCATAGGAACTTCACAGTAACGACTCAATGTGGCAATTATTCTTTTTCTGTGGTCATCTGGTCAAATTGATCCAAATGAAAAAAGGTTAAGATTTGAATAAATAGTAAAACAAATATTATTCATAGACTCATAGAATCATATGATGAATTCATGATGAATTTAGATCATGATAGCACTTAACTCTGATGAATAAGTTTAAGTACTAGTTGTAGAGTTAAACAAAAAGCTGTCAAAGAATAATATTAGGCTTGTCCTGGAATTTGCTTTTGGCTATTCAGACATATCCTACAAAAATAATTTAATGAACATTTGTAAAATTTGATCCCTGCTCTGTAAAATTGGAATTATCTTAAGACTTGCAATTATGGATAAATATGACAGAGCTTTCAAGTAATTTTACTAATGGGAAAACATAACAAAAAACTATTTTACAATTTCTGGTTTTGCATGTTTATAATTTGATGTGGAAGCTAGATTAATACAAAGTTGACTGTTTCATGTGCTGTATTAATACTATTTAAACTTGTTGGAAATTACTATGGAAGAGCAATCATAATATAGTTTTAAAACAGAATCTTTAAATCAGTAGGCATATTAAGATTCAGCCCTAAACCTGCAGATGTTTTATAGCCTTCTTTATTCATATAAGATATCTCATTTTAATGAAATATTATTTGGTTTTTTTTATGTTAAGGTGACTTTCTGGATACCAAGAGCATTGGTTTTTTGTGCAAAATACATTGTAAGCACTGTTGTGAAAACCTGAAGAAGAATATCAAGTTTTTCCTTTCTGTTGCGTCCCTGTCCAGTCTAAAATAGGACCAAAGTAGGATTCATCACCTGATTTACCTTTGGGGGCTGTCAAAAGATTCAGTATATTCCCTCAAGGAAATTTCTTTATCAAGTCCCCTAGTTCTTTGCTCCTCTGTAACTAGACTGAGTAATAAGTGCAGCCTCCCAGCCACTGCAGTGACATAAGTAGTAGTCCATGTATTTTTTATATGGGTACTTAGAAAGTGGAGATGTTGGCTTATGGGAACTGAGACATCTCCTTCTATCTTGGAAAGAGATATGCTCTAGCTATAGAAATAGCCATGCTACTTTAAGGATCCACTTGCCTCCACTAATACACTGAATTTCTTAGGTACGTACATGCAAGTCTGTTTTTGTCTGCGTCAGTTTTCAGGAGAAAATGTAGTGTTCCAGGAAGAGTTTTTTATTTCTTTTTTTAAGGTTTTAATTTTTGCATTAGCATAGTAGCATTAGCCTTATTTCCAGGAATCACAACTAAAGAAAAAGCATTACTTTCAGAAAATTGTTTTATGCTTCTGAATGCTTCAAACAGGATGATATTCTGAAATATTCAGTGAGGACCATGAGCAGCAATCATGGAAGTGAATGAATACTGACATCAGATGATAGGGATTAAAACTATTAAAAAATATAATTCTAACCTCTGTCACATAATAGAAGTCAGAAAATAAGAAATACATTATTGAAATACTTCTACATGATACTTTTTAGAATATGTATATTGAAATTTGAAGTTTTCTCATTGGAAAATGCCAAAAAAGAGAAATGGAAAGGAGGAGAAACACAAGGGTGAGAAAAAAAATCTGATAAACCATATTCTCCCTCAATCAAAATGAAATCTCACCCTTTGTTTTTATTTAACAAACTCAAAATCCAGACAAGTTTTACGCATCCTTTGGAAATGAAATGATTAATAGAATTTTTCATGGGAAGAATTCTGATTTCCTGGCTAGTCCTATTATTTAAATTGTTTTTTGAGTTCCTAGTAAGAGAACTCTGTGTTCTTTGGTAAAAAAGAAAAAAAAAAAGTGGTACTCAAATACTGTAATAGGAAGCCTTTTTATAAGCCCTTACTGAGAACAGTTTGTCCATGTAAATTAAGCATACAGGTTAGTGTAGTCTGTGGCATCCTTCTTGTAAATTTTGTCTATAGAAGACATCTGCTTTTACTTGACATATTAGAAGTGTCATGAACCAAAAATTTGCTGTGCATTTAAGTTGATAATACAGTAAATGTAATTACCTGCTGTGCTTGAGAGCTGACTCCAGCACTTGAGTAGCTGTGGGGCGTGAAATAGGCAAATGACAGTTGTAATCAGTCTGTTTTGCATAGCCTTGATTTCTGAAGATGATTTATTCCTGTCATAAAGATATTGAAATCATTAAAATGGACAACAAAAATGATGATATTTTTATCATTCTCTATTTTGCGATGAAAAACAGAATCTGAAGTATCAAACAAGATTTTAAAAATAATGCTATGAAGGCCCTCTTCCAATTTCAGATCTGATTTTTTTTTTTTTTTCATTTGACACCCAAAATGTTACTTACGGACAATCCATTTTGAAAGGAAGGTCATTTACAGGGAATCGTGAAATCGCATCTTAGGTCATATTATACGCAGCAGTGGACAGTATTGGATGCCTAAGTACCAAGCTATATCTTATACGCAGCAGTTGAAGTGGTGTTTCCTTTTGTCACTGTTGTGATTTGATACTGTAACTGGTTTAGGAGTTGCTTAGCTCCCATGTGTATATCTGACTACTTCTTCAGAAAAGAAGAATTCATACATTATCTCCACCATGCAGTTGCCATACTCTTCTTGCTGTTAAACGTTTACCCATGCCTGGCGCTCATGCTTTCTCTATGAATGTATAAATATTGGTGTATGTTTGTATCTTGCAGGCTGAGCTAATCAAACTAGCTAACTGCCAGGTCAGGTAGCCCTACTAATTGCTTTTTATTGCACTCCTTTGATTCAGTTCTCATTCTAAAATGTCTTTCTGTTAAACTAAAGGAGGATACTTGGGGAAAGGAGCAATGTTCTGCCATTTCCCTGTAATGGGAGGAGCAAATAGTGCAAGATGTTTCAAGTGAATGTCTATTCTGTATGCAGGACAGCCAGCCAGTGTGGGAATTGGTAAAGTGCAGTTGTAGCAAACATAACAATGTCCCACATGTTTAAATTATGAGTGTGTAGTCTTGACTCAGGAGACGATTTTCATCTTGTTGTCACAGTGTGACATTTTTTGAGCATACATGACCATAGGCCACTACTAAAATTGTTTAGAGTTCCCTCTTGAATCCAAGAAAAAAAATCCTGTATACAAGAAAAAAAAGCACACTGAGATTTTTTTAAATGTCGGTTTGTTCATAACATATGCAAATCGATATTTAGAATTCACCTAAGTTATTCATAGAGAGAACCAAAGCCTCAAGAGAGCTCTTTCAGCCAAGGGTGCATCCACGAATGTATAGATGCCTGCTCTTGTACACGTCTTCTCCTTTGCTGGCATAATGACACTTTTCAATGTTATTCTAAAATAGAGAGGTGTTTCACGGTGGTGTTGTTTTTAATGAGGTGTGCAGAAAGGTCTGTCTCTAACTGTTATGGATTGCTGCAGATGGAAGCTGACCTGGAGATTTGTTTTGTTCTAAGCAGTTTTGCTGTGAAGCTGTGCTACCTGAGGTAGCCCACCCCTTTCACCTGCTGCTGCTGCCCACTGCAGGACCATCTGTACAGCACATCAGTTGAGCAGTTGCACTTATTGCTATGGACTCACTTTTTGGTCTTGCATGCTTTGAGAGCTCAAAATTGCTGTGCTTGTGAGAAACTACATTTGATCAAAACTGCTTTCAAAAAGTGCCTGGAGCACTTTTGCTGTCAACTAAATGCCCTCTTTTCAGACTTCATCATAGCAGAGCAAGCTAGAAACTCCTGCAGTATCCATCCAAATCACCTCCCTGATCTATCTGGGTTGGACTTTCATTGGTTTGCTTCAATGGACACAGAAACAGAGTGCCGGAAGACTCTCAGGATCTTTCTGTCATACTGCCTCGCTTAGAGCATGACATAAAAATGCTACACCTTTGCTTGATGTGTTAGCAATAGTTTGCGACACCTCATAAAAGATCTTGTTAACTTTTAGATATATCATTGTATAATTGCCACATGCTTAGGACATTTATTTCTGGGGGCCATGGTTACATTTTGAAGGCCTAGGTAAGCAATGAAAGTGAAATTTATGATGGAAGGAAAGTCATGGCATATATATGTTTGTATTATTGTAGATGTTTTATTTTTCTTTGGAATAATTTGAATGTTCTTTCAAGTACACCCAGAAAAACATTTAACAGCTCTTCATTTTGTTTTTCAGTGTGCAGTGACCTGGAATTCAGGGAGGTCGCAAACAGATTGAGAGACTGGTTTAAGGCACTTCATGAAAGTGGATTTCAGAATAAGAAGATTAGGATTGTACAAAGGCCTGAAAGAAGCAGTAAGATTTTCTACTTACGTTATTTGATATTCTCTTTGATACTTTCCCATACCTTTGTATTTTCATTGCAAAGACTCGCCTTATTCTGCTGCACTTTAAATATCTGTGTGCAGGAAACCATAACTCTGTGTTTTTCCAAAGTCAGTATCTTATTTATGAAGCAGGGCTGTGTGGTTAATACTGATATATGGTGCTCACTTTCAACTTTTAATGTCGTTTGACAGGACTCTTGATCATAAAAGTAAATGGAAGCTCCCAATCACAATGCTAGAACTTAAAACACTGAGAAAAATGCAGTGGAAATGTTTTTGACAGAACTTAGCAATTAACTGCTGTACAATTAGCTCCTGAATTAGGAGAAAAAGAGAATGAGTAGGGATTTTGAGCAACTTTTCCATAGAGAAAAGTGAGTTTCTGAATGGCTAGCTGTAAGAAGTAGTGTGGAGAAGCTGTAATTATCTGTGACCCATCCCTGCTAGTTGATGGCACAGTAAGTACTGTTACAGGGAAACATAGAGAAAAAGAAGCTTGTAAGAAAAAAGAAATATTCAAGGGGATACTTCAAATCAGAATAGAGGAGTACTAATGAAGTGGAATCAGTAGGGGGCATAATATATTTTTAACCACCTCAAATGTTGAAATAGACTTTTTGTTGTAGAAAGTAGTAAAGTTTCATCAAGTTATCACTTTTTTTCTTTAATAGCAATTAAAATACGCAATAATAGACTTGAGTGATGTCCTGCTGTGGAGGAGAGTCAAATTAGATTCTGTAAGCCTAACCTCTACCTTTCATTAATGTGAAGAGCAAGCTATTTATGAATTCCTCCAGAGCATAAGATTCCCAGAACTTGGCCACCACTGACTGCTCATCTCGATTCCTCCATTATTAACATTTTAAAGTGTTTGGTGTATTTGAACTTTCATTTGCTAATTTGTACATTCCATATACTTTTTTTTTTTCCCAAGAAACCCATTTATTTCATTTGATTGGAAATATTATTTATGTATGTAGTTCTTCCTGCTGAAGTAATAATTCTGCAAAGCACAATGATTTAAAGATCTTATATGGGAGCATTCTCTTAGAATTGAGAAAAATATGTCTGAGATAAAGTGCAAATATGGTATTGTTGCTTGTAACTGATATTTCAAAAAAGGCATTGGAAAAGATGTTTGCAGTTCACATTCTGATCAGTGTCCATTACTGCCACATGATCTAATTCTCTGCTAGTAATAAAAACAGGAGAAATGCAGAATACTGGTCTCTTAAACATGCATTTGTTACAAAGCAGTAAATTCCTACTGGTAATCTGTTGACAAGTTTGTAGCTTTCGGCAATAGTCTTCACCTGGAATATTTTTTCCGTGTATTATTTTCTAAAAAAAGTTGCTGGAAAAGGAGAGATTTCAACATGCAAACTTCCACAAATGCACTTTGCAGCTCTGCTTCTTGAAGGTTTTATCCTAAGACCTTAAACTGCTTCCCCAAGTCTTGCACTAATCCTGGCTCTGCTCCTATCTGGGTAATCACAGTGAGCAGTCTTAGACAAGAAAGTCTAATGCTCTTTCTTGGGCTGGTAAGGAGCCAGAAGACTCTGAGCAAGATCAGCACTTTTGCAGAGAGCAAATATGACAGAAAGCCATCACAGCTGCTTAGTCCTCCACCCATTTCAGTCTGTCCCCCTCAAGCCTGTTCCGGTACAAGTACTTTAGGAAATAAAACTTGTAGTTCGTTCACTGCAGGTGTCAGCTGTAACATGCGGTTAGTTAAAAATTGTCTAGTAATCAGATTATTCAACCCTCTTTCACAAGCTGAAACCATCTTGCTGTGGAGCTTGCTGCTGAACAAGTAAGGTCTATGCACTCTAGCCCACTAACCATTTCCTAGTGTTATTTGTCCTTTGTTTTAATTTTTCTGGTTACCAGCAGTATTTACTTGAGACGTGAATTTCAAGTGAAAAGGCTTACAGTTGTCTTACAGTTCAGCAGTTTATATTCTAATAGCAGGTGTCGTTTTCTAATTAGTGATTTAAATCCTCACTGCTAAAATAACTGTTTATTTTGCAGGTGTTTATTGACTTGTGTAATTTGTCACTGTCTTTTGTTGTGAACTCACACCAGAAGGAATCATGCAGCTCTACTTCTCTTGGCATGCTAAATACACAACTTTTGTATAATGTAATATGCGACCCAAAATGCTGGTTTGATTTCCACATAAACAATCACAAAAGCTATCATCTTCCCCAATGCACACAAGGATTATTTACTTACAAACTTAATAACTGGGCAAACAATAGTTCTACCTTGAAAAGCGGATTATATTTGCTAAGATTAAAAATTCTCCCCTGAGAAAAAAACAGAAATGCAGGAATTTTCTGTTGGCTCCCTTTGTTGTAAGGTTTTGACTGCTAGTGGGTAAGCTGCACATGAGGGGTATAGTTCCTGGCAATATTTCCCTTTGAGTTTCTGGTTGAGGAAAGGAGCTTATCCTCCAAAAGAGCCTGGCACTTTACAGTTTTCTAAATCAACTTGCCTTACAGTATATGCATTGGGTGAAGTTCAGCTAAACTCTAATTCCTTCTCTTGTTCATTTTCACTAGTTCTAGACAATGATCATATGTAGTTGCATAAAAGACCATTTCGATATAAGATATGGAAAGAGATTTCAAATAAGCCATTAAAATGAGAAAAAGAAAATCTTCCCCTAATTTAGATATCTAAGCAATGATTTTGCTCTTTTCAGTGTAATCGCCTAGTCATTACCAGGAAGAAGAAATTATTCTTCTTATTAGTATACAATTTTCCCCCCTTTGCGTTCTGTTTCTTCTCATACGTGTCCCCACTGTGAAAACTGTGCAAGCTCAGCATTCCATCTGGCTCCCAATGCGATAAAATTTGCAGTCTGTGACCTGAGGTAATTGATTTCTTAGTTCTGGATCACCTGGTGATAGTTGTACCTAATGGGCCAAAGCATGTCGGCAAAGGTTTAAGGTATATACTTAACTGCTTTGCTGGCTCTTTTTATTCAGGTATGTCACCTTGATGAGTAAAAACTGTATTATTCTTCAATATAATAGTAGAGAGAGGGCAGTTCTTGGATGCTTTTAGCATAAATTGGATCAATTGTCTAAAGATTCTTAACAACTGGACCAAGAATTTGACCTTATCACATTAATCTGTTAAGCGTTTATGCTGTGAACGTGGGGTGCAGGTAACCCTCTTGCTGTGGTTTAGCTCTTCAGAAGGAAGTGGCAGCTCCATTTTAAATTAAATAATGTCATTTATTATGGCCACATGTGCCTGCCTTTTTCTTGGAAGTATTTTGACTTTTTAAAAATCCTAAAAAATTGCCCAATGTTTCAAAGAGTTCTATAGTACACTATGGCAAGTGATAGTCCTGAAGTGTTTGGCTTGTTTTGCATCCCAAAATGAGCACTAGCAGATGAGTTTCTCTCTCATCTGCTGGTTTCTTAAGTATTGGAATTAAGTAGTTTCTTAATTCTGATATGTTAGCTATGTTATATACTTGTTGACTAGGATGTCATCATAAATATGATGTCATCATAAATATCAGATTCAAATGATATGTTTAAATATTATGATCTAGTTCAAATATAATTTATTTAAGTTTATAGAATATATTAGAACATAATGGCATTTTTCTAATGCTTGCCTTTCTTCCTCATAATTAATAAAATTATCAGTTCTGTACTTATTTTGCTGTTTCCTGTGCAAGTGCTTTCATTCAAAATCTGTTCATAATTATGACAAAATTAATAGCTGAATATGCAGTGGGATGTCGTTATTAAAAACGTTTGTTTTAAAGAAGTGAGAAAATTTGGAGGAATGGAAATGGAGGATGAAATGAATTCACAAGTTAATGTTAGTTAAGGCAATCAAGGAAAGATAAAGAAATGTTTTCAGAAATATCATTCCAATTGTCATCTGGTAGAACATGAGGCCTTAGAAATGTTCCCTGGTCTGTCACTGTCACCCCAGATAAATTTGTTTCTATTTAAAGCAAAATTGGAAACAGAGAAATGAAATAAGCACAGTTTCCTTTTTCTCTTTCATGGGAGAGCTTTATTAAATATGTAAAACAGTATCCTAAAATGTATAGAACTTAATAATTAAAATGTGAGTTTTTCCAATACGAACCACAAATAATAACTTAAAAATACATTATCCCAAGCTTGATAATGATTCTTATTAAAAAAAAAAAAAAAAAAATGTGAGTTTTTCCAATACGAACCACAAATAATAACTTAAAAATACATTATCCCAAGCTTGATAATGATTCTTATTAAAAAAAAAAAAAAAAATCCACAGACTGATGTGTTGTTTTGTACAACAATCTACTTTGACCTAAAAGATCCATTTCCAAATGAAGGTTTAAAGTAGCTTTTATCTTCCTCTAGAGGACAACTTAGAAAAATCTGTAATCTCCTCGGGGTTCTTTTTTTTTTTCTATAATTTGTCTTATAGTTTGATGAGCCTGCCAGAATGCGAAATTTGGAACAATTTTGTGAGCACATCAATAATTCCTCCCTTCACGCAGGTACACAAAAGGCAGGAATAAGAAACAGTCTGTTTCACATCCAGTCCTTTCTGAATCCAAAGTCTTAAGGAGATTCTCTAGATGAAAGCAGGACTAGCAGAGAAAAGAGAAGTGTCTGAGATGTATTGAGAGTCCTTCAGGAAGAGAGCCTTAGAGGGTAAATAATATTGTACTGAATGTGCATCCTTGGACAAAATGTTTTAAGATGGAGAAGATTTCTTCCAAAATTCCTTCCTTCCAAAAATTTTCGATAGGAAGCATCTATTAAATAATTCTAAATTTTTTACAAATAATTGTGAATAACACTTTTGCTAATATATCCTTATGCATTCTATCTAGTCCTGTCTCTATTCTGTGAAATCCACGGATAAAAAGATTATTTTATCTTGGCAGGGGCTGCAGAGGGAGGACCAACGGGTCCATGGATTAACTTTGGTTAAATATTTGCCTGGATTTTTTTTTTCCCTATCAAACAGAAATAATTAATAAAATATATGAACAGGGAGCAGGAAAAAAAGTGAAACTGGCCTGAGTAACTTAAGCAACAGTCGCAGTTTCATTCAGGAACTCTTGAGATGAACACTGTGCCTGTTTCATAATAATAGTCTTTAATTGACTTCCATAAATTTTTATGATTACTTTCAGTTTTTTCAACTCTCTTAAAATATGCTTTAGCAATAAGTTTTACAATTTAATTAGGTGCTATCTTAGGAAATGAAATGTCTCCATTTCTCATGGGAATAGTTCCTAATGTCAAAGTGCATGTGTAAAAGTGTGATTGATCCTGTTCTTACACTTGGATTGTCCTGTGTTCAGAAGGAAAATATTTTTCTATTTTTGTTGTTTCTATATTTCTGTGTTTCTATATTTCTGTGTTTCTATATTTCTGTGTTCTTCTTTTCTAGAGGAAAAAAAAAGACTCTCCTCCTTTTGCATCATCAGTGTGTAAATTATATTTGTTCCAATTTATCAGCAGAAACCCAAACAATGCATCAGATTTATGTGAGTGCAGAGAAGTATGTTACTAGAAGACCTAAGGATCTTACTTCTGACAATGATGGACATTAATGGAAAAGTTAAAAAAAAAAAAAAAAAAAAAAAAATTTTTTAAAAGAACTTAGAACTTCTAGTGATGGATGTTAGAGAAATTACATCTGTGATTTTGCTAAGAAGATTTTATAAAAAATAACCCAGTAAAAGTAGTCTTGAAAGCCCACAATGGGAATGTCATATGCAGCATCTTTTTTCTATTCCCTCTATAGCTTATTCATTTCCTTAAGTCATCCAGTAAACATTGTATATATTTCATTTGTTAGAAAAGGATCAGATCCTGAGAAATACCTGCATACCATAAGGACTCAAACTGAATTTTATATGAAGCAAATAGAACTTACTTATTTTAATACATGTTTGTTTGAACATGTACAATATAAATGAAGGGTTTGTGAGCAATACAACTTTTTGTACTTATCTGGGAGTCTTCCAGAAAACCTTTGGTTAATGTGGTTTTGTGGTCGTCTGTCTGTCTGAATTCCACAAGTTTTTCGATCCCGTTTTTCTTCATTTACTTTTTGAAATGATTGTTCTACATAGATTTTCCTAGATGTTTCCACATGTCTAAAGGGAAATCTATTGGTTTCTAAATGTGCTGTCCTGTTTTAGAAGTATGATAACAATTTTCTTTTGTTGTTTTTAAATAGGAAATTAAGAGAGTAGTATAAGTAAGGAATTTGTGTGCTAATCAGATCTTTCATGTCAACTTTCCTGACACCTTAGGTAGAGTCACCAGTTACCAGTTTCCTTCCTTTCATTACTTTCATTTTTTACTTCAAAGCTATTAGTAGAATAGTATTTAGTAAGCACTAATTGTGTACTCAAATGTATGCTCAACTACCTGGTCACATGCAACATAAGCCATATATGACTTACCTGCATGGCTATCAAAGAAATTGTGATTTTTTTTATAAGATTATAACATCTTACAAATCCCAGTAATTTGTGACTATTATAATTAATCAAGTCACTCATGTCTGTGGCATTGCTGGGGTAATTATAACAATAACATGCCATGGTGCTTGCAAATAATGATGCATGGATGGCCCATAGCATGGGGCACTTGTAGAATCTCTGTTCTATGGCAGGACCCATGGTGCATGAACAGGGTAAAAGGTGTGTGCATATTGAGTAGAGCTCAAAGCTTCTACAGATGGAAGAGAGTCGGTTGGTTCTGGATTTTCTATACATTTCCACATGCAAATCTTCGTGTTACTTGTGGTCAGTGCAGGAAAAGCAGATGTTGTAGCTCTGGCTACAAAGATAATCAGCTGTGTGATCCTGGTGCCTCTTTTTCCATGGAAGAATTTGGGAAGATGCAAACTGTAAGAACAGTTCTGATACTGGCAGAAGATTGCTCTTAGGAGCCATCCTTTTGATGGTCTTCTCCAAAATGTAAAGCAAAGATAGAATGTCTTAACTTTAAAAACATTTCTAGGGCTGAGTATGGTCCTTTTTCACAAAATTGAATGTACATAATAGGAGGAAACACAGGGACTCCAGTGAGTTACCTGGAATTTATACCTTTTCTTAGTTCTGTAAACATTGCAAACTACTTAAGCTTCCCTCTCCTGATTTATGAAATCACTAAGATTCCACAAGCGAATCATTTTCCTGGAAATCACTGTAGATCATTTATTACTCTACATAATGTGTGTGCTATAGGTATAATATTTGACAAGAAAGCCCATATTTCTAAATGCTTTGAGACTGATGGTAGAATTAATATTTTTACCAGATGAATTTAATTATGTTTTAAAATAAAGTTAACATATAATTTATATCCAGTATTTCAATGGCATACCATGCTTTTATACTATGTCTCTGTACCGCAGGAGCAATTTCCATGATGCAGCATGTTTTTCCCTCAAGGCTGAGCTTGGCACCTTCTATATCTGCTTACTTTTTTTTTTTTTTTTTCCCCCTTGCCTTCTAGGATTTGATACTAGCATTTTGCCAATTTGCAAAGACTCCCTTGGCTGGATGTTTAACAGGCTTGATACAAACTATGACCTCCTGTTGGACCAGTCAGAGCTTGGAAGCATTTACCTTGACAAGAACGAACCGTGCACCAGGGCGTTCTTCAATTCTTGTGACACATACAAGGACAGTTTGATATCTAACAACGAGTGGTGCTACTGCTTCCAAAGACAGCAAGGTAAAAGATGAAAGCAGCCTGCACATGTAGATGATTGACATTTCTGGAGTATTTTATCTTTTCTGAACATGTTTAAAAGATTACAGTGAACTGCAAGCTCTTAAATGGTGAATTTGTTTTAAGGTTTTAGATCAATTGTGAATATATGAGAAGAAGTAAAAAACAAACAACCAAAAAAAAACAAGCTAAATAGAAAGCTTGTTAGAAATTCAAGGATGCTAAGTGAAGTGTGAAACTGGAGATAATGCTTTCACAGGGATATTATTTCTCATGCCAACTTCCACTAAGTATGCAGAGAAGAGGAACCAAAATAAAAGAACAAAATGAGTTATACTAATTCTTTTCCTGTGTACCTCACCCACATTATAAAATAAACCTTATTCTACTAGAGCAACTTAATGATCTATTTTGTGAGCCTATAAAATAATTGAATGAACATCATGCATAAGGTTATTTTCAGTCATTTGGACCAACTGATTTTTAATCACTGTATGAATCTCTTGTTAACATCCTGATGTGATTAGATTAAGCAAATAAACACAATCTATAATAATTTTTTTTCTGAGAATGATATAATAATTTTAGATTTAGCAGAGTCATCACCAATTATATAATCAAAATAATTGTAGTAAATTAAAAAATTTATTCATTAGTTATTGGCTGAAACTGGATGGAAATATCCATTAATTTTTCATATCAACACGAGGGAGATTTTCAAGGGGAGAAATTGTAACTAAGCTCCCAAATTCTTGCTGTTAATCAGTAGAAAGAGGTAAGACTAATCGTTGAAAAGATTGCACATCAACCTTTGAAATTTTAATCTCTTCTTTTAAATCTCATCTGTGCCTATAATACTGTCACGATAAATTCCTGTTAACCCTCAGCATTTATAGTTTGATCCTGACTCCGGTAGAAATGAAGATTCTTACCATGTCACACTTGCTGGTTGTAAATCTGTGGATGGATAGTAACTAACTGCCTTCTCTGATTTGACAGTTTTCCCAGTTGGAAAATTAACATTTCACCTTTAAAAACACTTTTTCTTTTGTTACAGAACAATCTCTTGTCTTTTGTTTTTATAAGCAATAGATTGCTACCAAAACTAAAATACAGAACATTTCCTATACCACAAGCAAAGATGATCTTCAAGAACATGATGTATTTTTTTTTCTTTTTTTTTTTATTTTTTTTAAATTGCACAGTGGTTTGAGGTTGGTGTATAAATACTTTGAGCCTTTGCCTGTTAGCACTGATTCTTGTCAATTGTCAGAGAAAATATGGCACAGAAAACTTGGCTTTATATAGGCCAAGTTTCTTGTACCAGTTGGCTGTCCTACCAGTTTCATATAATATGTGTACTGCATAATCAGGACATCAAGAAAGCACTTACCTAAATTAGTTCAAGTAGTTTTACACTCTATAGCCTATAAATATTATTTGTCTAAAATATCTGCTCAGGGTACTGCTGCAAATCAAGGAAGGGACAGATCATAAGGGACTGATCTTAACACTACTGTGTCATACTAATGGCCAGAAGCTGTGACCAGACAACCACTGGCACCTTTGCACCATCCAGCATAAATTTTTTCTTCTCTTTTTCTATTTTTCCTCCTTTTCTGCTCATAGTGCTATAATAAGGTGCTGATTAAAAACAGATTAGCTTGCTGCTGATGCTAGCAATATGTCTGGCTGTATAGGGAAGATGATGTAGCCTCAGAGCTGTAAATAAGGTGAAATCTTGCACATTAAATGTGCATTCCATCGCTCCAAATTAACACTGTCCACAAAACCTATCTTCTACTTTTCGAAAAATGTAAGAAGAAAAAAATACTTAGTCATCTTTTGGCATTTCTTATTCTATTTCTTAGCCTATGTTCAAGTACCTGATGTGCAAACCGTAGCTCCCTAGAGTATGAGTGACCACAAAATTCTTTTTTTGTGATTTTCAGCATTAAACTAAATCTTCTAAAATTCTAAAAAAAAAAAAAAATCTTTAACTAGACCTGTGCTATGAATAGCAAGGAAATGACTAGATAGAGAAGTTTATCGGGTTCTTTCTGATGTTTAACCAAAGTAGGCTCTCTCACGGAGAGAGCTCTTTCTTCACTGAGCACAGCAGATGTTTTCTGGACAGTTTTATAGTACAGTTCCACTGTGATATTTGAATATTTGCTTAGGTCATTCTCTGAGAAGAACTCTTGTTCTTTGATCTTAGCTTCAAGATAGTTCAAGACTATCAGGGAAGTACTTGCAGTATCATTCTTACTTTCTGCTTCAGGTCTTTGGCAATGTTAGGGTACACTAGCACCATTACTGCACATTACTTCTAGTTAATATGAACATCATCCTATTAATACTCAAGTCAGTTCCTTCTTGCTCTGAAAAGGATCTTCTAACAGCTGTTCTAGGTTGACTCTTGTTTAAACTCTTCTCAAGTGCTTATTGCATATTTTCTTGGCCTCAGTCCTGCTTTCAGTGTGATTTATTATTTCTGAGATACATCCAAGACTATATAGTATATTTCTGCAATACTTCAGCATCTGCATTTCCCAGTGCATTGCTGTCTGTCTTTACGCTGTTCTCCCTGTTGCCCTCCACTTTCAAGCACAGTTTGTTCAAGTGTTTCGGTGCTTGTCTTCAAAATTTATTTTCATGGTACTTTGATGATAGCTTAACACTTCATGCTTGTCTAAATGCTGAGGCACTTTCAATTGTCGGCCTTTCAGTAAGGCTAAATTTCTTTCTGCCAGGGCTTCATCATTATTACAACCTTGTTTTTGTTGCATCACTGCTAGAAAGTAAGCAGGGAAAGTGCCAGGTTTTATTGGAATATTAAGGCTTAGCACCTAAACATCTTCTTGCTGCAGCCTTCCGCATATGTCCAGCATCTCTCTTGATACCATTACATTTCTTACAGGCTATTCTGTCTGTGAAGGATGGAAGACTACCCTATGACTTCTGAACTAACCCATTTTGCAGATCAAGAGTGTGATTCATGTTTTTTCATCTGTTTCTTCAGATTGCAGGACATTTAAATATATTTACAATGACTCTGAAGAAAGGTAGAATGCATCCTAACACATAGCTGAGGACCCGAGAAGGTTTTATTTGTGGGCAGTATTGACTGCTTCAAGCCCCTACAGTTAAAACTGTAATTATCTTAGAATTATCTAAAACTGTAATTATAGTTAACCCCAAGCACAAGCAAGACCCAGCATGGCGGCGTTAATCTGCAATGAACTGCATATCAGAAGTGGGGAGCTCTCACATATATTTGATATGGAAAGTCGCTGTTGCCTTAACAAATATTCTGGAGAATCTGTGGTAGTTGAAGGCTCACCAATGGATCACAGCTTCTTGAGGCATTTCTTTCAAAAATCCTGGAAATTCTTAGTCAAGTGTACCAGTTTTATACCCATTGATCTGTTAATGTGCTGAAAACCTCAAACATTGCAGTAATAAGTAACTCGCAGCACCTCTTGACACAGCTGAACATAGATGTCTCAAGGCCTATATTCATTACCAGTATTCATCAGCGCTTTGAGCACAGAAGAAATGAATGATTAGTGATTCATGGATCATATAAAACAATGTAGTAATACTGGCGTAAATGCAATTCAAGCCACATTTGTGGAAGAATCATTAAGGAGGAAGATCAGCAGGTCCTTTATTTGTATTCAGATTTTCCTCCTAACTTTTGTGTTGTCAGATTCATTTCTATTTCCAAGGAAGATTCCACACAGTGATTTTTGTAAAGGATAGGTCTCTCTTGTTCAAGACTTCTAAAGGTTGCCCGGTGAAGTTGCTTTTGTACTAAAATAAATTCATACTCTATAAGAAACTCAGGAACTAGCTAGAAAGTGAAGAGGAAAGCATTAAAGTTCAGAGACAGAGGAAAATGTATGTACTATGGACAAAAAGAAATCTGGTTGAAATTCTAGCTTGCCACTCCCTTCAACAGATTTAAGCATCAGAGTGATTTCTTGATAGTTGTTAAGTATTTTATACCACTTTTATCCTGGGAAGCAAAACTTAAGTATGAATCTTGAAGACTTATCTCCTGAGAAGCAGAATTTTAGGAGAGTAACTTTGTCATATTATCTTGTTTTCTTTCGGTAAGTGCTGTGCCTATTTTCAGTCCTACCACCTAAGATTTATAGCTGCAAATTAAGCTTATTTTTTTAGACATAATCCAACCCTTTTACTTTGCCAGATATTAGTGTTCCGTTATACAATTCTGTATTTCTAATTTGAGATTTTTGCACTGAACAAAATACATTATTTTTTTTTCCCTGCTGGATAAGTTCATCTCATTCAGTATATTTACCATCTTCTCTGGTAGATCCTTCTAGCCTCTGGTATTTGTGTGCACTGTATTACAAAATAGGTTGCAAAATAATTGGAAATATCTGTGTTTTGAGAGATAATTAGTCCTCAGAATATTGTAAATACATCTACATGGGAAATGTGAACTATTATGTTACTACATATGTGCAATTAAGAATTTAAATCTTTAAATATCAAGAAAGACAGAGGTATTATCTTTGGTAAGTGCTGAATATCGATATATATATAATGCTAATAGTGCTTGCCACTAAAGCACTCCTTATAACAAAAACATATTAGACTTTATAACTTCAGCAAATGCTCAAAGACTAAGTACTTAAATAACTAAATTTAGCAAAGCTAAAATCTACCCAATGATGCCAGGTCCCAGTGGTTTTGAAGGACACACAGATAAAATTGCTTGAAAGGCATTACTTTTTTTTTTTTTTTTTTTTTTTCTGGCACTGACACACATGAGCAGCATTTTAGAAATAAAGCCTGTTTTAAGGCCTTGGTGCTAAAGATGATCATTATATGTTTAGTGTGAAAACTTGGCCCACTAGAATTGAGGCTAAGGATTGAACAGACAACCATTTCACTCTAAATCTTTGTAAGCTTCTTTAAATACATCTTCCTAAGAAGAAATGTAAATAGCATTTAAAATATAAAGCCAAGAGGAGTTAACAGCCTGATCTCAGTGAGGGGTTACTATTGGCTTCCAGTTTCTATCTTTTTGGCTAAGTATCATGAACAGTACAAAAGGCTTGTGGATATATAGTCTATACCAGCCAAAATGTATAGTCATCAGGAGCTCCACTGGCATTTATCACTAGTGTTTGAACATTTCCAGAAGAAAGACATCTTTGTGTTAATATATTCTTTCTATTCCCTCTATGTTAATATATTCTATTCCTATACTCTGTTGTCCATCCAGTGCTTTTCTGTGCTGAGTCCAGAATTCTTTCCCAGCTGACTCAATTTGTTTTCTTTTTAGAGGAATTTGGGTGATCTTCTTTCGACTGCCACCATTCAAGTGACTTTTGTAGTTACTCTGTAAAACGATTGGATTCTGACCTAAATATGTGCTAACTAGGTCTTAATGATCTTCAAGTCACGTGAGAAGTGTACATGGACTGTATTGCACTCTGGACTGTATTGCACTCTCTTTCAGAACAGAGCCTTGACTTGAAGGCTTGGCAAAGATGTACTCTAAATATAATCAAAGTCTGTTAAAGTGAAAAATGCAATTAAACACAGAATATGAGTGAGGATTTAGAATATTGTGTGAGACTTGTATAAGCTAAAGACATATGAGTGAGCTCAGTGACACTATTGTCACTGATACAGATTGGGAAATGCCTTTGTGCTAATGGTCTAGTGTTTTGACTTTCAAAGATTAGTGCTCTGCTGTCTTTGATCCTCTTGCTTATTCAACAGTCATGTATAACCATTTCTTATTTCCTTCCTATACATACTGTATACTATACATACACGAGCATACTGTGATGTGTATTTCAGAGAGAACAGAAAATGAGAACAACCTATGCATCTGAACAATGTAAAACTAAAATTTATCTGTTACGCCTCTTAGAGCTATGTCTGTATGCTACTCCTTTCAAAGTAAACTTTTGCCACTGTTTTCAACTAAGTTTGCTAAAAATGGGGCTTTAAATCTCTGGGATCTATTCTTAAATTACTAAGACAGCATTGCGGTCTTGCAAATGATAGTGGAGAAAATTCTTGTAAGTACAGTGTGTTAAATATAGAATTTGAACATGAATTCTAACAGAGAAACAAGAGAGAATCGAAAGCCATTTCGATTCGAATCAATCGAAACTTCACCCTGATTTCTATGCACCTGATTTCTATGGACTGATAAGATTGGGAATGATACAGTTACTTGGTTTGGTTTGGAATCCCTCAATCCTCCAGGCTAGTGAATAGATGTTCATTTCAAGATGGGTTAAGTGGGAATGGCCTTTTGCACAAATCCATGGTGTTGTTCCAATTCATAATTCTGGAGCTGTGGCAAGCTGCAATAATTGTTTTCTTTCAGAGCTTTAAACATGACTGCTAATATAGGACATGTGTGTTTCTTAAGATCAGTAGTTAGAATGACCTTAGAAAGAAGCAAACCGTAAAAACTTAATCATATGCTTTCATGGTATAATCTTTTTAACCTTTCTTATTTCATTTTAGACCCACCTTGCCAGACAGAACTCAGCAACATTCAGAAGCAACAAGGAGGGAAGAAGCTCCTAGGTGAGCCATAGATCATTTTTTGAAGGTTTTATTGCTTACATAAATAACACTAGTGAAACAGCAGCATAAAATCAATATTAATCCAACAAAGATAGACCACAGTAAATTCCAGCAACAAAATTTATGAAGTTTTTGAAAGCTATTAAACTTAGTTTTATTACCTTACCTACCAAAAAGATATTACATCTGTTTTATTACCCTAATAGGATGTACATTTTTACTGTTATGGAAGGGACAGCGTAGGCACTCCTAAATTAGCATTTCTGCTGATCCTTTGCTCTAATATTCTTTAAGTAATTGAGATCTTAATTGTGAAAGAATCTATACAGTATCACTATTAATTTTTCATGATTTTTAAAACGACAGATCTTAATTTTACCCTCTGCCTTTGTATAAAAGCTAAAATGACCCATCATAGTCAAAACTCTAATTCTTCTAAGAATGACTTCTAACTGTAACTATATGCTTCAAAATATTTTCAGGTGAATATTTTCTTCACTGTGGTTTATCTACATCTTGTGGTTCTTTAAAAAAAATTCTCCATTCATTTTAAATGAAAACTATCAATGGATTATTTATCATTATGCTTCATTAAAAGTCTTTTGGCTTTAGAATCTAGTTCACCTAGATTTAATATATATTATTTTCCTTTCTTTTTGTGGATATAGTTATTGTATTACACTGTGGTTGTCTGCTGTGGTAAGGTAATAAAATATTAGTGGATCGCTAAATGGATTGTAAAATATACATTAAATAAAAATAGCTCCTAAGCCTTCCAACAGATATTTCAGGAAGCCTGATCTGATTATTCAGACTAATTTATGTGTACTCCATTTATTACAGAGCATCTTATTTAGTGCGGGGAGTTACATACCTCTTTCCCAGCTTAGGGGAACCAAAGATCTTGGCTGAGACATTTGGGGAGGAAGGAACATGTAGCAAACATGTACTTAAACTTAAAACTTAAGGGATACTTTCCTTACTTGGAATCAGTCCAACAGTAATATCTATTATTTTCTGTCCTATATTGCATATAAGCTACTTAACTTATTCAGTAATTTAGTAATAGAAAATAAACTGGTCAGTGGAGAGTCTGCAATGAGCAACCTACTTTCTCTTATAATTATTACATTGGCCAAGAGGTGGTTATTAAAGTTGTTGTTCACTATCTACGCATCTCAGGGCAGTACATTCCCTTGTGTGATGAAGATGGGTACTACAAGCCAAGTCAGTGCCATGGGAGCCTAGGGCAGTGTTGGTGTGTTGACAGATACGGCAATGAAGTGACAGGATCCAGAGTAAATGGTGTGGCAGAATGTGGTAAGTTGAAGAACAGTCAGTGGGGCTTGGGGTAGAGGTGTTACTCCCTTTCATTACAGATCAAATTTCTTCAGTAACAAGAGAGGTGGGACCCAATTAGGTAGATTCTGAAGTAAATTGTAAAGTTATTGTTATTTCATTATTTTTTGCTCCTATCAATTTGCTAGTTATTAATAGACTTCATGTATGTGTTTGACTTGTATATAAAAGTAGAGCAAATTAATTATTTAGAGGAGCGTTAGAGAAACTCAAAAATGCTTGATAAAATCCCTTTGGGTAATCAGTGCTAGTAAATTCAATTTGACTTTTTTTTTCAGTTTATGTACAAAGGAGTTAGCAGAAGTTTGTAGTGTGCTAAGCTTTCCATTATTTTTCCCTCCTAACACCCTAAAACTTCTTCCAAGAATTCCTATTTCAGCTTTATTTTATGTCCCAATATTTTCCTTTCTTTTCTTTTTTCTTTTTTCTTTTTTCTTTTTTCTTTTTTCTTTTTTCTTTTTTCTTTTTTCTTTTTTCTTTTTTCTTTTTTCTTTTTTCTTTTTT
>VZSG01000018.1:1856406-1897201 GCA_013398315.1 Nothoprocta pentlandii | reverse complement strand
TTTTTTTTCTTTTTTATCAATAACAATGTAGACTGTAGAAGGTGAATTTAACACAGCATTTAATATAAAGACTCAGGGTCAGAATCCATCTAATTTACGTTCTTTTCTAGATGCATGGCAGTTCTTGGTAGTTCAAGATAGCACATAAGAACTGAAAAATGGACATTCTATATGTCCTTTTGTTAACTTTGAGAAATTCATCCCTTTTAAAGTGGTTTTCCTTTAGGATAATAGATTATTGATACTTTTTTTGTATTTTATTTTTCTGTCCGAACGCTTAGGGTAAAATAAATAGTTGAATTGAAATTAAATATTCCTTCATGCCCTTTCTGTACTCATTGATGTTATACTATAAATATATACTAAATTTTGTGTGTCTTTTATATAACTATCATATCTTTTTAGCTATTGATTTAGAGACTTCAGGTGATTTTGCCTCGGGTGATTTCCATGAATGGACAGATGATGAAGATGATGAAGATGAAATAATGAATGATGAAGATGAAATTGAGGATGATGATGAAGATGAAGGAGATGACGATGTAGATGATGATGATGATCATGATGGATATATTTGATAATACTAGGGGTCAATAAATTGTACCTTTCTAAAATTCACAAAGTGACATCTCATAAAATCCCTTTGCTCTGCAAGATCAAAAGGATTCTAACAAACATGTATATTTTGTATGATTATTACAAACATTGCAACTGGAGTCATAGACTTTTTGTTTAAATAAGAATCATTATATGATGTGCTCTTGAGTTATTAAATGCCTTTGCTATGAAGAAAAACACATCGGAAGTCTAGCCTGAAGAAACGTGATGTGCTACTGAAAATATAAATGTGCAAAACATACTATAAAGATGACCAGACTTTTAAAAACTTCATTGGAAAGGATTTTTTACCCTTATTTGGAACTCTGTGTGCGCTCTTCAAAACGCATACTGTAACTTTTAATGATTAAGGCCTTGCAGGCTTTGCAAATTGTGCATAAAATAAATAAAAGGAGTATTACAGTAGAAGAGCTTCAGTACACAAGTAGCATCTCAACAGTCTTTAATTAACCAAAGGTATGCAGAAAAAGATAATAGGAGGAAAAAATAATGCAAGATCCTCCTGTGTGTTTGCATTTGTAGTTATGTTTTCATTAGGAAATAACTAGGCTATTGAAAGAAATTTTCAGCAGTAGCACGGACAAGCACTGATTCTGTAAATCTGAAGTTTTCTTGTCCTTCTTTCACTTTTTCTTTCATGTTAAACTCATATAGGCTTTATCATTTTTACTCAAGCAGCTTAATTACTTTAAGCTTACTCTCTTTTGTTTCTCTGTCTCTAATTAAATTAGTATAAAATATTTTACATGGGAAAAAAATTGCTTAAAAATATATTACCTTTATACATGTCTGCATTTCGGAGTATTGGCACTTGCCCCAAGATAGTTTTAAAAATAACTAAATATACTTTTTTATTTTCTTAATTCAGGAAAGAGTTTTGCATCCTTATTTTAATTCATGTTTTCTGACTAGTGCAGAATCTTAGAGAACGTATTGTAAGGTGCCTTGCAAAATAGAAATAGAGAGGTTTTAGCATGCATACCAGTATAGGATGTTAGGTGATGATAGCTAAGCACACCCAATTACCAAATTAATACCAGTATAGGTACTGCTGCTGGAATGAAGAAAATGGGTTTTTTTTTTCTTTTTTTTTCTATTGTCATGTAATTACCATGTGGACTAGGTTATGTTTATTGTGTAGAGTAGCACTTAAGATTTGACTGTAGAGAAAATTATTTTAATCACTGTATTTATGTTAGCATGTTAATTAATTGTGTAGACATCTTTGGACTCCATTGTCTTCATTCACATCATATCTATTGCTTTCTGCCCATATTAAAATTGAAATTACCTCTATAATGTAATGTTATAACACAGGATGTATAGTTTCAACAGTGGATTACTGGTTTCCCTGATTTTCATCTGCAATTAATTAAAAGGAAAAACAGTTTATTATTTTAATTAATTTCTACACATTAAATGCTAAATTTAATGTTTATCCTATGTAATATTAAAAAAATATAATGCATTTTCTTTTTTACTGTTTCTGTATAGTTTGCAAAATAAAGACTCTTGTAACCAACCTTTGGCCAATATAGCCCATTATTTTGACTTTTTGTGTAGTCCAAAATTTAGAAAGAGGAGAAGTTCACATTTCAGACACTTTCCTCTAGTCAAAAAATGTATTTATTTGTGTAAAGCCATTTATTAATGCTTTAAAAAGGTAAAGCCCTTAGAGAGCTTTTATTTTTCTGTATTTTTCTTGAATTTCCTATGGAATTCTTATGTACTTTTCTGATTTTGTTTGTCATTACCTACTAGACAGAATTTTTTTTTTATGATCATTTTTGTGGGTTGTATAGCTGTGTTATTTTCTTAAGAAAATAGAGCTAAGAGCTTACCATTCCAATATAGTGAGCATTTATCAGAGAAAGATTTCTTATGACTGAAATAAACTGACATATAAACTGATTTTCAATAAAGAAGCTAAAGATAAAATATTGTCATTATTGGCTAACGTAGCAAACACTGTTGTTCTTTATTATGTGACAAATACGTTACTTGAGAAGTTAAAAATGTATTTCATAAAGCAGATGATAATTTTAGGAAAATTAAGATGTTGGAAAAGAATTTGTCGTCGTGTATTTAACTTATTTAAAAGGGGAGGCCTTTATATTCATTCTCCCCTGAAAATTTCCCCATGAATTGGAAAAGGAGTAACTCAGTGTGAATTTTAGTCCTTGAACATCATAGCTAATGTAAAAGTCAAAAATAATATGTGCCTAAATTTAGTAAAGGACAATGACAATGGAGATTCAGGGTCATATGTGAGATGTTTTTTTTAATCCAAAATTGAAATAACAGCAAGAAAAAAACTTTTTCCTCTTCATGAGGATGACTTAGAGAAGAGATGGATAGTGTGAGATTTCCTGTGAAAATAATCAGTTAAATGTGCTTCTGGATTACTTTTATGATGTCCAGTTACTTTTATGATATAACATGAAGCCAGTCCACTTCATCATTAAAGAAATGAATGAAATCAGTAGCAGGGATAAAAGAAATGAAGGAAGGGAGCAAGAATCTACAACCATTAACACCATTGAAAAGATTTTCCCTCTTTTCATCTTATCAGAGAACTTTGCTTTGAGATATGTCCCTGCTACTACAATTAGCTGTTAGGCAGAAACTAATGACTGCTTGATTTTGGAAGTTCTTTATTTTTACCGTGTTGCTGTCATCCTGCTACAGATTTTTTGTTTGTCTTGTAGTTGTGCACATATGTATGTGCTTAAAGGTATGCTGAGATACTGATATAAACTTGGAGACATTCAGACACAGTGGTTCATAAATCTTGAACTTCCTTCTGAGGTGTTGTATGTGCAAATATAATTCTCAGATTCATTGAAAAATAAGGAACACCAAATTCAATGAAATTAAATATTATATAACCTCCCAGGAGATGAAGGGAATAATATTTCCCTTCATCATTTGAGATCAAGTCACACAGAAATACTTTTTAAAAGCAAAGACATTAGTAGCTTTACTGGTTCAATAATTGGATTATTGTGTAATATTTAACAGGAAAAAACATTTGTTATTATTTTGTACACAGGGATAAAAACTAGATTTCTTTTATTATTACTAAATAATGCAGTTTCCAGGTGGAATACTAGAACTATATCTGAAAGTGAATTACTTCTATGTTTCAAAGCAGATAGATAAAGAAAAAGCCTTACATGTATAGGGTTTTTTCCATCAGATTAAGTATGAAGTACAATCCACAGGATTATAACAATCTCCAATTTACGCAGCTAACAATTTCATCACTTAAAATGCCAAAAGCAAGGCAAGTACCATTTTGCTTAGGTAATAGGGTAGTCCTCTCCTCTGAGTGGAACTCTACTAACCCAGTGTCAGTACTAACTTATTGGGCTGGATGGCTGCAGCTCACTAACTCATCCACTCATGGGGTGGAAATGATGGTAGGAGCAGAAATGACTCTTCAAACTTAAGGAACCAGAGTAAGAATGTGAAGGATACAGTTGGCTATGCTGAAGGATGATACCTTGGCTTGCATGTTTTTGTTGTGTTCCAGATACTGTTTGGACCAAGTCCCGAGACAAAGACTAAGACACACTGCCTGCTTGGCCTTTTGATGGTGAGTTTTGTAAGTGAAATGTCTACATACATTGTCTAAAAGCATTTCTGTGCTTGGCTATCAGTGAAGCAAAATGTATTACAGATCTTCACTGGTTTTCCACATGACCTCATATTAAAACTTTGATTAAAGATGCACAGGATAACATCCACAAAAATACCACGAAAATATCATTCTCAAACCTGTAAGTAGCACAGTTTAAATTATGGTTTTTTTTCTTTTTTTTTTTTTTTTAACGAAGATAATTGGAATTTACCCCTTAAAACGTGGTCTATCTTATAGTGAATAGAGTAGTGGCACATTACCCACAACGTTTAGTTCTGTTCTCTTTGTAACTGGATAGAACATTCTTGCTTGCAAACTGTGTTTTTTGTCTTCTCCATTCTCTCTCTGAAAAAGATGATATGTCTTGGAAGGCTCTCAATACATGAAGATTTTGGTATTTTGTTATGATCTTTACAGAGATTGGTCTTTTCCTCTTTTCTATTCAAATGTGAAACTACCCCACTCATCTTTGTGATATTTCCTTTGAGTCACTTTGTTTGAAGACAGCGTATTAGAACTTAGACAGTGTTTTAGAGCTTGTCCTTCATTCAACACAGTGTTATCCTGCCTGTGTTACAGTGCAGAAACAGGCCGGATTTCTGCAGTCCTACAGCTGCCCTTTACTTCCTACAATTCCTCCATGTGCCCAGAACAGTAGACTAGTATCCAAACAAAAGGGGAAAAAGAAAGAAGGGGATTAAAGGTTGAGTGGTGCTGTTTCCTGTAGCAGTAAAAGACACTACACTAGTAATGAAAAAAGAGCCTATTAATCTTCAGCAGCAGGAGTAAAATTATATCAAAAGCCTATTATGTGCTGCTGTACTGGGACAGGTCTGTATATAGAGAGAAACCTTGCCCCCATGCAAGCCCCCTTTCCTTCGGTGCAGGAGAGCACAACCGTGTGTGTGTCGCTGTCAAGACCAGTGCAAGGTTTCCGAAACCTCTCCTGATGAGCACATCCCATCTTGTGTTATCCAGCTCCGTGTGACTGAGCAGCTGATTTAGTTATGCTGGGACCCAGCTACAGAGCTATAAGCTTTGTCACAGGACAAAGATTTGCTGAAGGGCGATTGCAGAAGCCTGAGGGCTTTCTGGCAGCGCTGCTGCAGCTTCCCTGCACCTTATGGAAAGAGGGAGAAGATTTTTCATATAGTCAGATTACACAAACTCTGGCTAGGCCCACAATTGTAGCCTCTCTGGGTTCTCTGCTTTGCCCTCATCTCGTAACAGATATTTGCTCTGTCAGGTGTGTCAGCTTTCCTTTCTTTCCTGCTTGGATTATGAACCAGAAAATAGCTGGCATTTTTTTTCCACCCCATCGGTTTACCTGTCTCTCAAAAAGAAATGAATATTATGCTTGTAAGACTTGTTTCTGATTTTTCTTAATTTCACTTTTAATGTGTTCTTGCCCCAACTATCATTAGAGCAATAAAGAAATGACAGAAAAGGAGGAAAACCAAGTCAGAAGACTGAAAAAATATGAATCTAGTTAGAGTGAGAAAGCTCTAGAGTGCTTTTGCTCCACCTGACTTTTTTTGAAGGGCTCTGTTAGTCTCATGTTCTTCATCCATATCAGTCTATATGCAGTGCTTTAGCCCATGCTTCTGGGATTCCACTTGCCCATAGAACAAACAAATATCCAAACTGCCAAAGCAATATTTTTCACACATTGAAGGAATCCAGTCACAGTCCCTGGGCATAGAAGAAAAGATAATGCATCATATTAACATTGAACTGTCAAAAGTTGCAGTTATCCCTTGCATAGCATGTTTTTGTAATTAAAAGATTAAAAAAAAAAAAGCCTCATGCTGAGAGGTGTGCATTGCAATCAATATCTTAAACTCAATTATCTCTCTTTGACATTAAGAACGCTAACTTTAAAGCATTTCAGGAGCTTTGCTTAGAAAGCTGTGACTGTCAGTAATTTCCTTTACTTGAACTTAGGAAATAGAATATTGATTGTAGAATGATTACTGCATTGAAATACGTCAATTAAATTTCCAGAGCTCTCTGAATTTTTGCATAGCTATGTTGTTAAGAGGTGAGCTAAAATATGCAGTTTTGAGGCAAATATAAAGTTATGCCAAAGCATATAAAATCAAAGTACTTTAAATAGCTGACATACTGTATCAAGTAAAGTTGTTCAAAAAGTATTTTGAAACTTTATTTGAGTGTTCACTGAGCATCGAAGAAATCCAGTTGAATATTAGGATGAAAAGAGTAATCCAAAGTAAGAGTCATTCAAATACAGGAACTATGAACAGATTAGGACACTCCGCTCTGGAACAGAGATGACTCTGTGAACATGTGATATCATAGCACTCTACCATAAGTGATTTTGGGAAAATAAGTATCAGTTTTTCAAATTCCCTTGAGTTTCTGACAAGCGGTTTCACTTGGCACTGAAGATATTCATGACTCAGTATTAGAATAGAAACATATCTAAAATTATATGCCTAGAACTAAAGACACCAGTGCTGATCAGAATTTGATTATATATAATGGAAGCAAAACCTTTAACCACCACCATTTAGTAAGATATATACGTTAATCAGTGCTATTCATCTCATATAACCTGACCAATAACAAAGAAATAAGCAAGTGAGAATGATAAATGACTATGAGAATAGTTAATTGTTTCAAGTATTTAATTTCTCTGGTTGTGCAATATGTTCCTCTGTGTATGGTTTGCTCATACTGGAAATCAGAGGTCTTCCCTTCGAATTACCTGCTAACCCAGGTACAGTCATTTCTTTCCTTAAGGAAATTCACAAAGTCAACACTTGGACTACACAGACTGCACAAAAAAAAGGCCATCCTGGGACAGTATATTTTGAAAATTGTCACAATGAATAGCTAACTGCTGCACAAGTTAATTTTCCATATATTTGGATCTGTTCTCTACCATTATTGCATGTATTTTTTCCACTAAATAGTTCCAACCTTCCAGTCTTCTAAGAATTGTTAGCAGTCAGGAAGCCCCAAAACTGCTTTTGGTCCCAGTATTTTGTATGCTCAACAGATCTTTTCCTGCCATTCACCTAAGAACATATAATTTGAATGTCAACCAATGGCCACATTTATACTCTCTGGTCACTTCCAATTGACTCAAAAATGACTGTTTCTACAAGTACTTCACACTTTTTTTTTTTTTCTTCTTAAGCCAGCCTTTCTTCTCACTCTTATTCCTCTGGCTTTCTTCTCCTGTGGAAACTTGTCTGGTAGAAATTTGTCAAATGCTTTATGAGAAGTCAAAATAATTGTCTTGCTATTATTGACCCTTGTTGTAAATTTTTGAAAGGAAAACCTAGCTGGCTGGTTAGGCAACATCTTCTGGAGGCTTGTTGCCCTTTTATTAGAAATGACTGGGAAGTCTTCATGTGAAGCAGAGGAACAAAAACTGCTTATTTGCTGAAATTTATTTCCTGCATATTGGTTAAACTCCAAAACATTTTACTTTAGGATTGTTTCCATTGGTGTTATATACTGGTTATAGTAAAGTTTCTTTGAAACTCATTTATTTGAATCTTTTATTATTTGAAAAAAAATAAAGTGATGCTTTTTAACTACAGCAGTTTTAAGAGATTTTATTTCTTTCCCCCCTGTTTTTTTTCCAGAAGGCTAAATATATACATACAAAAATTCACATCTAATACTTACTTTAATTTCATTAGGAAAAAAAAAAAAAAAAAAGCCTGTGTGTAACTGCATGAACACCATCTGCCAGATCCCACAGTGGAAGTTATAGTCATAGTGAGTCTGCTGGCAATGGTAGAACTAGCTTCAAATTCCCATTAGCGTTGCTAAAGTTAGAAAGCACAGAAAATCTCATCTGGAAATCTTCTTGTACATTTTCCAAGCCTAAAAGTTTGCAGGAGATGCCAAACTACTTCTTAGAATCAAATCTCAAAATTGTTCTCTTTTGGCTGTTGCTCGTTTCAACTTGACTGCATCTCTTCAGCATGTACAGGATGTATCTAGGGTCAAGGCCAAGTTCTGTTAGGGACAAAGACAATTTATAACTCCAAGATGACTTTTTACGACAGTAAAGTGTCTTCCTGTGCTCTGTGAGACTAGGTATTGAGCAGAATAGCTCCCGGGTATGTAAATTTATCATATTTATTTTCCTTCTTTTTTTACAATGTCATTAAAGGCCATTCCATTACTGTTTTCATTGGATCTGACTATGTAGGGTTAGGGTTATATGATTATTATAATTGGTGAAGGCAGTGTTGCATCAATATTTTAGATAGATCAGGATAATGCTGCTATTAGTAACTTCAAAATGGAGTTTTATTCCATGAAGAGATGATCCCATAAAAATTGCAGTAGTATGTACTCTTGAATGAATGTTAGATACCAAAAAAAAAAAAAAAAAAAAAAGAAAAAGAAATTATTACATGCGTGTGTTTGTTTTCTAAGGAAAAGACTGATGATAAATTCTCCTTTGCAACCCATTCTTCAGAAGGCCTTGTTTCTAAAGTAAGATATAAATAAAAAATCAATGATTGTATTGTTACTTTTTTTATTATGTAGTAGATGTTCTAGATTTTGGTGAAATGAAATAGATGCATAATAACCTATTTTGTTTTAACATATGCAAAATACTGCAGAAGTGTTAGCTTATTAAGTATTTAATGTGTGTTTTGCCTGTCAATTTTCTATTTTGTATTTTGGTTCTATTTTTCATCATGCAGACACCTGTAGAAATACTGACCTTGGGGAAAAAAAAGTCAATGAGTGCCTTAAAAAATTAAAAAACAAAATATATTAAAAATAAAAGAACAAGTACATTGGAAAAAATATATATATATTTTTAAAAACATTACTACTTTTTAAAGTATTTTTCACTAAATATGAGCTCCATAACTCCTTAATGTGTGTAGAGAACAGAGCTCTGAAATGGGAATCAGGCAACCTGCTTTCCCTTCTCTGCTTTGTCACTGAGCTGTTAGATGAGTTTCAATACACCATCCCGTCTTCCCTTTCTTTTCCGTTAGATAGTACTAGAAGATGGTATGAATTATTCAGGGCACACGCCGTCTGAAAAGCACTTACTTAAATGGAGTCCAGATCTTTTTGGAATATCTACATATTGCTATGCCACAACGAAAATAACTCTAGTGACTCTAGCAGTGAAAGGAAGCTTCTGTCTTGATGTTAGTTCTAAGAATTTTCTTCAGCTTCTTTTCTTCTCTCTTCTACAAACCTCACGTATTCATAGTACTATATTTTCCCTTAATATTTCTTTTGCAGATCCGATGTTCTTCGCATTTCTCCAACAGCTTTCAAGGACAACACGTTTGCCATGGAGCCATCCCCTGATCATCTCATCTCCCCCAAGGATTCCTTTGTACTAAGATGTACAACTTATTCACTATTACTTGCAAAGCAGTCAAGCCGTGGGGATATGCAGGTAAGTTAGGAATTTGATGGAAGTGATATGGGATTCAGCAAACTTCAAGCTAAGTGCAGGGAGAGCAGCTTCCAGCCATGTTTTTCTTTCAGGCTGCCAAAAAATCACAAAGATGATTGACTTAAACTCACGTTGATATATTATGGTTAAAGTAGGAAAGATGGAGTTGGCTTTTAGTGTTGTTTGCTTTAGTTTTAAATAGATAATTCTGCTGAATACCTCAACAAAGGAAAACTCAGAATAAACACTGGATAGATTGTTTTTTTTTATGAATAATGGGTTCTGTCTGTACCAAATATGAGTTTATATCTGGGAATCTGGGGGAGAGGGATCTGGGAGTAGGATTTTTTTTCCTGTGACTCCCTTTTTTGTGTCTGCATCCTGTCATTCTGACTTGCTAGTAATTGTCTACTTCTTTACCCAACGACTTGTATTATTTCACTGCAGAGCTGATCTTCAAATAAATCTGGGATTAAAAGCTTTATTTTATTTCAGGAACAGGTAGCTGTAGGTTTGCTGAAGTAGTAATAAAATAAAATTTGGATTTCTCTCAGAAATATTGTAGCAAATTGCATTGGGAAACTCAATGTTCATAGCGGAGAACAAATCTCTGTCCAGTTCTCAGTCACTGACCCTGTAGTAGACTCCACAGAGGTTAATACAGACCCTCAACAGCTACCTTTTTCTAACTAGATGAAATTCTGAATATATTTATTGTATGTATTCTGAAAATATTTATTGTATGTTATGTATGTATGTATGTATTCTGAAAATATTTATTGTATGTTAACTGTCAGAACAGCAAGGTGGTTGTGACCAAGAAAAAGAAAATGCGAGCAGCTTC
The DNA here is from genome assembly GCA_013398315.1 of Nothoprocta pentlandii. Taxonomy (NCBI): domain Eukaryota; kingdom Metazoa; phylum Chordata; class Aves; order Tinamiformes; family Tinamidae; genus Nothoprocta; species Nothoprocta pentlandii. The sequence goes on along the minus strand of VZSG01000018.1, from coordinate 1,886,680 downwards.
ACACTTCTGGCAGAAAGAAACACATTTGTTAGCAGGGACTGGGGTGGACTGGCAGAATGTGAGTGCTCTGATTAATTCTATAGTTGTGCTTCAATGTGATATGGTAGCTTAAAGATAAAAGAATAAACTCTTCCAGCATCATCTCCTTTTAAAATAATGATTTATGGGTCACCAAATTGATTTTTTTTTTTTGCCTTTTACAATTTTTTTTGTGATTCAGAAGCCAGATGCTGAGGTCTTTGCACAACTTGCAAGTAATTCTTGGTCTAGTAAATTGTATTTTTGCCTGAGAAAAAAATGGAAGAAAAATTTCATAAGTATTTGAAAACCTGACCTAATAAGATTTTTCCCTGCCTCATAACATCAACGCTAAAGGACATGCCCAAACACTTTCCTTGTGCAGAAAGTGCTGCAAGTGCTACCTGGACTTTATGAACTGCTTGATGAATTGCCTTTGGATAGGTAGGAGAGCAAATTTCTTAATTCTTTTGCCATAAAAAAAAAAATTACTGAGTCTTACTTAGGAACTTTTATATACTTTTTCGTGAAAAAAAAGAGACAAATTAATGACAACACAGAAGAGAATTTTATCACTGAACACTTCACAGCTTTGACAAGCTGATTTACTTGTCAATGTAAGAAAGAGAAGTCTAGCTAATCTTTTAAACACATAATAAGTAGCGAGTTCTCACATTTTCACAGTTGTGTTGCTGTAGAAAAATAGAAATTGGCTCCAAAAGAGATTAAGAAACATTCTTTTATTTTCTGTGTTAATTTGGAAATGCCGTGTAATGAATTTACTGTGAAATGAATCTATGTTGTGTCTAAAATATATACAATGTATACCCATCACAGGGAGATTGATATTCATTGCTGCATTGACAAGGTGGCTGTCCTGCAAAGTCAAGTAAGAAATGGGCTTTAACATATGTGATCCATATTTGCTATCATACATTTTGTTACTGGAGTCTATGGGTAGCATGTGGCCCTTCAGCTATAAATCAGCATTGCAGCCATTCTCAGCTGTGTGTAATTCATAGGATTCAGAGGTCTTTTTACCCTATATACAGCTGTGCTGTAGGATGTTGAAGTTGTGTTGCGTGGGAAACTTGCTTCTACTCTTTGGAAAGTCAATAGGACATTTTAATAATGTTTTTCTGTTCAGACTTTCAACCTCTTCATGTGAAACTAAATTATAGACAGCAAGTAAATCATAGAGATGAACTTTTGGGACTAAAAAGTTATATACTTGGACAGAAGAGTTGAAAAAAAGGTATAATGATATATTGATCCAGTAAAAAGTTTCAGATACATTGATTTAATTATAGTTAAATATTGAATATGAGTGGTAAACCTTTAAAATCTTATCTGATTTATCCTTTTTTTTTTCAGTTTTTCCAACTTGTACGTTGGTACTGAGTGTTTTTATGAAACTAAGTCTCTTGGTTCCAAGTTAGTTTTCAAACTGGAGACACTATGCTGTTTTTTTTTTTTTTTTAATTATTATATGCCACTTGGGCAAATTTATAAATGTGCAGCACCAATTTCACTGAAAATATTTTAAGAAGAATTATCTGACCTTGGCATTTTTGGACTTTCCCATGTAATAATTTCCTTGATCATCTCAATAAAAAAGTTTCTAAACTTTTTTTCCAGTGGACAGTCAATAATCCCTACTCAGATTTACTGTGGAGTTCAGGGATGCTGCTGCTCTTTGCTTAACTTGCTCCTGTGATGCATTTGCTAGGTAACTGCATTTATAATACTCTGCTGTCTCAGCTTGACAGGCTTAGCACCTTTTTTTTTTCTTCCTCTGAGCTTCCCTAACTGCAATTCTGGCATATTTCAGGTTTAGATACTTATAACTCATTTTAAAGGCAAACTTATAATGATGTACTGGGAAAAATAGTTCTCAGCAGAATTGTCAGAGCTGTGGTTGGAAGAATGTACGGATCCTTTTAATAATCAGAAAAATGGCATCAATCTAAATGGTACTGACAGGGATAAAAATGAGCTTTGCCAAGAGAGCTCTGTTCTAGTATTCACAAGTTGTTTCTCCTGGATCCATAATTTAAGTCACTGATATGTTACTGATAAGAATTATTTATTACTGACGGCCTTGATCCTCAAGGTAACTCTTTGCAATGCTGAGTCCCCTGCACATTCACAGAGAAGAAATTTGCTATTGCATTTTGCTGGAGCGAGCAGAGTGCTCCATTGAGTTGCTATTTGCTAGTTGCTAAGCCCATCCCTATTACAGTCAATTCAGGTAATGGTGGATGTTGTTATCACAAAGTTCTTGTGCTGGTGAATAAAACCAACTAACTAAAGCCCAGTGGCTGTTTCCCCTGTGGGTCATTTTTGTGTCTTCGAGCAAGACAATCTCTGATGTCACACCTGTGTTTTCTAGTTACCCTGAACATAGCAAAGGAAAGCAGAAGATACAATCTCGAGCCACAACACAAAGGGGGTATGAACCCCTTCAAGTCTGTATTGTAACTCCTTGGGTAGCCAGGTCACAGTGATTATGCTTCTGGGTGATCTGCTCAGCAAGCAGCTGCTAAAGGAGCTTTGTAAAGCAGGCAAGTAAGGAGGGGAGCAAACTGAGCCCTTCTCCAAAACTAAGAACTGTTCTCAAAAGCAGCAAGCAGTGACTGTCACTCTCGTGCAGTCAAAACAACTTCATTGTTCTGGTCAGAATCCCAAGGGAGGACTTGTTCCCAGTCCCTACAAAACAATGGATTCCACCTGTTCCTTCTAGCTGAGTATTTTCTTATCTGCTAAGGTTTTGTTTTTTCTTCCAAAAGTCCACAGACATACTTCAAATTTGTTGTTTCTAAGAGCAATGAGTATAGTGCATCGCTGACTTTGTACTTGTAGTCTGGAGTGTAGTTAGGAAAGAAAACTTGCACTGGACTGAATGACTGTTTTTCTGTTCCTTTTTTGTTTGTTTGTTTTTCTGAATTCAGTAGGGAAATTCCACAATCTACGGCAGCTGCAGACTTCCTACCACTAGTGTGCATAAGGCTGTATCTAGTTTAGCAGGCTGTGTATGGAGCAGATCTCTTGGAAGTTAGTCTCTTGGTTAGTGCTGAGCATGGAATGTCCACACTATACATATTTCTGTAGCTTTTATTTTTGGGCAGTTTTAGTCTAATCTACCTGTTAATAGATGGATTGCATTCAATGAGCTCTTGCAATGCAGCTGCTCAGGTTTCCAAAAGAAAAATTCTGCTTCTGTATCCCAAGGCCAAGACGTATCTTGGGGCACAGAACAACTGAGAGCAATCAGTGTCTTGAGAGACCACTCCAGATCCCCCTGCAATGTATGTGCAGATGCACATCACCTCCCTTATCTCCCTTTTCTTTCTTTTTTTTTTCCCCCCTCTTGATATGTTGTCTAACAAAGTGCTTCAAAATAGCTTCTACCATCTCCAAATCTAAAGCAGTGCACCTGTGTGCACAGGCAGTTGGGGTTTTTTTTTTTCCTAACTATAGGTGAACTGTTTGTGATCATTCCTGGATTGTGCTATTCGTTTCCCATCTAGTTTCACTGAATGAATGTGGGAGAGTGTCTGAAGGAACATGTGTTTTCTTTGGTTATTTTCTTTGTATTTGGTAGCACAAGGTGTAAGGAATCAACAGCAATGACTGCAGAATAGGATGTTCAAGTTAGGATGGTGCTGAAGATGTATTCATCTTATTCCAAAGTTCAATTGCACTTCTTAAATAGACTCAGCCTGGAAAATCCTTCAGTGCAGAAAATCATTTATCTGTGTGGAGTTTACAGTGAAACAGCTGAGTTTGCATATATCCCAGAATGGGAAAGAAATGATGAAATGATGATATATTCAGGTTCACACCAGTAAGTTGGCATTTTAGAACTCAGAGATGTACTCAGAAGTGCAATACTAGTAATTTCTGGAAAGCATTTTCTTTTTTTGGCATGTGGAAGACTTGTTTTGTGGTCAGCTGCTGATAAGTGGGTCTTCCACTTACTCTTATATCGTAAGTAGCTTTTGCTGCTTTCATCCAAAGACCAGAAAATAATGTCCTACGGCCAAATCGTCTCCTAACTTCTAATGTCTGTTTTATTTAGGTCAGATTAAAGTATTATGGACATCCCTCTGAACTTAAAAATCTATTAACCTGAGTTCTGCTCTATTTAATCTAACATATTAGATGGCTTTTAGAAAAAAAAAGAAAAAACAATATGTGGAATGATGCATTCCAGCAAAAATAAACCAAGAAAGTCAGTAAGAATGAACATATGTAGGTTACATATGCATATTTTGCATTTTTCCTACAAAATTGAAGAACAAATACATTTCCACAGTAATGACATTTCAATTTAGTGATAACCTACAAAATAGATGCATAGTGTTGAGACTTGGTAAGCATAAGCTTGATGTCCTAAGGCAAACTTTTGATTGCTATCAATGAGATACATGTGTACAATAACTATGAGGATTTACTGTGCTATGAGTACTAACCCATAGATATGGATCCCCAGAGCATATTGATATGGAAATCCAAGGTTGCAACAGCCAGCACAGTTTTCCATGTCCCAACACTAATTTCAAGTACTACAGCAACCACCGGAGACATTTGCATTTGCTTCAAAGATATGAAGTTGCTCAGGCAAGCTGCTCTGCCCTCCCACCTCTGCAATGTTTTGGTGGGATTGTGCCTCTGTTAGGTGCAAATCCTGCCTCTGCTTACACCAGTGCACGATTTCTCTCTTGCCATTTGATATACAAGAGTAACACAAACTCAGACGAATTGTGGATGCACAAATGAGTTTTGTTTCTGTGGCATAGATCATCATTTAATAAAATGTTATCAGGATTTTATAGAGTACATAGTACAGAGTTTTTAGAGTACATAGTACATGTACAGAGTCTATTTGCTTACTCCATCTTAGATATAAAAGCTTTCTTATTAAGGAAGGTAGGAATGGAGGAAGTAAGAGGAAAATCTGGGGGCATAGTTATGTTATAGTGTGATTTAAAAATGATTTGACCAATCTGTGGGTTTTATAAAATATTATTTGCCTTATATATATATATATATATATATGTATACACACACACAAACACACGTATACATATTTATTTATATCCAGTACATCGCCGTGAAAAGGGTGGACTACACTGAGAACATTGTTTTCTGTGTACAGGTAATGAAAGAGAAAACTAAATGAACATGATCTAGATTTATAGAAACAGAGTGAAGTAAAAACTATGGATCACAGGGTAATGAACAGAACAACAAAAAAAGTGAACACTGAGAAGTGGGAATGCTCTTTCCTGGCAGAGCACTAGAGCTGTCTGGTTGTAAACATGTGAGTGGATTTAAAGATAACTGAAAGAGAGCAATCATTTCTACGATAGGTATTTTTTTTTTCCCCTAAATATGTAGTTTTCTGCAAGAATGTTAGTGTTATATACTTCGGGTAAGAGATGGTGGGGAAAGAGAGGAGAAAATTATGTGTAAATATCTGAAATTTGTGTGGCAGTTTATAATATGCCTCCTGTCATACTTTAAATATAGAATTATTGTCCCTGGAGGCTGAAGTCAGCTGCTACATTTCTCTAGCAAAGCCAGCCCACCTTTCTTCAACCAGATGAGGCATGTAATTGCTGATGGGTTTTATCACCAGCCATGGAACTGATTCATTTGAGAAGAAACCGTGGACTTTATTTATGCTGCTGACTCAAGGCAGGATGGTGTCTGAATGTCAAACCAAGGAGTTTGCTACATCAGTTTGCACATTTACTTAGCTTTTTGTGTACAGGCGTGGAAATAAACGGGACATTCAGGAAGTTTCATATCTCTTGAATATTTATTTTTCAAAGGTTTTTTTTTTTTTTTTTTTTTTAGGTTTTTTTTTTTTTTTTTTTTCAGGGAAAGAACAACTGTGTTTTCTGTTTCAGCAATGTGAACAATCTGGTTAAGGATCTGCTCATCCAAATAAATCCAGCTCCCCTGCATGAAAACTCACTGCATACAGGTTTTTGTTCATAACACCTCATATTATTCTTCTTTTTTTTTTTCCTTCTAGAATACAGATATGCAATTGATAACATGAAGAAAAAGCAAGAAAGAATAAGTATATACCCTTGGATACCAGTGAATACATGACTTCCACTCTTTGAAAAGGTACTTAGGAAATACTAAAGATTCAAGGAGAATCAAAGCTGCCCATGGAAAGCTGCAGTCTTAACTTCCCTTATGTTCCAGTCTCTGTTTTTGCAGTGTTGCTTGGTGTACTTTTAAGGACATATAATATCTTTGAAGCTTTTTTTCTTTTTGTGAATTTACTTTGACTGTTAATGTTGAGATCTCTCATAATGACTCTGTTTCCCCCTCTGAAAGAACTTGAAAGCATGACATCAAGGCTGCTAAGCACTGTTATAGGAGAAATTACAGTAAAAGGAAATTTTACTCAACTCAACTGCCTGCTCAAAGCTAGAATAAATTTCAAAGCTAGCTTATAACATCGAACTTTGGTTTAAAATTTTTCCTTTTTACTATCATGGGATTTAAGACTAAATGAAGTGTAGAGGCTAAAAGGACTCTGGTCCCAAAGCACTTCACTCACAGATATACACAGGTTTGCAAATTACACGATTTCCCTGTCCTGCAGGAGAGGCTAGCATGGTCCAAGAGAAAAGGCAGGCAGTGTGGTGCTTCCCAAGTGCAGTGCACAGTTTGGGTGCAGGGCCATGGGGTCCTCCAAGGTCTCTCCAATTTTCTCAAGTTCTCTTCATGAGAGAGAAATGGTCCCAAATCCTCTAAATTTACCAGTTAGATCCACAAAAATGCATTTTCCTCTCCTAGGGGGGAAGTGGACATTTGTACGCACTTCTCACTAGTCTTTCTTTCTTTTTTTCTGCACACAGTTGTGATTTATCCTTATGAAGTATAGAAAAATTGTCTATCTGTACTCAAATGTATTTTTCTCTGAATATGAAAGATGGAATTTCAGTCTAAAGAAAAGACTCAGGACTTGCAAAGCCTAGTATGTCCTTGGTGCTTTCGAATGTATGGTGATACTCTGTCAAGGCTGAATCCATGTCATGAGGCTGATGTGTAGAAGCATGTTAATACATTTTAATGATTGACTTCTTGGTTAAGTTGTGAATTCTGCAGTGGCTGAGAATTTGGAAATAATCCTTGTGTGCTGTTGTTTGTTCTACCAATGGACAATTTATTTCTTGGTATGACTACTGGGTATTTGTAAGAAGCTTCCTCTGAGCTGTATTTGACATTTTTTCTCCCTCTTTTAGTCTTGCTGTTTTGGAGTGTTTAAAGCTGTCAAGTGAAAGAGATGACTTTTAGTCTATCAGGCACACTGACCTTTCTGGCAAAGCAAATGGAAGGTTTATAATAGATTTTACATGTGTGCTTTTTGAACTGTGCTACCATAGCTCACAATAATGTGTGATACACACAGCATGCTGCAAAGGGTAAGGCTATGTTTCAGTCTATGCTAGAGCCGTTGATAATTGCCTTATCCTTCGTAAATTTGAGTATCTGTTGACATTTTGCCATTTGTAACTTTATTCCTTCCCTTCTGATGCTTTACATTTGTTTCATAAATGGCATCTGCACAAAGCTATGCCGTAGCATAGAAAAGTGTGGAGGGGAAAACTAATATTAAGCCCTAAAGGCATCTGCTCAGTAACCTGTATCTGAGAGGAAGGCAACCATGCTGCCATCTGTTATACTTTCTGTACGACGGCTGTTGCCCTCGTTGTGGGTTACTGCAGGTCTCAAAGGGCTGTGCTCACTTTTCCTTTGAGCCATTTTCTAGAAAAATAAAAAATATCTTGCCTTTCCCCTGCCGCTGCACAAGCTGTATTGTAAAGATTCTTCAATTATAGCACATGTTAGTTTTAAGCAGAATCAATATCAATTTTTTTTTTCTGTTGTATAGATGAAAGTGGACTCTGTAAAAAAAAAAAATTTTAAAGGCTCTGTGATACTTCCAGGTACCTGAACTCCTTACATGAGTTTGCATAATGGGAATGACATTATTTGCTATTTATTTCAGGTATTTAGTCAAAAAACTCTTCTGAGAAACCATCTGCCATCTGTGCGTAACAAAAGGAAGACATTCCTTGGAGCTGAACATTATAAAACAAAATTATAAAACACGTATATCTTTGAGATTCTTTTTCAATCCCATTTCAACCTCTAATCTTTCATTACCTTTGTTAAAGAAAATCCAATCCGTGGAAAAAAGTGTCTCTCTTCAGTCAATATGCTAAGTGTGAAAGGTACTGTTGTGATCCTTCCCAAACAGCCCTGTCATGTCTTTGCCAAGACTATCAGGAAAAAAAAATACCCACCTTTTCATCTGCCAATATTTAGATTTAAAATTCTGACTTTTCTCTGGAGCAGATTTTTGCTGTCTTTTCTAAGTAAAGAAAAAAATATTTTAGGGCTCTGTACATATAAGACTTATTTCTGAGGAAAGAAAAGTGGTTTGGCCTTTTCAGAGCCCTTTTCATGAACTGTAAAAATGTCCTCTTCTGCTTCTTCAGCTTCATTTTAATATTACTTTTGAGAGAGAGAGAAACATTTTCTGCAATATGAACATTTTATTAAAATTAACAAATCTTTTTTTTTTTTTTTAAAAAGGTATTTCTAGACCAAATAATAACAGTGGAAGGCGCAATTCTATATAACTAAGGTGACCTCTAGAGAGATTTTATACCAGACATTGTCATATGTATCTGAACATATCCTATTTCTGTTTCAAGACCTGAGTACTTCTACCCTGTGCCTTTAAATATTTAGAATTTATGTCTGTTAAATTTATTAGTTTTCAGGTAAAGACCTCATTCATTTTTGTGTGTTAATATTTTTCAACTTTAAATTATTCTCTGCAGCATGACCCTGCCACCACTCGTTCCGTGACACTTGGACACTTAGGAGCTCTGAAGCAGTCACTTCATCGGCTGTCGTGGCATTGGCCTCTTCTGAGTTTTCTGAGCTTTTCTTGCACAGTAAAGCACTTTGCAAATAAATATTAGGAAAATTCTATTGCCAAGAGGAGAGATTTAGAAGAAAAATGTAGACAAGTGAGAACAAAAGATTTATTTGTGTGTGTGTGTGTGTGTGTGTGTGTGTGTATGCTAATATGGAGAGAAAAATCGAGAAATCGGCATGAAATCTCCAGAGGAAGAACTTGGAGCAAAGCATCCAAGCAAGACAAAACAGTTCTGAAATAGAATTTTGTTTGTTGTTAAGGTTGTTTTTACTATTATTTTTAACTTTTGGCTGACCAAAGAGGAGGATTTGCCCCAGAATAAAGAAATTATGATAATATATAGTAGTGAAGCTGAGAAAATGCCCAGACTTCAGGTGACTCATTAAGTGAGAAGTAAACAGTGCTCTGCAAAGCCCTGTGAAATTAATCGACCTCATTTATTGGTGGGGGCTCATTTCTGTTCACTCAAATAGTATTTCTGAATAGTATTGAAATTATATTTCACTCATTGTACAGAAGCATATCAAACAAAACCCTTGTGCTGTTCTTTCATTCAACTTCAAGTGGAAATTGCAAGTCTTTCCCTCACTTAGAAGTCTTACTACTTTTCTAAAGCCATTTTTAAAGCGTTTTTTAATGAATGAAAATTTATTTGTTGTTTTTTTTTCTGATTTTATTTTGTTTAACTGAAAAGGAGCACGTTTGCATGTAGCTATTGTTTCAGGAACTGAGCATGATTTTACATGTGCAAAAAGACAGCAAAGACTCAGAAAAATTACACATATATACATATTTTTGAACAAATACTTCATTGAAACAAGAATGATTATTGCTGCTAAGCTTGTGCTATACTTCCTCAATTTTATCTTCCATCTGTTTTTCTTCTGGAGTATTTTTGTAACGTGTTCTGAAAACAGTGATGAAGAAAATTTCTCTCAAAAAAGAACTGATTCTCAGGTATGGCTTCTTCGTGTATTCTCTATACAGATCATAAAAAGGTCTTTATTCATGGTGAGGGGGTTGATATTCCTGAGCAAACAGTTGTGTTTAAAGCACAGCAAGTGATATTCTTGTGTAGTTTCTTTCTAAATAATGCATCCTTACATGCACTTTATATATAAAATGCAATATAAATATTTACAAGATTCTTTTTAGTAATTTGAATGCAAAATGTCCGTGATGCTTTTCTGCTTCTTTGTACAAATCCTTTAGCTCTTGTTTGATATTTAGTAACTATATTCTGAGGCAGGAAATGTAGCATATATTTTTGTTCAGTGATAACTTTTCAACTCAAGAAAAATTAAGTGTGACTGAGGCTTATAGAGGAAACTCTTTCAACGAGAAATGAGGAAATAATTGTTTTGGCAACCACATCTTGGCTGCAAGATGCCAAAGACTACTCGAGATCCCACTGAAGATTTTCATTGATCTAGTGCATTTAGGATCGAGACCAATAAAAGCTGATACCATTAAATCCTCTACTAGTGGTAGTGGAAGTTAATATCTGTTCCAGTAGTACCTGCCTCTGTTCCTGTGTGCAACTTTTCTAAGTCTTGTGACAGCCTTGTGCTGTGTTTCTTTCCTCTGGTCCTGAAATATTAGCAGCATTTTATGTGATATGTGCTCTGATTGTTCTGTGAATAGATTAAGGTTAGTTCGCATTAATTGGAAATAATTTGTCTGAAATTTTTCCCAGTTCTGTTGTGTCTATGAAAATGACAAACTTTATTTATAATAATACTAGTATAAGTTGTTTGATTTCTTTTTTTGCTGTTTTATTATTAGATTTTTTATTAGTCACCTTTTCTTTCCTATGCTAGCTGAGAAAGAGATTGCTCCCAATGGTGCTTCATTCTTAAAAATCTAAGATTTGCTTTCGCTGTTGACAACACAACCAGGGAGACACTGGGGAATTTCTGTCTTAAGGTTAATGTGTTCCATGGTGTATGTTCATAGTCACTTTGTTTATGATATGCTTAGAAACAGATAAGTTTATTGAACTAGTTTTTAGAATAATTAATAAATTACACAAAAATATTTTCATTCTCAGCTTTTCCCTGGGACACTCTTTATCCTCTCTAAAGGATGGAAATTAGATATGAAGCACAGGTATAAACTTCTAGTCTGTTTTCCCACTTATACATTGAATTCCTTTCTCAAAAAATATTTTTGATTCAATTGCATCTCATATAACATTGGAGAGGAATCCTTTTCCATTCCATTAAATATCAACGATTTGACATATTTTGCAAGAAGGAATTCTTTTGGAAGATATTCTGGCTGACTGTAATAGCTTAGTTCCACTTAGAACTAAGAAGTATATTTATGCTTGCAATGGTTATTGTGTTTTATCTTGACAGCATAAAAACAAAGGTCATACAATGTTGCTTAACTGCTGGATCTTTCAGCTTTACTGATAATCTTGCAAAATTAAATAAGCTATTTCCCAGTTAAGCTTTAATTATCCATTTTGAAATGCTTGGTGTGTCAAAAAAAAAAAAAAAAAAAAAAAAAAAAACAGAAAATTCTACCTTCAAAAATTTATAAAAAAAAAATAATAAACAAATAAAAAAAAAATAAAATAAAAAAAAAAAGAAAAAACAGAGAGAGAAATTAAGCCTATTTTGTGTGTTTTGGGTGTTTTCTGTTTTACTCTTCCAGGGAGCACACTTTTAGCAAGTTAGCCTTTTAGCAAACAAAAATAACGCAGACTTGGAAAACTCTTCATTTTTATCTGAATTTTATTTTTCATAATAAAAATTTTAGGGGGTAATAGGGTAGAAAAACAACTTTTAATTGTAACCCAATGCCTGGTTAAGAAAAATTGCATCTGTTTTCTAATCACTTATGTTTTTCTGCACTCTCTTTCCCTTCTTTCTTCTCAGTGTTCAGCAACATGTTGATTTTTTTGGTTTTCCTTCTTTCACATTGTGATAGCTGGCCCAATGTGTTGTTCAACATGAAAATTGACAATTTCTGTAAATTAAGTTTCTGATTGTGGGCACAAATTCTTCTCTTCTTGGGAATGTTGCCGGCTATGCTGTGGTTGTGCCCTGTCGAGCTGGCAGCTTGGGAGCAATGCCTGGAATATTTGAAGAAAGAGGGCTGGGATGTGGAGTGGTGGGAGGATAGAAGGAGGGTAAGAGGTAAGGAGATCACTAGTGACTTTGAGACAAGTATTCAAACTAGAAGTATATTTTTAAACAGAATACCTTGGGTTTTCCGGAAAACTCCGTAAGCCAAACGATTCTTTCCATAGTGCGATCCTAAACCTCGGTAGACCCAGGCTCTACCTGGAAGGGTAGAGGAGAGAACCAGGCATCTGTGGCCCTTCTCAGGCAGCTCACATGGCCACCCACAGTTAGCTGCCACTGTGTGCCAATTCCTCACAATTTTAAACAATTTTGAATTCTGAAAAGAAATTAATTCGCAGGTTTGTATAGTTCTACTAGATCATCAGTGTAGCAAGATATCAAGCAAAGTGTTAATGTTTGTAATTATTGTTTTAACTGTTATTTATAAAGGATCATTAATCTTCCTTCAAGTCTTAATGTACTGGGTGCTGAACACAATATTAAACTGAAAGTTCTCTTACCAGATAATTGAATACAGATACATTTCTTTTCACAGCATATTTCAGGTATTGGAGAAGAAGGTCCGGACTCAACACACCAAATTGTTGAATTCTGGTGACATTTTTCCTAAGGCAACCTGGAAATAAGAAGGCATTTGGGTGAGTCTCTGTGACAAATTGAAGTCCAGTACACTTTTGGGAAACTTTGGGGAACGCTTGTTGAGCTGGGGTTAGGCCTGACGGGTAGGGTGCCCTCAGCTATATATGTAAGCGGTTAACAGTTAATCAAGTGAATTAAATTGCAATACTGAACTTGAAATTGAAATTAAATGTCCAAACCTCCAGTCTCTGTAAGTTTAGATTTGCACCCAAACAGTAGTGCCTAGAAAACATAACACTCCATAACTTTTATGTCAGTAGTTTAACTATAATGAAATATGACTGATCTTCTAGTAATAAAATGCCATTTATAAGCCAAATAAATGATAAAACAACATCACCTAATAACCTGGGACTGCAATACTGCCCTGTTTGCTCCCACACTTCTGACATCTCTGCAAAGGTGCTATTTGTTTTGTTCCTGATGTGAGTCTATCCAGCCCTGGAAGGGCTCAGAGCTAAAGACTTCCTGAAATGCCTCCCACATAAGCTGAATGTCTCAAACAGAAGACAGGTTCTTTTGTAGAACCATTTCCCAGAATGATTAAAAGAAAAAGCTTTAGCACAATTTTAAAAAAACTGAAAAATCCCAGCTCCTCTTAATTAAATTTTCAACAGAAATGATTGTTCTGCTTTGTTTTTTTTCTCCTTAGGAAATCACTGTCTTGACAAATTTAAAATGGTATCACATGACTTGGATTAACAAAGACAATGAAGATAATAAAGTACCAAAACGGTTCTTAAGGATGTTGCACAGCAAAGATGTGCCTCAAATGTGGTTGAGACAGAAGAAAAGCTGCAATTTTCAGAACTTAATTCATTTTGTGGGGAAAGAGGGAAGAGAGAAAGTCACCAAGATATACGAACACAATGATGGAAATTCTGAATTTTACTTTATTCTCCTATAGATTTTCCTGGGTGCTTAGAATCTGTGATTCTGTGATTCTGTGATTAGGGAGTACCCTGACAAATGGAAGCCCTGATTATTGTAAAAGTGGCTAACTTCCCACTTTTCACTCAGGTCATAAATAGAAGCTGCACTTTAGCAGTAATTTCAAATCCTCATGGCACCACATTGTTTGAAGTTGATTTTTCCCTGACCCATTTAGCATTGCCTTCAGGAAATGTCAGGTCTGTCTTCTAAAATGAGGTCAGGTTCCTGCAAGCTTTATATACCACAAGATGAAGAAAAGACTTTCCCAAAGCCTGCAGTATTTCCCATCATTTCATAGCTTTGACATAGACAAAATATTAAGAATCCCAGTATTGATTAAGCAGTTACATTTAGTATTATCATGATTATCTTTAGGTTCCTAACTTGGAAACTGATACTGGCCATTTCTTTGTGTTAGTTTGAGAAAACTTTAAGGCCTTTTTTGAGGCAGAATGCTAAGCTTATCTTGCTTAGATCTTCAGTACGGGGAAAGAGTAAAATCCTTTACAAAACCAGAACTAGCCTGTGTGTATTGGTGTGAAAACCCATTACTACCACACTTTTCTTGCTTGTCCTTTCACATGTAGGTTTTTAAGTCCTAATGGAAACACAAACCATTAGAGTGTGTGATGAGTAAATATACACAAGAAAAAGTTGAAAACAGTTGCCTCTGAGTGGGAGGAAGAATTCTGAGCACCCATGAGCATGCCGACTGAAGCAAGAGGAGCTCAGGAATTACAGGGTGGGTCCTGGCAGCAGCCCTGCTTTCATAATCACATCCATGGATACTTAGACTTGAGGTGAGCATCCCAAACACATAAAGATTAATCTCTAGGACTGTGACGTTAATGAGTCAGATTTACAATGACAGTTGCAAATTTTCAAAAGGAGTAGTTGTCAAACTCATTCTGCCTCCATAAAAGCCAGTGAGACTTTTGCAATTTTTTTTTTTTTTTAAATCTCACCTATATTTTCCTGTCAATGTGAAATGCACTTTTGGAGTGTCTTCTTCTTATAAAAAATGGATTACAGGAAGAGAATAGGGCCCAAATTAGCAAAAATTGCTAAAGAAACACTGGTGGACTGAAAAACAAGTTGCATGATCCAGTGCATAATGAGGAAAAAGGTATGCTGAGGTGAAATGAAAACTGAGCATTAAAGAGATCTTTTTAAAGAGATATTGCCCTGACCTTCACTGTACAATTTGCTGACATGTCACCATGGCCCCTTGGTCAGGTTTTGGCAGCAGAACAGTCCCTTTGATCTGAGTTAATCAAGGACAAAAAAGCACTTTCCCTCCACTAATTGAACTGTTATATATATATATTTATATAATTAGGATAACTTTGCTTAATCAAAAACTAACAACTGCTTTCACTGAAGTGCCAGAGAGTTCAATCCCTGCTTCTCCCTACTGCAGAGGTAAGAGCTAGGGAAAACAGGTTAATTTATTTTGACGATTTAGTCAAGAACTCCAGAATGATACAAGAAAGCAAATGTTGATAAAAAAATTAAAATAACCAAGGGTGGATTATTACTTAATACAGATTTCTGCATGAGTCCATTAATCATGACAAGGAGCACTTCCATCCTTAATGGCATTATAATGAGGGAAAACTTATTATTTAACTATGTTCAGCAATTGATAATGCTTGTGGAGTTAATGAATTGCAAAATACTGATTTCTGGAAATACACATGTACAGGAATCAAGTGAGATTTGATTATTTCAGTTCTAATTTTGGTAACAAAGTAGTTTCCAGGTGTGATAGCAGCGAAGTGCAGACAATAATATATTTTACTAAGTACATTAAAAATATTTCATCATCTCTGAGGCTGCTGCTGTGAGATTTACAGGGTGATGGAAAATGGTGAATTGATGTTATCCCATTTTGCTGCCTCAGAATTTTATGCCAATGAAAGCTTGGCATAAAAAAAAAAAAAAAAGCTTTTATGCCAATGAAAGCTTGGGCACTAGTGAGCAAGCTTATCTACATAATGTTCTGAAGGGTGTTTTCACAGTTGTGAAAATACACATTCAGTGTGTATTTTCACAACTGTGTGAATTTGAAAAATACAAATTTCCTCAGTGTGAAAATTCACACTCAGGAAGGAATATGAGCTCAGTGCTTTCGTGCAGAAGACCTTCAGTAGGAGAAATTGGAGGTAACCGTTTTCCAGGCAATGATGTCCAGCTCTCCTACGCTAACAGCATGCTCGGAGCACCGTCCCATGTTGCTTTTCCAGCCAAGGTATGAAAAGCAAAATGTACAAGCAATGTGAGAGGGTCTCGTAAGTCATGGAGTGGGAATCACAGACCTAGAACCTGGAGCTACGTCAAGAGCGGGCTTGAAGCACTGCTCTAAACTGGTCGAGGTCTCTAAATTTCTCATTACTGGAAGGATGGAAAATGAAAGGGTGAGGGGAAGATGAAAAAAAGGCCATAAGGCCATCTCTTCTTTTGTAAAACTAGCTCAAATTCCTGCACATTCTTAATTAAAAATTATTCTGCCGGCAATTCTGAAAATAAGTTATCTAATCTAGAAAATAACTTGCTTTGATTTTTATCATTTGACTTTCTTCTGTGAAAAATTAGTCAAGTGCAAAGGCATAATTGTGAATATTTTATTAATATACCAGTATAAGTATATTTTCCTTAGCATAGATTTCTGCATCAAGAGTATCACTGCAGTTTTTAAAAAGCACTTATAAATCTGCTAAGGGAAATTTCTTGGTCACTACATGTCAGATGACAAGTTTGTATTTTTTATTTTGGTACATAGTTTTTCTTCTCATCATATTTCCAAGAGTAATATATATTTAGCACAGATGGTCATGTTTAATTCTGCGTCACAGCTGAATGATTTGTATCTCAGCCTTCTTATGTTTATCTGCCTGTATTCTCTTTCTTTAAATTCTACAGCTATTGGTATGCTGTGAAAAATTGTCATCTTTTCCTTAGAACTAGTGTGTAGCCAAATAACGATTTAAAGTATAATGGTGCTAGACTGAAATTAGATAAGATGTATTATCTTTTCTAAATTCAACTGTGATCCGCTACAGAAAATCTAAGGCTGAGAACCAGAAAGCAAGAGAGAAGTGTCATCATTTCCCATTAAAATCAAAAGAACAAAAGTTCAGTAGTCATCTGTTCACTCTTGAATAATTAAAATCTTCATCATATGTAAGAACAAGATGACCAACAGATAGGTAACATCTTGGGAAAAAAATCTGCATAAAACTCTTTTCTGTGTGCAGTTTTATAATCCAAAATGTCTAATTAATGAATACTTCACAATACATTATGCTTTATGCTGCTGGTTATATATCTATTACAGATACACCACTTTTCTGTTTGCACTATCATTATGATCCCAGTTATCTTACCAATATTTTACAAAATCGTGCAGTGTGACAAATGTCTTCTTAAAATATTATCATCTAAAATACCATAATACCACATACCACAATCCTCAGGATCCTTAAAACAAACTGTAGTCTAAGAAATGAGTATGTTATACCTCATTAACAAACCCAATGTCCTCCTCCTATTTGCCTTTTAAAGGCAAATAATTCTACTTTTTATTTTGCCTACTCACAAATTTTCCAATCAGCTAGGCATGTGTAAGTAGTATTTAAATTTGATAATATTTTGAACTAGAAATAAGTGATTATGGCAAGAAACCATGACAGAGCTGAGTATGATAACAAGGAATTGAATCAAGGAGATCACTCGGGTTGGGTTTTGAGGTTGTGTTCCCTGCTACAGTTTAACTTAGTATCCGACATAGGAAGGATTGGTTAGAGCACATACCTCTTCTAAGGCATATATGACTGGATCTTCTCTGCATGGAAATAAGTGTGTAGGAAGGAAGGCTGCATAGCTAGTTCTCATAAGATATACTGAGTAGGGAAACAGCTGGGGTATGCATGATAGATATGGAAATAAGATGTATTACTGGCAGTGGAGACCAGATATAGGCTAGATGTAGCTTCTTATGCTCTTAAATAGTCAAATGGATAGAAATGGAATAAATGATTTGGAAAACTTGGAAAGTATGGAAGTTAAAAACAAATCATAATAAAAAAAACTTCGCGCAAAATAAATGTGGAGGAATTTGAGTAAAAAACAGTCAGAAAATCAAAATGATTCTTATGGCAATGGAACTGCCAGCTGTATAATATAGGTCATGGATTCCAACAACTTCCCTGACAAGTCCCAGGTATAACATTTCATTAAAGATAAGATAAATACAAGTTTAAAAATATCCTTTATCTGAATGCAAAATTGTTTGGGTTTACGTATTTTAAATTAAAGTAAGAATCATTTACTTTAAAAATGAATACTTAAAAAAATATTTTGCTGGAAGGGACCATTAACCTAATTTCATAGTGAATATTTCAAGTGCATAGAGGTTTTGAAACATACTGAGAACTTATAAATGGTGAGAACTTGAAAGTCGCATAAAATCAGAAATCTTTAAAGGCCTCAAACTGAGTGTGCTATCGGTAATGTAAAGTTGTTTTCATCTGATGTCTGACCAACAGCTCTTTGGGGGGAACGGTGCTTTGCTGTCAGTGGAAATACTTCCTTCGATCCACAAAGCTTTGTAAAAAGTTGCTTTCAAGAAGAAAATACTGTTGATAGCCTTTTTGTCATTTTTAGCCTCAGGGGCTTGGAGATGGACCTACTTTCTGCCCAGCACAGAAAGTTGTTCTCTACAGCAGAGATTCAGCAGATGGAAAGTGCCATGAGGAGTACATTAAAGAGGGCAGAATGAGAGCATTTATAGTCTGCCCTCGTATGACAGATGAGATAAATGTAGGATTTTGGTGTCTTCAGTGTTGCTAAGCCAGAACTTATTACAGCTGCTAAAGTCATGCAAAAATAAAATGTGTTTTCAGCTGGCATCCCACTTCTGTTGGAAACTCATGATGTGACAAAAATCTCAAGGTTATGACATACAAACTAACATTTTCCTTTTATGCCAACAGTTTTAAAGCCTATTGTTCTTGCTGAGGCATTCTTGAAAGGCAAACCACCAATAAAGTGACATTGCTTATCCATGCCATTGCCCCTGTATATGCTACAGAAAGAAAAACATTATTATTCCTGTATGCAGTAATATGTTTAATAATGTGCCTAATTTCAAACACCCAAAATAAGGTTCTGAGATGTTAATGCATTTTATGTCTATTTTCAAATCTGAAGTTTGATAAGCCTCATATTCGTTTGTTAAATATACAGTTTACAATTTTTGTTCAGGTTTAAAAAGAGTAAAATATGTCTACTGTTCAACTTACTGTTCTTACAAACCTCCCTGACATTTATTCTGGGAACTTGCAAATCTGGCTTGCCTGACATTGTTTATAAAGAAGAAGGTTTAGCAGGTTTTCACATAGAATATTTATTTAAGGTTATTTTCCCTATCCAGTAAGGCAACTTTATAATGTAAATATGAAACTAAATATTTTTAAAAGCTTGGTTTCTTGAACACCCTCAAAATGCTATAACGTAAATGGAAATACACCTTTTCACAAGTCAAGAAACATTTTCCTTATAATGGGGGATAACTTTACATTATGAGAGGGTATTCATGAGAAATGAGCAATATTAGTGCATGCAGGTTATGACAGGACACACCAGCAGGAGAAGTTATGGGGCTGATATTTCTAAAAGACTCCAGTACACCAAGTATTAAAGCTTGAAATTCTCCTGTATTGTAGAACCATTATCTTATAGTAAGATAATATGCTGAGAGATCGTGTCTACAATTCTATATATGCCTACAATATGTCTACAATTCTATATATAGTAAACTATGGAGTTTCTTAAGTAAACAACAGTCTTAACCAGAAGATTTAAGTCTTCTGTGTTGACACACAATAAAATACAGTATTGTATTAAGGGCTAAAGTTATCAGTGCTTGTTTCCCTGGAAGATAAGCTCATGTGAAAAATAGGCCGACCTAGGCCCCTATAATAAAAATAATAAAAATCTGTGACCTTTTAATTAATGATTAAACATAAGTGAATTGTGTTTGTTTTTAAAGGAATGCAGAGTGATGTGCCTGGGAGCAATGTGCTAAGAGTCAGGGTGCCAGGGCAAGTTTTTCGGTAGTCTAGTTCATGTTCGATGGTTGGTAACCAAAGAATATGGAGTTCCAGGCAATTCCAGTCTCTGGGTTTTCCATATGTTTGCATTTCCCTGCAAGGGCATAACTATCAAAGATGCTTACAAGCAGCACTTTTAATCAATTTATATCAAAAAGCACTTGGCTACAATTCTGGTATGAAGCTGAGAGCAGTTGTGTCATAGGTGCCTCCAGTGATCACTTAGTAGTCAGCACTGGGTTGCAACCAAGTTTTCTCCATGAATTTACTTTAGACCTGCTACTTCTCTTCACAAATACATATGTATACTGTGAACACACTCATTTATATAAAACTAGATTTTTTTATTGCTTTTGCAGTACATAATGGGAGCAATTTACTCATTATGTCAGTGTTGTATATACTCTACCTGTGTATGAGTGTTTTCATTTTTGATTTATGCATTTTAATTATTTCTTTGTAAAATGTTGACTTAGAGAAAATTTATTTTAAAAGGTTTTTAAAGGTTTGCTTTAGTTTAATTTATATATATATATAAAATCTGTTTCCTATTAATTTCAGCTTTGAGATCTTATGGTTATATCAAAGTCTATATAGACTATATAGTTCTTCATGAACTCTTTTTAGGGGGTTGAAGAAGGAATTCACCCACAATGTCATTAAAACCCATCTATATGTTGCTATAAGATTCACTGAAGGTCTACAGCTTTGCAAGAGAGGAAATAGGACCAAAATTAAAGATCTCCTTTTCAGATGTATTTATGAGAATTTGGCTGTGGTGTCATAGCTATTCCATGTCTATTTAATGTCATAAACTGTTCTTCTAGACAGAGTACACAGCTATGCATGGACACAGTGTAAATAAAGACAACTCAGTCTGCTTCATCTTTAGCACAGATGTGCTTCCACTACATACCTACATGCTTATTTCATAGGTTTTGAAGACATTTCCAGGCACCTCTGGGCCAAGATCAAAGTAAGGACCAGGCCTTTTTTCAACTTACTCATAATTTATAGTTTATGTCTCTTATAATTTACTCATGTGGACTCCACCACTAGCACTGAACTGATTTTTTTTTTCTTTTTTCCTTTTGGACCATTTCTTTAATGAATAAAATCTCTATATACTCTATTCAACGCAAGCATATAATTGAACTTTTTTTTCTGTCATAGTTGTTTTCAGTATATGTTATTTGGCAATGGCAGTATTCACAGCTATTTGGGAGGATGCTAAAAATTTCCTAGCCAAAAAGAGGCAGAAAGATAAGAGTCAAGCTCATCTGTCTTTTTACAGTATTTTAATTATTGATATCAACTTTTCATGTGACTCAAATGATCACTCCTAATTTATGTAGAGAGTCTGTGCTCCATATGCTAACAATTTTAAAGACTTCAATGTAGTTATGGTAAAAGTCATGAATGAAGATTCCTTCTATTTTATGGTGGAACCAACTGATTTTCTGTTAGACATTACATAAAGTTAGCAAATGAAATACTAGACCAATTGCAGCATTTTGGAACACTAGAGAAACAGACTATGCTGAGTGTTTAGGAATCCTTGAAATATTTTTGAGATAAAAACTGGCTTTTTCTTTTTGTTGTAAAATCCTTTTGTGATTATAAGTCAGCAATTTATCACAAAAAAAAAAAAATCGTATTGAATCAACACTTCATTAAAAACACTTAATCAAAACTATTGCCATCCAGGAAGACAGGCTTATATACTATCTTCAATTGAACTTTTGAACAATGTTTTATCCAAAAGAATAATATAACAAGTGCTAAAAGTAATGGTTGAATATGATGGGTACTGTCAATACTGAGTTTTTATACATTGATGTGCATGTGAAGAGATGGATACAGCTGTGAAAAATATTTTCTCTCACTGAGAATTCTCTCTGAATCTCTCTCACTGAATTTCCTATTCTGACTTAAGTGTTAAAGCTTTGGAGTGATGCAAACAAGTTTAGTATCGCTTCCACTTAACACAGTTACAGGCACTTTTACAGCTAATTCCCTTTGCAACCACTAGAAAATATGCTACTTAGTATAATCTAGATGTGTATTTGTAGCTTAATTATTCTCTTCCATTAGATGAAATGCAACATTCCATAGTTCTCTGTCTTATTTTATACCATAACTTAGAGATATATGCTGACCTTGGAGAAAATACTTTGGAATTGTTTTGTTTTGATTTGAGTCTATGCGATTAAGACAACTCTGACAAGCTCATATGTACAGAATTTATAAAAAAATGTGCAATGAAAACATATCAATCAAACTAGAGAAATATATTCTCAATTCTGTGACTGACAAGTGAAATGAGGAAAACTTCTGAGACGTTATGTGCTAAATTCTGAATCTACTGGAATCATATGGAATAGAAACAATTATAATAAACAATTATAATTTTCTTGGTGTAAGCAGTGGAAGAGAACAGACATTGTATTTGAAACAGAAGGACACCATTGCTGTTTAGAAATATCTATTCAACTAATGCAAATATAATGTTCCTACTTTTATCCATACTCAACGTGGCTCAAAAGTGTAAAGTTTGACAGTTGCAGTAAAAATAAAAGTATAGTTAAAAAATATTTACATATATGTACGTGCTTTGTTTTCCCTAGGGTAAGCTTGACCAACCAAAGGCAATTTCAGAGAAAACTGAAAACTATTATGAAGTGACCTTCAAACAAAAACAGGTAAAAATATGTGTGCATCACAGAGTGTATATAAGGCTATAAAGCCCTATTTGTGAGTCGGGGAGAAGTGTTGTTCCCTGTTATTGCCCAGTGATCACATTTGTGCTTATACCACTCAGAGTTTGATGCAATGTATTGACTTTCAGGACTTTCTTGCATCAGAGAAAACTGGTAAAGCTGAGCTTGAGCTTTATATCTTGCTTTAAAATTCCAAAGAAAAATGTTCAGGACTATTCCCTGAGAAATGAGGTTGCGTTGCCTCTTATAAATCAATTCCACCTGGAGTAAGATTTCATATGAAAATGGCCTTTACCTAAGGTCATTTTGTTTCAGTATGTCAGATTCTCCCAAGTTGTTTATATCTTATAATGCCCTTCTCTGTAAGGATGATTTTCTTGAGAAAGATTTTAATACTTCAAATACAGAACTTTTTATCCACCATGACTTTTAAGTTCTAATAGAAAACTCTATTGGGACTCACTCATGACTCAATTTTCTTATTAAAACTCAGATCCTGTATTTCAGTTTTATTCATCATTTACTTTGACAGTGGAAGATGCACATATAGCATTGCCTCTCAGAAACTAAGATTTTCGGGCCATTGGGACCCACATGGGTCATCAGAAAATGAGGTTTGGTGTCCATAATGTAATGACATACACAGAACTACAGAGTATGTGAAAACTTGCCCTCAGTATTTCATAATTTCTCTTGCTTATGAGTGTCTGCAAAATATCTTAGAATCCAGTTTGCTACTGGACCAAAGCTACTGCTGTAAACATTTGGGATCTGTAAACATTTAGGATGTTGAATAAATAAATGTAAAACGTTTTTTTTTTTTTTTTTTTTGTTATCCTGATGTCTGGATATTTTCTAAGCAACTCATTCCAATTTAAAAAGGCATTTTGAATTACAATATCTTCTTTTTTATTTGGTCTAAATCTAACTGTATTTGAGGCAGACTGATTTGTGCAGGATGGATACATCTGTCTCAAGCTTAATGAAAACACAACTGATGGTATAATGAGGAAATAATATGCAGTACTGACCTAAAGGGCTACACAGAGTTTCCACACCTGATGTGGGTAGAAGGGTTAAGACGTCTTCCAGAGCTAGCTCACCAACTGAAAGTAATTTTAAAATGTTGTTTTGGTGCTTAAAGTTTATCTCATATTAGCTTTATCTTTAGGAAAAAAAAAGTCTGTTACAAATATGAATAATTAGAGTGCCATCTGCTTGAGGGACATAAGCTTACAATATAGCACAGACAAGCGACATGGATAAAATCACTGTCAATGCTGTACGCCAGTGAAAGTGGGTAAGACTGTTTCTCTGGAAGAACACTGACTCGTACTAATTTATCTTAATATTGTATTTATACAAGAGTTATAAGATTAAGCATACAAGATTAAATGAGGTTGTTATCACTGCCCTCCCTACTTCCTGTACTTTCCACAGGATTGTAAAAGATAAAGATCCTAAAGAGTATTCTTGACACTGTCAAAACTCAGCGGCAGAAACCTCTGTTTCCCAGAAATGATAATCACAGGTAATTCCTGTCCCAATGTCTTTAACTGTGAGCTAAACTGTTTGTGTTTTCCACAGATCTTCCTTTCCAGATGAGACTACCCTGTAATAAATAGTATTTTTTTACTTGGAGAGCTATTTCCTCTTTATAGTTTTAGCTCTGACACTGTGTCAGAAGTTCACAGTGACTCTATATTCTGTACTAAATAGTACTATAATCAGCTTTTGTTAAGTGAGCTTTCTTGTCTTTATTCTTGATCATGTTTTTGTATATTGCACCTATAGGATATTTTGCTTCTGCAGCTAAAGCTTCTGGGGTCAGATCATATCCACTAAATGTATTTTCTTCTGAGCCCTTACAACGGTCTTATATTACTAGAAGGCCATGGCTCTCACACAATTGCTAACTGTTCTGGACCAACATAAAATGCAGTTGTTTTGTAAACTTTGTACTTTTAGTGTGATAACTGGATAAGCTAATCTTATATGTGTTGTTACCTTTTGATTCTTAAACATATTAAACTAATAAATAGTCTACAACTCATGTGTAGGCTAGGCTATTTTCGGACAGGGTCCTGAAAACATTAGAGACACATTTCTTTTTTGTTTTTCACTCTAAGTGCATTTTTCTGCATTATGAGTAAATTGCTTCTTCCTCCCTTCTCACATTGCACCCTACCACAGTCTAAACATATGTGGATTCAATAATGATTTTTTCATCTCATTATTTTGTGCAATCTCAAATTAAGCAAAAAGAGTTTATTCATTAGTGTGGGGCAGCTGAGAAATTCTAAGAAAAGCTAATGTCTAAAAGTGATGCATGAGGAATACTTCTGTCTAGATTTGCTCGATAGGACTGTATCTCTGGCCAGTTTCATCACGAATCCTGTTTTTCCATCTGTTACTTATTCTGGAAAGTCTTAACACTTCAGAGACTGCAATGACTACAGCAAATGTGTTGTAATACAATTGTACTTTGCATCAATGTTCTGTTGCAGTTTCACTGTAAAACAGAGCTATGTATGAGCAGAAGAGAGAAAATATGCCATTCTCAGCTGCATTCAGCCATATAAAACTTGGTTCACTCCTTGACATTATCGCTGTCTGTTATATTTGCAACACTGAAGAGCAGGAAAGCTCTTACTCAGAATAGTTATTGTTCTTTCCTTCTTCATCTACTGTGTCTCAGATGATTGCCAAAAATCAGTAAAAGAAAAAAAAATATATATAAAAAAAGAAATTTATAACCTAAGGTAATATAGGCCAAGGATTCAGGGAAGGGCTAGTGTTAAAACAGGTTAATATGGAGCTGATCTCTCTTCCTAAAATATAGACATTTAAATCATTATAGGTGGGATGGGCATCCTAAGTAAAATTGCACTGTCTTTGTTTCAAAGGTCAATATCTCAATAATGGCTCCAATGGTATTTCGAGATGTTCCCCTTTACAAAATATGTTTTTTCATTACCACAATAGCTTTACTTTTCTACTCTTTATCATAGTCTTTCTGTGTGAGCTTGCCAGCTTCCCTGATACTCAACACACCAGTGCATCTGGGCTGTAAAAATGGCCCTCGTTCCCATCTAAAGTATATCTAGAGTATAAAACCAATTTTCATAGGAGTTAAGAAAATCTCACAGCGTTGTTGCATAAATAACAATTGAATAAATCTTCCTTTCATGAAGCACTCTTAAGAGAAGGATAAAATCAATCATCACTGTTTCTAGCTGCTCTGGTGTCCTAATATGTAACAACTTTAAGTAGATTAACTCCATGCCTTTGAGATTTCCCTGGTGACCTCTGGCCATGTGGATTACTGAGATTTGTCTGACGTCAGAAGAAACTTTCCTGTCTCCACTCCTATAGTATTTCTCACTAAATGCTACTTGCTTGCTTGCTGTCATTGTAAAACAAATTATGGTAGTAATAATAGAGGTCAGACTATTGTTTCAAAGAATTGATCAAGAAACAATGATTGTAGGAACATTCTGGTGTCTGAACTGTAAGGGTACTGAAGTGGCCGTGCTGCTGAACTTCCTCTCTTCTCCAGACTTCTCTATCCTTGTTGATCTCTCCTCTCCTCTCCCCTCCCCTCTCCTCCCTTTCCCCTCCCTCTTCGCTCCCTCTCCCTCTCCCCTCTCTCTCCCTCTCCTTTCTCCTATATGAAATAGAAATTTCTGATATTAACTGTTACCTGAGTCATAGTCAAATTTATTCTTAACATGAAACAGAAATTATTATTTTGCTCATAGGCAAGTAAGTTTTAAAAGTACTTGGTCTGTCTCCAATTTATACTCTCCTTTGGCTCTTCTGTATTTCTCTCTACAGCACACTTAATTATATATCTATTCCTATTACTTATTGCTTCTTCTTGTTCATATCATTTAGCTTCTTTTGCTCTTCACCATTCCTAATTTCCTTTCAAGTATTTCTGCTTTCTTTTCTACTTTTTAATGTATTTAACATTTCTTCTCTTCTCTCCATTATTTTCCACATGGACAAATTCATCCAATTTAAATATATCTTACATCAATTTTCTGTCAGTCATGCATTATGTATCAGAAGGTATTTCACCTTTCTCAAAACCCATAAAGTCTGTGAACTTCTTTCACCTTTTCGATGGGAAGTTCTTCAACAATTTCTGATATCTTAATGTTAGTTCAGCATATCAGACTCTGTTTATCAATTTCATGCAGTAGTCTCCATGTGTGGATCCAACTGAATATTACTGCTACCTTCTCATTTTATGATTTAGGAACATAGTGAAACTGTCATGTTTATGTAGATAGAACTTGCAGAGAATGAACTTATAAGCCAATTTTTCATTTCTTCAGTTAGACATGATATTTTACAGTAAAATATTCACTTTTTTTATGATACTATTTGCTGCTCATTTTCTAATGAAAAATATCAGCACTGTTTAAATTTTCTAGATCCAAACTGGACTTAATTTTGCAGAAATTGGAAGGCAAGTTTTGCACTTAACCTTGAATTTTTGAACTTGAGCTGCAACTACATAACTTGTTTTTGCTTGCACCATGAAATGCCTTTTTTTTTTAATAGAGAAATTAATATCTTGTTTACCACTTTTTAAATATAAGAAACCTATAAATGTGAGGCAAGTGGCACCAAAAACCCATGAGCAAATTATATTAAATTGCAGTTATTGTACTAGAGTGGCTTTTTTCTTGTTTAGCTTGCTGCAAGCTGCAACTACTAAGTGTTCCTTTGCAATGAACTTTAAGTTTTCCAAAGGTCAAGAATGATCTCGCTTTTAAATGGAAGAAAACTGAATGACATTTCATTGTTTGCAACTTCAAAATTTGTTTAATCTTACTTGTCATAAAGTGTGTTGACATAGTATTTGTGTACTGAGCACTTATATTTGAAATCACCATTAAGTTTTCCTTTTCTGACAAATAAAAATACCACTTGTCATGGTGCTGCCCTTGATCTGTTTTTAGCACTATTGTGTAGTACTCTGTATAACTTCTTTTCTTTTCCACATAAAGATGACAGCTCTGCTGTGCTAGATGAGAAGGAATGTATAAAAGTGGGAAAGCCAGAATTTTCACTGCTTATTTTCCATCTGACACTAACCCATTGTACTCTAAATCATACAATATTTCAGCTCAAGGATTACATAGGCAGAGGAAGCTGTCATCTATATGCAGTCGTTACTTTGTATTAGCATTCATAAGTTGTCATCTAAAATGAGATTCAAAACAGAATTTTTAGTTAGACATATTTACCTTAAAATTGGCTTTAACTTGATGGTTAGGCTGATCATAAACTTGCAGAATCTAGATTCAAGCTCCCATTCACCTTCTATTTAGCATCAGACTTTGGTTCAATTTTAGAGACTAACATTGGGCAACATCAGCAAGTCAGTTTTGTGTTTCCCATGTGCAGCAGTATGCAAAAAGTAACTTTAATACTCATCAGCTCTTAAATTTTCAAAATTTCTGACGTCATCTTGAAAGTTGTTCAGTATTCTTCTAATTATTGAGAAGATTGAGTTCCTCCCTCCCAGCAACATATAAAGCTACCCAAGCACTGAGGCTGTC
This sequence comes from Nothoprocta pentlandii, assembly GCA_013398315.1. Lineage (NCBI taxonomy): Eukaryota > Metazoa > Chordata > Aves > Tinamiformes > Tinamidae > Nothoprocta > Nothoprocta pentlandii. The sequence goes on along the minus strand of VZSG01000018.1, from coordinate 1,858,603 downwards.
CAAAGATAAGGACATGCTGGAACCTGGATTCAAACTGAAGTTCTGTAGGACAAGTGTGCTCTGGACATAATAGGATGCGAAGAGGGTGGAAGACACTTTGTCTTTTTAGATGCTGTAACTGGATAAAATATCTTTCTTTGCTTGGGCCTATATTTGGGGACTCAGCCCAGCTTGGCTGTGCAAGTGGCTGCCCCACTCCAGACCCCCTTCCTCCCAGCAGATGTCATGACATGGGCACCACTCATGCAAATGCTCTCTAATAACTTCAGGCAACCATTTTCCCCGGTGATGCAACTAACCAGGGTGCCAAAAGGAAAGGAAAAACTGCTCTTACAAAAGAGATAAGACAAAGCCTTTCTTCCCCAAAGTGAGAGAGAGATGAATTGCTGGGAGACCAGTTCTTCCTTGATCTTTCCTGCAGAGTCAGTTATTCTTCAGCGACGGATGAGGCAGGGCACAGTCCAGACTGGGGCAGTGATCGGGCACATCTGTCAATGCTGCCTCTCTTGGTATTGGCATCTGTATTATCTGGAGAATTTCAGGGGCTTGAGAGACAGTATTAGTCCAATCCAGAGTTGCAGAAACAGGATGTCAAATCCTTCCTCATTCCTCTACCTTGTAGAGATTTCCCTCTCTTTGGGCTGTTGGCTGACTGGGAGCGGAATTAGACTGTCTGTTTTTCTTTCAGCTGATTTATATCTGTTCACTGCCAAAAAGACAATATATATAATGGATGTGCTCCTTAATTAGAGTGTTGTAAAAACTGTAATTATAGCTCCTAAGTGAACTTCTAGGTCTGCATACATAAGTGATTTCAGGTTTGTCAATGAAACCTCATAGGGCAGTAAGCTGGTTTCGAAAATCTACATTTTTGTGTTCTGTTTTCTATAATCAACAATATTTTCTAAATTATATATTCTTTAGATAAATGTGCTTATTATAAGGCTGGTGATGTAATTTGCATCACTAAAGTATTGGTGATGTAAAGTTGATATAAGTTGATGACTTTTTACTTTCTTTTTAGTATCAGTCCCCTAAAATAATATTTATTAAATAGTAAGAAAAAAAAAAGGAACATATTTTAAGTCTTTCATAAACAAAATTATTTAGGCAATTTCTTTATTATTTAGGCTCATGGAAATACATGCTATATTGGGGACAAAAATGAAATTATAAGAGCAATTTGCTTGTACTACATGCAAGCCAGTCAAAAGCATTTGCTGTGCCTGCTTGTGATCTATTAGCAAACAGTGCATCTTTTGGTGTGTGCAATTCAAGTGATTTTGTGTTTCCTGTTAGTCTTTGAACTCATGCTGCATCTTCAGCTGTTACTTAGATATTGCAGCCAAAAAAAGATATTCTGCACAGACGGAAGACGATGAAAGAATATTTGCTGAGAGGCGAGAAGAAAATTGACTTGTTCAATGTACAACAACTAGATAAATGAGCTTCTGCTCTTGTTTTTTATATCTTTTCTTCCTTTTCTTCTTCTCTTTCAAATCATCCTATGACAGCAAGTGCAGAAAATGAGAGCAGAACAAAGGACAGGGACATTTTTGTATTAATGGGTGAGAGGAAAAGAGGACAACTGAGGAAGACTTCTGGCTGTCCATCCACCATGTAGCAACTAGGCATGCTGTGTCTACCCCCATAACACAGTGCACCTAGAGAGCCATGCAGACCCGCACTGTGAAGCACCAAGGCTTGGAGTCATCTCAGCAGGACCTCACAAACCCTACTATACCGGAGCTACCTGAGCACCACCGCTTGTGTCTCTGCAACATAATTTTTTCAGTGCTTTCATTTCCTGAGATAACTTCAGATGACAAATTTGCATTGAATATAGCTAAATTGGGTCCAGGGTTTGATTTTTGCAGGCTCAGAGCTGACTGACCTTTTTTCTGCATGAGAGCTGGCCTGGAAATGGCAGAGGGTGTCTGGTGCCCACACCTGCCCGAGCAAGGCCAGCTGCTCCGAGCCCACTCCGCACGGAGCCAGCACTGAATCTGCCTATCCAGGACACTATTAATCCACCTGGATTTGATTATAAATGGTTAATCCCTTTGGATAAACCTCAGATAATGGGGACTGACTAAGCCCCTACCGCATAAGAAATGTCAGTATTCATTGAGTCTAATAGCAGATTTTCTGACCTAAAGTAGAATAGCTTGTTTTGGCCAAAAAAAAAAAAAAAAAA
>VZSG01000018.1:1813299-1855656 GCA_013398315.1 Nothoprocta pentlandii | reverse complement strand
TTTTTTTTTTTTTTTTCTCTGACTTTGTGGTGAAATGGGAGATATGGATTACTGAGCAGATATAAACCTTGTACTTTAGAAAATGTACTTTGGAGTTTAGGTCTTGGATGTGTTGCGGGGAGAGGTGGTTATTTTGTAGGCAACCAGAGGATTTTGTGTCAAATTAATTCTGTCCTCTGTACTGAAAAGAGGTCATTCCAGTTACCCAATTGTTTAAGAATTATTTTAAGCTTGCCAGTAAGAAGAGTGAAAATCTCTTTCTGGAAAGGGTCAAAAGTAAGATCTTAAGCAGTCCGGTCAAGTTGATGGGAGTCCTAGCCTAGCAAACCAGAGTAGTTTGCTCTATCTTGACGTTTTTAATAAGTTAAAGACCAGCTGCATTGCTGCTAATTTAGATTCCAGTCACAAAGACAGAAAGCACTCTTGGTTTCATGGTGTTACAAATATGTTCTCCAGTCTTGTGTATTAGTTACACGCTGCACAATTTTTCTAAAGCCACCTCTAAGCAAACATCTCCATGTCATTAATACAATATGCTGCTCATATCAGCTTCACCAGTTAGACCCTAATACAGACCTTCTGTCTTTATTGAACTGTTTCAAAATCTGTGTAAACGTCTTAATAAACTGAGATTGAGACCTCAAGTTTTTACCACTATAAAAATACACTGGAAACAGTTAATTAAAAAAAAAAAAAGCCCCAAAACAATGCTTTATTTTCTTCTTTTCACCATATGACCACTTCTCCACTCATGGGGACCTTGCACCTCTGCAGCTGGACCAAAAGGAACTGATGCTGTGGACAGGGAAGGGGCTGCTTCAGCCTGCATGGGCAGAAGGGAGACAGCAGGACTGCTGAGGCTGGTGGAGCCCACATCACTAAGGAATCCTCTGACACCTCCTGCCTACATGAAATACCCTATTAGAGAAATAATTCAGTTCTACCTTAAAAATTATTTATAATGCAAATGCTAGACCTCGTTCAGTACAGGTCTGAAAAGACTCATCACTTGGTAGTCTAGTAATAAGCTTCTAAGTAACCTCACATAGTAATAACCTTGGCATAATGTGCCAAGCAACAACAATAGCAAATGGGGAGTCCATTTGTGCATGCTAATAGTGCTGAAGCAATAAAAACATGTAAAATCTCGTATGTTTTCTAAAAGAAGAGTTATGAAACTCATTTGACAATATAACAGTTGTTTTTGAGGGTGTCGTGTAATTCTCTAGGGAGTTAGGCCCACGTGCAGCGTGGGGATGCTACAAATATATCAATCACATTGAATCATAAGGGAAACATGGAGCTTTAGAGAGCTCTTAGGAAGAAAAGATAAGGACCATCTAGATCTCATTACAGAAAGAAGATAAAATAAGATTTTAAAAATTAATCTACGTTTTGCATTCTTTAGTCTTGTGTTGAATTTCCTTTTTAGAAAGATTTAGGCAAGTTGAATGATAAATGGACAAACAGTAATTTTTAGAAGAAGTGGATAGAGAATCAAGTAAACATTTGTCATGTATTGATTAAAAGAAGTTCTTTTGTTTAAACGAGTGACAGTTGCTACTGAAGTCTTTCAGAAGTGTGGGTTATGGTATAGATAGATTGGTTTAAATGGATATTGCAAAATTAAAAGCTCCCATCTCATTTACATCTATTGAAATAATAGATGTAAATCTATTGAAATAATTTTATTGATAACAGCATAACTCCATATCACTAAGATGAATAATGCTGAACGATAATGCTGAAATTTTTCCTGTAAAAGATCACCGGATATGGCCAATATTGCATGTGACATTCCACAAAGACAAAAAGGTAGGCAGCTGCCTTTGATGGAGTCATTCATTTTTGTCAATGATTAAGAAACTCCTTCCACTAGCAGATGCAGATCTTTAAAAAGGGATGTTTTAACGTGAATCTCAGCAAAGAGTTATTCTTTACTGAAATTCACATTACAACATTACTTTATAATTGAGGGCCCATAGCCCTTTTTAAGGCAATGTTTTCTTTTTAATAGTATCCTGACTGACAAACAGACACTTGAAGTCACTAACTTTAGTATAAAATTCTAGTTTTATAGGTTCAAACTGCAGCAAATCATAAACCAATCTTCATTTGTGTTAAATTATGGAAGAGGAGATGAGACCCAGCAGAGAGTTCCTGTCTAGTGAATCTGGCATCAAAGCAATGAAAAAGCACTGTTTAGCTCAAAATGGGCTTGAAAATGATTTACACTATCAAATAAAGTGTGCTTCTCATTTATTGTTGCTCAGATATTAGTGTATATCATAAACCCAGCTCAGTTTGTATCTGCACGGATGCACTCCATTCAACAAAACAAAGATAACTATTTCTGTAAAGCTGTCAGAAAAACAAACCTGTTACTGCATAAAAATACATGCAGCACACAGAAAGCTTTATTTTAATGAATTTATTGTGTAGTGCTTATCCTAGGCTCCTAGGCAGGGGACAGTGATTTATAACTCACAAAGCAGCAGCCCTGATAGGATGATGAAGGGTCGCTTCTCCTCATTATGCCAGGAGAGCTTCTTTTCATCTCTTTTCTTATTCTCTGTTCACAGTTTGCCCTTGGCACCATCAGTCACCAGGCAGCACAGTTTACAAACACTGTTTTGGCTGGCAGAAAATAAATTGTTCAGCCAATGACATGAAATCTATCAAATTCCTTCTAAACTGCGTCTTGAAACCACCATTCAAGCCCTCAGACCCAGGCCGATCCATAGTTTAGATAACATGTTACTTCTGAAAGACAGATTCTTCCTCTCTCCCATGCTATCCAAAGCAAGATGTATTTCCTTACATCTTTCTGTAGGCTTAGGCTGAACAGCCTCCAAGATCTGTAGAGACTAAATCATTTGTCCCAGGACCTTTTCTTTTTTTGTTACAGGCACTGCATAGACACTTTATGGACAGACAGTCTATCCAGGTTTGTCAGTCAGGGTGACATGTGAATAACTCCTAACATGGTAAATAAGTAGCCAGACCTCACTTTTAAAAAGAAAAGTTGAAAACAAACAAACTTGACACGTGTCAGGTATGGGTTTAGAAGCATTGCTTGTCAGAGACTGTGTTGTATCTGTTTGGCACAAGCCACATAAAGGCATTTAAAGTATAAGACAAGGCTTGTTTGAATGATTTGGTGTGTCTTGCAAACAATTGAGTGATCTGCAAATGACTGAAGGAGCTAAATGGGGAACCAGGTGCTTGTATATTTTATCTTAAAAATAAATAAATAAATCTGAATTACAAATACGAACAGAAGAGAAAATATACACTCTAGTCTGACTTTCCTTGACAAATTGGATGTGACTGTAAGCCAGTAAAGACAGACTAGAATGACTGAATAAAAGACAGAATATGAAAGGTATGAAGACTAAAGAGAGTGAAGCCTTTAAAGGTTGAACATACATATTTTCTAGTGTTGAGTCTTGAGAAATACCTCCTAATCATTATTATTGTGAACTATGAGCACCACAGTCAAAGAATTATTTACTCTGTCTGTTCATATTAATATTTAATTTTAAAAATTAGAACTGTCATGAATATTAGCTTGATAACTTCCTCAGATTGCCTTTACAAGAGGATGAACCTGAGGTCATTGCATGATGATAAAACCTTTTTCAGAATGAATCAAAAGAATAGAATGTGTAGTTTTCAAAGCTTTTGTTCTGGATAAATTCCTTCCATGTGTCAATAATCGCTTTCCATTAATAATTGAAAATAAAAAGGTGTATAAAGTAGCCAGGGTAAAAGCTCCAACCTGCTGAGCAATATTTCTCAAAGTTGTAGTAGAATGTGCAAATGTATCTCCCAGTCTCTTTTATTTTATCTGCCTGTGCTAGTGATGCTAGGATTGCAGAGCACCCTAAAGGCTAGGCTGATAGGTTCCACAGACCACTTCTGAATATATCAGGCCATCCAGACCCATCGTATGTGGAATCCACAGCCTGTATTCCACGTTGTACCTGTAGAGAACTGAGTATTTTTGGCTGAACTTAAACATTTCAGTCTTTACAAAACTGAATGGTTGGGTGTTGTAGACTCAGTGCAAGAAACATCTTGATTTCCAATTTTGTGATCGTGTTACAGACATCAGGTGCCTGAGGCGGTAAAGCCTTGCTACTAGTGAGGGGTTTAACTATCCCTCCAGTCTGGGCTTTCTGGTTATTTAACCCTGCTGTGATTCAGAAGGAATGGGTAAAATCACCCCCTGCCCCAAACACTTCACATGTCACAAATACACCAGCTACAGTAGTTTTAGTTTGGTCTTGTTTTCAGCTTCAATAAGCATTTGGAGAATGAAAAACTTGACAGAGATTTTGTTCCTCAGCAGGGAAAAAATTGGGATGAGAAATGAGTGGTTATTGTTAAAAAAAAAAACTGGGAGCGATTCTGTTACATAAAGTCCTTTTATGTATAAAATCCAACAAAGGATAGAGGTATGTGCTGCTCTTGGTAAGTTTGATTAAGCACTATACAATATCTGTCCTGTTCCTCTTCGTTTTAGTGATCAAACTGTCACAGCTGTCACAGATCTAGCTCTCACACTCTCTAAAGTATTTGTTTTAACAAATGAATTTGTGCCTTGGCAGCCTCCTCAGGTACTTATGTTGGTGGATTTTAAATTACTGCTTATATACTTACAAAAAATGGCTTCTGGTGTCCATAAAATTTTCTTCTTATCTTTCTGTGAGCAGTGAATTTTATTGGATGTTTGTTGTTGTTCATTTTGAGGACATTATGCATCTACATTTTCTATATGCTTTATATAACTACATATATTTCATGATATATTGTCTCTATATATCCAGTACAATTTTATTCTTTATAGCATTCTATAGCATTTTATTCAATATAGCATTATTCTTAGCATATTCTTTATTCTCTTTATAGCAGTGAAGATCAACCGCTCTGTGGAAAATTTATCTTCTGGAAATGTTCCAAATTTATCATGCGAATACGGTAGTGGAAGGGAATATCTGTGTCACCAAATGCAACATTCAGTCAAAACAACATTTTTTGACATTGTTCACTTCACATATTGATAAAAAGCAGCAACTGGTAAAACTGTAAACTTTGGTTAATGTGCTTTAAAGCCATTTTTTAAATACAAATGACCAAAATCATTAAGAAGCATTAATAATTTTTAATATGAAAAAATTTACCAGCTTGACTTCATTCTGGATTTTCTATCTAGTGAATGTCTGCACACAATTAAGTGATAATAGTCTTTTAAAAATTAGTGGGTTTTGTTTGAAAAATACTTTAAAAAAAAAAGTTTTTTTCCCCTAGGGAATATGTTCCACCTAACTGCTTGCTTTTAAGAATGTTCTGTTTGCCTATAGGCTTTCAAAGGATATTTTCAGGTTTTCAGTTCTACTCACTACTAATACACATAAGAGACATACATATATATATACATATATTGCTGTTAGAATGTTTCAGAGTGTACTTGATTTTTCTTGGATTTTGGGGTACTGCTTCTTTCAAATAGATGTAACTCTAAGGAAATAATTGTTTTTACAGGGCTTCACCTGTTTCCTCTTTGACAGTAACCAGAGGTGGCAGTTTTGCGTAAGATACAGATGTGTGCAGCCATCAGATAGATGTCACTGAACAATCTTTTGGATGTTTTTCATGGAAAGTGGCCAATATTCATTGTGACTTTTGTGTGAAGCAGCTGTTGTGTTGCTGGATCCCTTCAGATTGAGAGAAGCAATCCGCTTCTTCCTTTCCTTGAAGAAAGATTCTTTGCTGGATCCCTTTGATTATTTTCCCCATCAAATTACTTAAAAAAATCTTGGCTTCTGTGCTCAATAATATCATAAATGTAACTACTATTTTATTGGAATGCATATTGAAATCTTGACACAATAATGACTCTGTTTCTATTTAGTTCTTTTTGCTGTAAGAAGGAAGATTGCTTTTCTCCTTCTATGAGTAAAGAATGAGCGGGGGAAAAAAGAAAGCCTAAGAACTGCTAGGTGTGAATTCTCAAACACGTACAAAGAGATAACTGCAATATCACTTCTCCAAAGAATTTGCTTTGCTTGAGACATGGTAGGGACAGTTAGATCCAAACAGCTTGAAATTTCCTTCACTTGGCACTTACATGGGTCATATATAGTTACCAAAAGCATATAAGATGTTACCCTGAATTTAAATGTGCAAGTGTGATTTGGCAGCAGTCTACATGATGCTAATGCCTGTGCAGGTTGCAAAGCTGTGGAGGACTAATGTCTAAATCTTTTTTCAGTCTGTTTTGGATATTGAAACAGCTGGAACCACTTTGGAGTCCCTGCAAGACAGCATTTACTGCCCCACTGATCCTCAATTCTGTTCTTCATGCAAGAAGAATCCCCATCCTCGGGGCTCAGTGAAAAGTCTTTATATAGGCTCTGTAGGACTGTCAGCTGGTACCCATGATCAGTCTTGTCACTCTACTTCCTGCTGTGTGGGTGCAAAGGTAACCAGGTATACTTGTGGATATGTGATATAATTCTTTAATTTTTATTTAGTTCTCCAGTGTGCTGAGCTCTAGCTCAAAGTACACTGAGGCCATCCCATGTGAAGAACAGCAGATTGTACTATCAGGTAAAAATTAGTTACAAATTTTGACTAAAATTACATAAGAAATTTTGTCCTGATCTGGCCTGTAATACTTTATAAACACATAGATTTTAGCAGTACTGAAAATACTACTTTTAATCAAGTATCACTAGTAATAGGATATTACTGGTTATATGGCGCCTAGAGGAATGAATTCGAGACTGCTTATAAAGACTGCAGACTCCTGAGTCATGCTCAGCTCTATAAGTCTAACAAACAAGAAGCTGTTAGTAATTTTCAGACATCAGGCAAAATTAGTTTAGAAAATAACAACTACAAGTGTGGAATCATATGTCTAACTATGTTTACCTCTAATGACAGTACTTATGAATAATGCAGCAATAATCTAGACCTAAATATATATATTTTTTTCTTCCTGTTGTTCCAGACTGTCTCTGTCAAACTCTCTGTCAATTTTCTGTCTACAAGCTTTGAGGATTATTTACTTTGTCTTTACAAAAAGACTTTTATACTGTATTTCATGGTCAACTCCACTCAGCCTTTTGATGATTCCTTCTTGGAATATTCATGTTTGGTCTGCCTCTCATTTTTATATGGGGCTTTTGACTGAGAAAGGAAGAAAGGAAGAAAGAGAGAGAGAGAGAGAGACATGAAGGAAGGGAGGAAGAAAGGGAGGGGGGAAGGGAGGGAGGTAGAAAGGAAGGGCGGGAGGGAGGGAGGAAGGAAGAAGGAAAAGAAGAGAAAAGTTACTTTCTCAAGCAAGTAACTGGATCTGGTTGCATTCTTTAGCTTGGTCAATAACTACTACTTTTAAAAGTTGACACTGCATGTTCAAATTGATCCTTTTTTTTTTTTTTTGCTTAGAATCAGTTAGAATTGGGGCTCCTCTCTATGCCAAGTCCTCCAGCATAACCTTTGAAATAGTATTTTCAAATCTTAAAAAAAAAAAACTTTGAAATTTTCTACTGCTTTTATTCCTTTCTCATATGAAAGTGATAGTTTTCAATTTGTTATTTTTGGGAGTGTGATATTGTTCACACCTATCTATCACAATTGGATGACTGTGCAGGTCTTCTTCCTAGGAAACCAGTGCTGACTATTCAATCTAGAAATTATAAAAGAAAAAAAAAAAAAAAAAAAAAAAAAAAAAAAAAAAAAAAAAAAAAAAAAAAAAAAAAAAAAAAAAAAAAAAGCTGTCACTATTGTGCTTTTCTCCAGATTCACTTCTCTTTACAAGTGTCCCCTCAGCTGTGCTACAATACTTTCCATATTTTTTAACTCATTGATTGTCTTCTGTAGTAATTTTATTGTACTTCCAGCCTTGTCTCCTAACTAACATTATGTCATGTTTTTAGGGCATGAAGAAAAAGAACAATAAATCTGAATCCATGACCATAGTAAGTGGCTCAAGCAGCAGGTAAACTATCAAAAGAAATAGGAAAGACCATGTGACGGAGAAAAAGTGATCTTGGTGTTAGACTACTCATCAGTGAAAAGTCTCTCTGGTCTTAGCCACCCTAGCAACCCATATTTTTGAAATCTATCTGACCTTGCAAATTTAGTAAACACCTGTAAAATTCCTTCACAAAACTGTATTCCTTTGGAATATATATTCAAAAATTCTGTGTGCTATCCCTAGTCATCCATTTCTGATGATAATTTCTTTCACTTGCACTTTAGTAATTTTATTGTATTGTCTTTTTTTACTGATGCTAAATTTTTATATATGTTTAAAGATATAAATTCCCATATGTAAATAACAAATATGATCTCCTCGAATTTGCATTCATCTCTTCCTTGAAGGTTTTAAACATTTAGCAAGGATTTTTGTTAGGCCTTTTTTTTTTCCCTAGAAAAATCACCAGGAAGCATTTTGTAAAATGACATTTTATGCTATGAATTGTGTGGTAAGTTTTACATTTTACATGATATATTATGTTGTGAGAAAAAAAATCTTTTCTAAAATTAATGAGAATAGAAGTTTATCTTGTCAATCTTATATATAAAGAAAGTAAAAGAAAATCTGAAAATAAAGGCAGTGTCAAATAGAAATACTTAATATCTGTTGCAGAAATGTATTTTCTTCTCTTTCCAAGTAAGAAAATTGATATGATAATGTCATTACTCTATCTGCTGTCTGCTTTTCTCTCCCCTAAGTGCATGAACTCTTCCTTCCTTACTACTCCTGTGTCCCTGTGGCAACTGGGGTCCTGCAGAAGGGGACCTCACCAGATCTGTCTAGAGCCAGTTAATACAAAGTAAACTTTTTTTTTTTTTTTTCCCCTGGGAAAAACCTCACACTTATTCTCGAGTTAGTTTTATAAAACCTTCACATTTAAATTGAACTGTCAGCAGGCACTATTCTTAACAAATTTACTTTACATGCTATTCATTAGATGTCCCCTAATAAATGACTGACAAGCCAAATCTGAAAGGTTTCCATGAGTGATGTGTCAAAATGTAACATAATTATCTCTCAATACTTAGTAGTTACTGTCACGAGGATTATCAATTTGAGCTCCTTTGTTTGTCTTAAATGGGTTGGCTGGCAAAACCTATCTTTGTTTGAAATCATGTCCCTGGGACTATCTGCCTGGTCCATTTGGGCCTCAGAATGGCTCTCTGCTCAACCTGGAATCAAATACTTCAGACTGAATTGAGGTGAGCTCTCCCTTGAACTATGCTTAGGTATTTTGGAGGAGAGAACCACTTGCAGAGTCCAAGCAGAATCCAGGGAGTGAAATAACAATTAGACAAGTAGGGTTGATTTTGAGGTTGTCCCTCATCTAATTTACCTTTATTCCAGAGTACCCACTAAAATATGTATGTATAGTCATATCTCCAGTAGCTCCAATATATCTATTCGACAAATTGACAAAGTATAGGCACAGCTTACACACAGAAAACTGCACTTATCCCGCTCTCAAAAGCAATAAATCCTGAAGTAAAAAAAACCTTTCCCTTAACAGAAATAGCACTTAACATGCCTTAAAAGCAATTAACATATAATTGTCTCATTTCTATGTCAGCTTTATTATAGGTTCTCTTTCATATGGCATAATATTGATTGATTGATATTGATAATATTGATAGAAATTCTGTATGTGGAACTGAAAGAGTAGATGATACTTCTGTTTCAAGAGTTGTGGGTTTTATAGGCTATTTCACTTCAAAACATGTTCTCCATCCTTTGTGATTTTATTCCAATTTTTCAGAATAAGACTACATAATTTTAATATACGGTGGTCCTTCAGAAACATATCCTACAATGTTTAGATTAATTGTGCAGCTGCTTGGATTGTCATTGAATTGACACAGCAGAGAAAGATTTTTTTTTTCTCTTTACTGAAAAAAAATCAAGTCTCAAAGCCATTATTCATTATTTATTCTGTTAAAAGTTCATTTATTTCTCTGTTAGTTCTACATGAAGGTTGGTCTATACCTAGAATTTATGGATATATTCTAGCATCATTATTTCGAATTAAGCTCTCTTGCGATCTGGCCTGGATTAATCTTACCTTGCTGCAGGCACCTGAATTAAGAACCTCATTGTTTTGTATTTCTTCTGTAGTCACTTAAATCCTGGGTTACCCTGTGGAATTGTTTTTCTTTCTCTCATGGCTTAAAGAGAATTTAGGATGACAAGGCTCCTAATTAAGTTACTTAAGGTAGAAGACAAAAAAGATAGTTGAGCCTGTATGAAAGCTTAGTCTGAGAAGCAAGGGGGAAATATAGAACTCTAATGGAGAAATGGATGTCTTTCAGTCTCACTTAATCTGTCTTTCAGTCTCACTTAATCTAAAAAAATCTATTTTCAGTTTTCACACAATGGTAATTTGGAACAGAGATTTTTTTTTTCTTTTTTTTTTTACACCTATTTTCCTACAAAACCTGCGCAGTTTTTCCTCTGTAGTTCTTTTTAAATTTTAAAATTGGATTTCAAATGAAATATTGCTGAAATTGAGGTGTTATGGGATAAATTTTTTTCTTTTTTTTTTTACACCTATTTTCCTACAAAACCTGCGCAGTTTTTCCTCTGTAGTTCTTTTTAAATTTTAAAATTGGATTTCAAATGAAATATTGCTGAAATTGAGGTGTTATGGGATAAAACCACTGCATAACAGAATGTGCATTTCTTGAGCAGTCAAGAAGTATTCCACCCTCAACTTTATCAACCATTGAAAAAAGTAAACATTTTGCCCAACATTGGACAATGTCATTGGGTGTGATAGCTTGTGCTGAAAACCTAGCATGGTGAAGGAAACTTCAGTGAAGGCGCTAGAATTTTTTCTGATTACCTCTGTTGGATCTGAGCCTTAGTTTCTATCACTCTCCTCAGTAACAATGCCCAATAAGTCCATTTAAATAGATTTGAGCAAGCTAAAAAACTGCATATCATTGAGGTACAGAGAGTCATGCAATCTTCTTAGCTTACTTTAAGCAAATCTGGACATTAAATCAGTCAGACCCCTCATTGCTTTACACTTCTAATTTAGGAAATATAAATCTAATACATGCTGAGAATTTCTGACTGTAGGAAGCTTTTAAAATAATGAATTATTTCTTTTGAGAAATAATAAGAGTTTTGGTCAGACTGTCTTCAGTGAAGTAAAACAAAAGTAATAAGTGTATGAAGGTATAGTGATGTAAAATCAGTGTGAATGAGGTCAGAAATATATTCTGAATATATTCCGTGTTGCAGCTGCATTGATAAAACAAAGTTGAAAATTTCAGATAATATAACATTTTTTATAATCATGAATTTGGATAAAACAAATTATTCAATTATTATTCAACAAATATTTCATTTTTAGCCTTTCAGCTACTGAGGTGCTTTGCTTTTATACTCCATTCTTGAGGCAAGGTGCTTTAAGTACTGTTCACCTTGCAGCGGTAATCTTATTCAATGCTTTCATTCTGTAGGGTCACTGGGCTGAATAATATTTGAATCCTTCAATTGGTATGAATTAGTTTTGAAAAAGATCCACAGTAGAGAAAAATACAAAGTTACATCTTTATGGTTTAAAACAAGATCCATTCTGCTCTCAGTACAATCAATTTATGCAAAAAATCTAATATAAATACTTCTATTTTACAAGGCATTTAAACCCCATTACAAAAATCTCTACAGTGCAACGCCTACAAAGTACATTTTTATATCTTTGTCTGTTGGGGTTACAGAAAAATTCTAGAGTATTTTGTCATCCTATATTCTTTGTATAGCAACCAATGAAAATATTAGATCAAAGTATTCTTCTTTCCTCTAGAAGGCTAAAAGTCCTAGATATCTATAGTACTAAAGCCCAAACATTCCTTTTAGGTTTCATCAGGTCACACTGGCAGCAACTTGTACTTCACTGTGTAATATACTGTCATGTCACCTCAGATACAGTGGGAAAGGATTTGGCACAGTGTCACCTAAGATCATTATGGTTAGGACAGACTATCTCTAGCTTGGGAAAAGTAGGACAGTTGTGGAAATACCTGGAGGAGAAAAAACACAGGTTTTGATAGCTATTGCTTGGAAATACTTAGAAAAGTATTAAAAAACATTATGGTACAACTAAGCCAATATGAAAACGGACAGTGCCATGCCACCCTTAAATAAGAAGTTATGAGAAAAAGCTATATGTCTTTAGGGAAAAAAGTTTGATAATCTATGCAAGATTATGCTCTAATCACAGAATCACAGAATCACAGAATATTCAAGGTTGGAAGGGACCTCTAGAGATCATCTAGTCCAACCTTCCTGCTCAAGCAGGCACACCTACAGCATGTGGCACAGGGCGGCATCCAGGCGGGTTTTGAAGACCTCCAGAGAAGGAGACTCCACAACCTCCCTGGGCAGCCCGTTCCACTGCTCTGTCACCCTCACAGTAAAGAAGTTCCTCCTAACCTGGAGACGGAACTTCCTGTGCTCCAGCTTATGGCCATTACCCCTCGTCCTATCGCTGGCCACCAGTGAAAACAGCCTGTCCCCTTCCTCCCTGCATTCTCCCTTCCTGAACTTATACATATTAATCATATCCCCTCTGAGCCTTCTCTTCTCCAGAGAAAACAGGCCCAGCTCACTCAGCCTCTCTTCGTACGGGAGATGTTCCATTCCCTTAATCATCCTGGTTGCTCTTCTCTGGACCCTCTCGAGAAGCTCCACGTCCCTCTTACACTGGGGAGCCCAGAACTGCACACAGTACTCCAGGTGCGGCCTCACCAGAGCTGAGGAGAGGATCATAAGGATATGTTTCCCAGTGGCAAGACAGCTTGCGTCTCTTTCCTAATATCCTTACAAAACACTAAATTAGGAAGGTTTGTTTGTTTTTTTTTTTTTTTTAATAGATTTTGAGATATCACTTGTTCTTTTGGAACAATTGTAAGATTATAGTTCTGGTCATTTCGTTATCATCCTTCCCGCTTCCCCAAGCATCTTGGGATGCTTGGGGAAACTGAGAAATTTTAGGAGGTAAAGAAATCAGAATCATATAAAACAAAACAGAACATCAATATTGCTGTGTCTCAACACGGAAAACACCAAATATTGCAGAACATCTGTTATTTGTGTGTTCACCAGGCAGGTGTCATCTGATGAATTTGCTTGAGTGCTTTGAACACACTTATCAGTAGACAGACCACATACAGAGCTGAAGTTGTCACGTTATATACATGTCAGTAGTAATTTAAAATTATGCCATTGCTTTCTACTCGTAAAAATCAGTACCCTTTAATTCTGCTTGGTCATCTAAATCTAAATCACATTTTGTAAAGGTCAAAATATCAGGAAACATAAGAACAAAACCTCTGATTTTTCTTGTCTAGTCTTGTTTTATTCAAGTTAACTGTAAATGAAATAACTTGGCACAACCCCCTTCTGTTGGCTATTCATACAAAATCAAACTAAATTTGCAAAATCATTTCTTCACAGGATGACAAAAGCTGGATTTTTTTTCAGGTTGATCTGATATAGTTATGGTTTCAATTCTTCAGTTTTGGTTTCTAGTGAGAAATCATAACACACCATTTAGACACGAAACTTTTTTTCCTTATATGTTTACATTAATACCAAAATAATCATTTTTAGAACATCAACTAGTTCTGAGGTCTTGAGTATAAAGTGGCAAAAAATGCGCTCCTTGCTGTGCAGATGGCTCATGACAAACACAGCAGGAACAACAGCAAAACATTTATTTTTTCGGTTCGAGAGATCTGTTGATCCTCAGATAGTGTCACCAGAAAGCTTTACAGCTGAACTGGTAGGAGGAGGAAGGAGGAGGAGAAGGTCAGCACATCCAACTGCTTTTATTATTTTTTAACATAAAAATTCTCTCAATTTTGTATCATCCCTACCCTAATTCATAAACACGTTTAAATTTTAAATATGCTTCCATATTAAATTTTAATAAGATTATACTCTTTTGTGAATGAGAGATGTTCTGTGCAGTGAAATCAAAGGCAATTTCAGAGCTACACATGCACATGGACAGAGTAGTAGAATAATTCAGAATGATTTCTGTTCATGGATTATTCCTTACTGTAGCTCAGTTATCGATAGAGTTTAAATTATATAGTTTTTATGCATTATATCATATAATATTAGACACTCATGTCTCTCTGCAATGGCCAGTAGCACAAGCATTACCAAAATATCTCCTTATTAAAAATTTAAAGAAATATGACTTTCTGATCTTCAGATTTCGCAGTTTTTACTTAAGCATTACTTAATCATAAAATTCATTGATCCTTGCTGTGGTAGGTAAACTTATGGAATAAAAAAGTTATTGGGACCCCATCCGCCTTCTATAAAGTGATGATGGAAGACTGTGACAGCAAAGAGCAGCTCTATTAATGGTCAACATATGCAGCTTGCACCAGTAAAATCCAATTATTCAGTTTATGTTTTCAAATACCTGAAAGAAAACATCAGACTCCTCAATCATTAATCTGAAAGAAAGTCATGGGTGAAAGTCAAAGCACTTCCAAGGTTAATTGTGGCTGCACTGTGATAGGTGTCCAGGAGAACATAGGTTTATTTAAGAAATATATGTATTATATCATTGGGAATTATTATACAAGTGTATTTTTTGTACTTGTATACCTAAGTTTTCACGTATATGTAATAGATTAGTGCCACATTAGCATTTTAAGTATGCACACAGACATGAAGTTCCTACATGCTCAGAATGAAAGAAGAGTAAAGAGAAAGTTCAGAAAAATTATATATTCATTGAATGTTCCCAAGTCAGAAGACAATTTTTTCCTTTTCTGCAATATCTTATCTAATTCTAATTAGGACAAGATGGTATAGCATTCCCAGACAATGTGGTAGGAGAAGAAGAGATACTGCTGAATTGATGGAGCTTCTTTTTGGAATTTTGAAACTCACAGGACATTTTGAATTCATGCACACATACAAAAGCAAGAAAGGTATTTCTCTTTATGAAGAGAAGAAAGAATGGTCCCAGTAATTTCTTTTTAAAGGTCTACATCCTATTCAGGTAAAATAATGGAAAAGTCTTAAAAATAAAAACTAGATCACTGAATTATCAGCAGTATTTCCTTACAGAGAATGTGTCTTTCTAAGCAATCTACTTTTTTTTTTTTTTTTTCCCTTTTCTCTATTGTAATTTTTAACATTGTTGTAGAATTAGTGACTGGAGTTTATGCATTACAGCTGGACTTCATCAACTTACCTCATAATGTCTACAATATCTGATTTGGAAAAAAATTCCAAATTGGCTTGGACTGCAACACTAACCCGTACAAACTGGTTAAAATACAAATCCTAATGATGTATGGATGTGTAGTGAATTTCAGGGAGGTGGCTAGTAGCTATTTCTGTGGTGGCTGTAATCATGCCAGAGATGGATGTGGTTCGCTATTTCTTTAGTCTGTTAAGATAACAACAACCAAATGAGAATAATAAATTCTGTTCCTTTTTGTTAAAAATTGTGAGAATCATAAAGGCACCTTCAGAGCTGGACTGTTTTTGGCAGTGTCAACAGAAATTGGGAAGGGAACCTGAACACTTTCCTCAGCTTAGAGGCAATCCCTTTGGTGTAGGCTGTTGGTGGGGCATGGTGATTGCACACTGTTGGGAGATGCATTTTTATTGCCTACAGCAGTCTGGCTTAGAAAACCCTTTCTTTCAGTAGTTTTCTACTCTGAATGTTATTTTATAGTTACTCTTTTTTTGATTGGATTGCATCAGAAATGTTGGAGGATTCAGATCAGAACACTTCGACTCTTTACTTGCCTGCATTCCCTTTGTAAGTGATGAAGATCTAGGCGAGAGAGTCAAGACAATGGTTCAGTTCACCGCTAAATACCCACTCCCATGTACACCACCAATTTAAAGAGTGCTCTTAGTTGTCAGTACATGGAATTTAGACACCTCACAAATAGCCACAGACAAATAGACTCTGTAATTCTACGACATTTCAGATAATATTTCAGTTTTATGACTTCCAGCTCTAAAGATGAGAGCCTCTCATCTCTATCCTTAGCTTGTCGTAGAGGCTGATGTCATGCATCAGAATATATTGCTGAAACACTTGGGAATTGGTAATATTTGTAGTTCACTGTTATTAATGGCTGCAGACATGACTCCCAAAACAGGGGCCAAAATGGCAATTATGTTTTGCAATGCTGAACTATGGTCAAGATAGTTTCACCACTGGTATGAATGCTATTTAGAAAATTAGACTGTCTTCTACTCTTTGCCAATGACAATGGCAAAATCATAATCAGCAGAGATATTTTTTATAAATAATTTGAATCAGGAATAGTTATAATACTATAATAATTACAAATAATACTTATCAGATGATCAGGTTATTCAGGACTGTAAGTGAACTATGAAATCATCTAATTAGGTATTGAACCAAGTTTAAAGCATATACATATTTTCTTCCTTCCTCTTCCTAACCCATCATCAATTTACTTAAAGATGAAGAATTCATGCAAAAATATCTGTCAAGATATGTGAAAATAATTCATGTTCTTTCTGGGTCTTAAAAACAAATGAAAAACCTTGCCACTTCCAAATGAGAAGAAATCAGATTAGAAGAGAGATTTTTTCACTGAATCCTTAAGAAATCCTCACAAGATGCCAAAAACCTTTCAGCTCTGCTTCTCAAGCTCTTGTTCCTCATAAAATAGTAGCAAGCATCAAGTTTGAACGGGACATTAAATCAACAATCAGAGTTCAGCCTAAGGCACAGAACAGAGATTACATTAGTGGTATTAAGCTGTGACCTACTTGCAAGATCCTGGCCACAGCAAGAACTTGTTCAAAGTGCTGCTGTCTGTGCTGTTTTTAACACAGCGAATTGCAAAATATTTCTGACCTGCCTTTGTGACACAGGGGGAATGGATGGGCTCATTATCTCCAGAGGAACACAAATAATGATGGTGGATACCTGCTGTTCTCCTTTCAAGGTATTATGGGCAAGACCTTGAAAAGGGATTTCACCCTTGAAGTGGCTCTAACTACATGTATTGTTTGTCAGACTTTCTCTCTCCTCTCAGATATGTCTACCTAGGACCCTTATACCATTACGATTATAGCACTATACTACTTGATAGTCATTCAGCATTCACCTACTATTCCTGTTTCTCATGAATATCTTTCCTAGATGTCCATCAGGTTTTGAGGAGAGAAACAGCCTACTGAAAGAGACAGTCTTGGGCATGTATTTGAATGACACATTTTTATAGCTCCTTTTCATCTGATTCCATTGCAACCATGCTTATAGGTTTAAAAAAATAGTTTTTAGGCTGATGTATATGTATTTTTAAAGCAGGACAAAAAGGGCTGCTTAAAAAGATGGTGCTATTTTTGGCACCCTACAGCACATGAGGCATCTGCTGAGTCTCCAGGTATGACACAGGACCTGCTGGCTCCCAGGGCAGCAGCTGGGCTTCCTAAGGTAGTGCTGCTGAAAGACTGTTGAGCTGGTGCCTCCAAACAGGAAAGGTCCTTCTCCCTGTGCCTTAATCCCTACTCTCCTCCTGGCTATGGAATCTCATACTTGATCTTGTGCCATCTCTAATAACCAACTGAATTTCTCTGTTATTCTCTAAAATGGAAATCAACTAACACTACACAAAAAATGGCTATTTTTCTTCCAGGTTGATGGATTATATTGACAAAAAAGAGGATCAAAAAACTCTGGAGGCTGCACAAGGAAGTAGGCAGGACTTTCTGACTTGGAGTAGCAGGTGAGAAGAGGTGGATAAAGGAGGGAGAAGAAGTGAGAACTGGGAATTACTGAGAACAAGGGGAGAGAGAAGCTGCTTACTTTCAGCAGTAGCAGTAAGCTGTTAGATTTTTCCCACTGTCTGTGGACATGCAGGCTTATATAATGAGCAGAGGGCTGGAAATAATAAATGGGTTCTGCTCAAGAAGGAAAATGCTAAAAATCTGAACAGTCCTGTACATCTCTTCTTCCACTACTTCTGGCTAGAAAAAATCTGCTACTGAAAGCAGCATTTTCCCTTGAGAAGGACACAAGTCCCTGATGTGCAGAGATTTCTATGGTGGTATTTACTTTATAAGTCCTTCTGCTTATCTCTTGATCTAATGAGGGAGGCACAGAACGATCTGTGTAATATTCCCAGACAGACATTGTGCACAACTGAACATATATTGAATATGTGACAGGCATTATTCAGTCACCTGAAAAAAGAAGAATATATATGCTATTATATGCTATGTAAGTACATCAACCGTTTTGGTAGACATTCCATGATGGAGTAAAGCTGTTATATGGGAAGTTTTTATGAAATGCTTCATAAGCATTGTGCCTTGACTAAAAATGAGTGCCAGAAAG
The DNA here is from genome assembly GCA_013398315.1 of Nothoprocta pentlandii. Lineage (NCBI taxonomy): Eukaryota > Metazoa > Chordata > Aves > Tinamiformes > Tinamidae > Nothoprocta > Nothoprocta pentlandii. Next base: position 1,837,240 of record VZSG01000018.1, on the reverse strand, counting down.
ATGTTGCAAAGCAAAGACATCTGTGTGTGATGTTAGGCCAATGACATTACTGTTAATGGCTTCTAGAAAGCTATCCACATTTCTTTCTCTGATTTCTCCTTTGTAGTCATTTTCTCTCTGTCATAAATAATAATATTGTCTTAATTTCTACAGTTGAATGTGAAGTCTGTTTTAAATCTATCTTTCAGTTTTGTTTAATTTTGCTTGTCAAGATACAGTTGTCCTTAAAAGGTTGGAAAGATGCAAAATTTATTACCTGCAGTTTCAGCGTTTCTGATGGAAATCACAAGTACCTATTATCCCTAGGTTAATGATAGAAAAGCAGTAAATAAAACTCTTGAATTCTCTATTGCATCTTGGATGATGAATGTCACAATTCTTGTGATAAACATTAAAATGAATTATTATACAGGTGTTCCCATTGAACAAATGAAAGGCACTAAAACACATCAATAACTAGTTAGCCTTTCTTCATTTCAGAGAGTTACCTGACAGAAATATAAAAAACAAGAAGACAAAAACTTATTGGAAAAGGAAATACTGCTACAAAGAATATATTTTTCTGTTATTGGCTTCAAATCAAATACTTTAGATAAAAATTCAGTATAATCTTAAGGAAAAAACAAACATCCATTTCTAAAAGCCAGTGATACCTCAGGCAGCAAAATGTGCCCAGACTTAGTTATGTTGTGTGGGATGCCTCTTGTCTTGAATCATAGAGAGTAGTAACATTTTTCCAGAGAATAAACGAGAGAAATCTCAGGCCTCACTACCAGGGAATTACATGGTGCCATTTTGTGAGCTTTTTGCAGTACAGACACGAAAGATTTTACAAAGTAAATCAGAAATTCAAATAAAATGAGAAGTCACATTTACTTGATTCTGTGGGACAAGGTCATTGTGTCATCATGTCATTTCTAAATCCTGAATAACCTGAAGCAGAAAATGGATACCAGGGTTGTTAGATAAAGGCAGTTCTGGAAAAGGACAAGCTTTGCATATCTAATAGTATTTTACAGTGAAGAAGTCTCTTGAAAAGCTCCAAAGTCAGATTTTTCTTTAGCCCTTGAAAAATCTGAGCTTTGTATCGTAATTTAGTACATAACACTTCTGTAATATCTAAGCCCTCCTAACTGCAGGTTTCAAATTTGAGGAATTTGCAGTAATTTTTTTTTTCCATTGGAAAGAGCAGTATTGAAACCTCTGTAAATATCAGGCCAACTAGAAAAAAAAAATCCTGTTTGGTGGCAGCTTGCTCACTGACAGATGTTTTTGAGAGCTGTCAGTTGGCCATTTCTTAATCCGCTCACTGTGGGTTGTACTGATATTTCTTAGGGGTCATTATTAAATCAGCTCAGCTCTGTAACGGTGGAATGCAGATTGCTCGCTGAGTCATGGCCAGCTGTTCTTGGGAACGTGTAAGGTGATGGATGCTTATTTAGAGAAAAGCCAATGAGCTGATAACAGTTCAGAAAGGAAGAGCAGCTTTGAAAAGATCTTGCTTTCTAAAATGATGGAAAAAAATAGTTGTTTTGTGCAGCGAGGGGCAGCACTACCAGAGTGCTTCCCAAATTGCCAGTAATTCCTCCAGAATTTTCTCCTTTTTTAAAATGGGATCTATTCTAACTGCATTTCACTAAGAATTCTCCTTTGAAAGCAGCCAACAAGTTTTCAGATTAAAATTTTCAACGATTATAGGAAAAAAATCTTGACTAGCAGTAGTTCTTTTATAAAAGTTTGTTGTTAATACAGGGAGAAGAGAAATGTTATTTGAATCTGAAAGGCTTCTTATGGGTCAAGTATTTAAATAAGGACCTAGTCTTCCTAGTAGGAAAACTTTGCTGGCTCTCATTTCTTCATTTATCCCACTTGCTTGTGAAGACAGAAGCTTCAAAAGTAAGACTTTATGATGATAATAATATAAAAGTCCTCCCACTTTGCACTGCATATAAAATTATATATTTTCCACCACTAACTTGCTTTTAAAAACAATTTTGCCTGAAATTTTCCATAGAAAGATTTTTTTAAAGATGGATATTAATAAGTACTTGCTATATAAAAGTTTGAATATGTGACATTTCACAATTTTTGACATATTCTTCTAATTCTAATAATACATACCTCAAAGACATTTGTTTTAAGGCAATAAAGGTATTCATTTTCTCCAGTGAGAAGTGTAAAAAGATTTTTTAAAGTAGTGCTGACTTCAAAATTAGAGTTATTTATTGATGGAATTTAACGTGGAATAACTTTTGAAATAGTCAGCTAATGTTTCCAATATTCTCTGGAAAAAAACAGATTAGTGGAGTAAACTGTGACTTAGTCTGGGGATAAAGAATATACTGTGCGTGTTTATGTTTTTAAAATACAAGGTGAAAGATGGTTGGGCACACAGAATTACAAGTTTAAGGTAATCTATATTAATATTTCAATCTATAAGAAGTAAGATTCTCAAGCCTTAATTAAAGGCATTAGATTGATGAAGAGAGCAAAGGTATGGATTTAAGAGACCTCTTGACTGTTCAGAATCCTTCTTCTAAAGGTAACGGCTTTCATTCTGAAAATAATAAGACATTCTCCCTAATTCAGCTTAATTGCTACAAGGTAAAACCACATACCTATCTCAGCTATGAAAACAAGGCCTTCCCTCCCTTCAGCATTAAACTAGATGTGGACAGATTGGTGCCTATGGGCATCTTTGCTCAGTAAAGTAAATTCTTATTCAATATTCTCTCAGTTATTTTCTTCTGGAGAGAAATGTGTGTGAGTTTTTCAGCTGAAGAGAGAGTTCCCACAGTTGCTTTGGCCTCGTTGTTTCACACATTCTCAGCAAGTTTCTTGCTTCCTGCATGAATTCACTCATTGGCTGCTGACAGCTCCATCCCATGAATCAATTTATGGAGACTGGATATTCCTTGAAAAACAAATTGATTGTGTTTTCACTGTCTCTGGTTTCGCCTCCTGAGCCATGGTAGCTGCTAAAATTCAAACTGTATTTTTACTATTGGCTTCTGTCTTAGGTCTATAATCCTGGGACGTGCAGTCTGTAGAAGCCACAATGCGATTTCCACCTTCTATACATCTGCTACATAATGCAGAGGATAGTGCCTGATTGCACTCACAGAATATTTTCTGAAGGTTTCTTCTGTTCTTAAAAATTTGCTCCATTTTTTTTTCTTTACAGCTTGCAAGGAACTGGCTTTTACATTTTCAATATACAATTATTTTGAATGAGTTACCTCTGAGTAAGGATTCCTGGCCTTTGAGAGCAGAAGAAAATCATTATTTCTGATCACTTCCCAGCACTTGTGGTACAAGCTTGAGGGAAAAACATATTTACTTTATTCTCAAAGAACTCTAGACAGAGAGAAATGATTTTTTTTTCTCTTCTTGTAAAGTTTATTATAACTTTCAGGATCCATGAGTTTTTGAGTTCTTTTAGGAGGAAAAAGTCTATCTCTATACAACCCTCTACCAGCAATGTGAAATGTAAATGTGATGAGACATGACTGTGTAAATTCAATTAACTCTTCCATATTGAAGTGGACCTCAAAATAGAAAAAATGTTGCATGGAAATGGAGAACTAAGCAGACAGTTTTAAATGTAGGGAATATGGTGATTATGAGAAAGTGGTTGATGATTTGTTCACAGCTTATTGCTGAAATGCTACTGAGAAACTGCTGTCTTATGCAATTGATTGTGTAGTTTTTACTAGCTAGGCATTCAACATGTCCACACAAGGCCAAAGAGAGTGGAGCATCATAAATCTGAGCACCTGTGGTGTGGCCAGAGCACAAGCAAGCTAAGCCTAGGAGCTATATCTCTTATCTTTCTATGTAGATAATGCCCTCCAGTAGTATGTGTGTCTTTAGCTGCTTGCTACCCTGAAGGTACAAACATTTCCAGTTTTCCTTTCTCCAGATGGTAACTTGAAAAGATCAAAGACCATTAAATGGTTTACCATTAAATGATGCCTTCACTCTTAAATTAGCAGTTACCTCTACCAGATAAATGACACGTTTAATCTGATTTTACCTTGAGTCTCTGTTCCACACTCCACTAATAAGGCTTTTATTTTTTTTTCTTCATATCTGATCTTACACAAACTGATCTCTTGTGCTCCAACAGCTCATAACCAAATAAGATATTTTTAATGAAAATAAAAGAAGGAAAAATAATACTTACTGGAAAAACAAGAACTTTTTACTATTTTAAAGATCATAAATGGTTGTCTGAAATCCTATTCTGTGTCCTTTCTTCTTTTTATGTAGATAATTTTTCATTACCCAGGGGCTAGAAGATTTTATTTTTGTCCCATCAGATTGTCAGAATCGCAAAAACAGTTTCTAATCGACACTGATTGCAAGGAAGAGACCTGTCTGCTCAATCATGAGGCATGGATCAGCTCAGGATCTGTACGTAGCACATGATGTGAACAGGAAGGCATTCACTTGACAGCTTCGTCTCCAAGGGTAAATTGCCTATAGCTGCAGTGCTTTGTAAAGGCACTAAAGAGTATGGGACTCTTTTTTTCATATACACACATTCTCTTCTTTTTATCTTCCCTGAAGTGCTTTGACCAAAATTAGTCATTCCTCTTGATAGAAGAAAAGGAATTCTGGCCCGTTTTTTACTGTTTGCATTAGTAGTTCTAACATACCTGGGTTAGTATTATTTGTGGTCCACAGTCACAAGATGAAAGGTTCAACGTCAGGCCATGAGGTGTATAGAATAGGTCTTTCATAAAGAAGAAAGGAAGGAAATATCTAGAAGAAAGGAAGGAAAGTTCCTGTTAATATAGAAATACTAGCACATAGATTTTTCCGTAGTCCCGGACAGAAAGAGGTCCCAATATGGGACACAGCTGAGTTAGTTAGTTAGCTAACTTAGCTAGTCCCAAACACCCAAGGGTATTTCCTGGCCTCAGGGAATGAAATATACTCTGTGCTACTGTTTTCTTCATTGATATTCCACAGAAAGTGTAATATCAGCTTCATCACATTGCTGCATTAATTTTAAATGGCAAATAGTTGATGCTGTGTTATCACACATGGGGTGACATGTGTGATAACACGTGAGGGTTGCATGACAATTGGGGGCCCATAGAGAATATTGACATTCAGAATACATTAGGAAATTTTCTTGGATTGGCTTTAGTCTAGGATGTGCCTGTGCAAACTTGCTACAAATGGTGGAAAAAGTATTCACAATGAACTCACCAAGACATACTCATGCTCTATGTTGTACAGATCTCCCTAATCCTTACTTTCTTTTTTCAGCTGCTAACATTTAAAAGGGTGTCCGACCTTTTCACTGACAAGCCTGGCCACTTCATAGTCTCAGAGTTATTCTCCATTCACCTAGTTTTGATTTCATTTACATTCTGTTAACACAGTTTAGATTGTTTTTCCATGACCATAACATCAAGTAAGTAGTGATTTTAAAGAAGGCAGTAGTTTAAAGATGTAATATAATGGTTTATGGCTTTGTATGTGTAGTTTCTGAACTTTTGTTTATTTAAATCTCTAAATCATTTTAGCTAACATAAGACTTCAGTCTTCAAGCTACACTCATCTTGCCTGCATGTAAACAGCGGAAGCTGGTTATTTCTCTTAGAAACTGCCTGATTAGTCATACTTAGTACTTACACAATTTTACAAATGTCAGAAGCACCAGAGAAGTTGCTTAAAATATGAACCTCTGCTTGCTCTTATGTTGTCCTATTTGTCTTTCTACAAACCTTGATATTCATCTAAGATTTTGAATCATAGGCCAATGAAGCAAGCAGGATATTTTTCATTAATTTAAATGTCCTTTAGATTAGATGTTTAGCAGAGGAAAGAGAATTCAAGTTTCCAATTTGTCTTACAATTATCTCTGTCATTTTTGAGTAATATATTACTATCTAACATTACACCTTTGCTGAAAGTGCTGAAGGAGCTTTTGCAATGCATATGTCACCCAATACTGCTTGCAAGCTCCATTTACTGTCTAATCAACTAGTATGTGAAACAGTTATCCCATTTCTTTCCTGGACAAATGCTGACATTACTCATAAATGAGGAAAGAATGTAGGGCGACATATCAGTGTGAACTGGAGCAGGATGCTAGTGTTCCTCAGGTGACATAGAGTCCATGTTCTGCTGCTGCTAACTGCTTAAGCCCACATCAGAATATCAAAGGAAGACCTAATTGTTAATGACTTTGTGGCAGAGAGAGAAAATGTCTTGAAAGAGGGTACCCTCTCCCTTGTAGGCCTTCCCTGTTTTTTATCCTAATGCTATCACCTGGAAAGGTTGCCAAAGGTAAGGGAAAACACGATGTTTTATGGTACAACTACAGATGAGAGCATTAAGGAAAGAAAAGTCCTTAGGAAATGGCTCGTCAGCCTGTAGCTCCTCTATACTCAGAGCAGTGTATGCTGCGTGGTAGTGGGAAATATTTAGACCTTCTTGCTCTTACAGACACAGTTGTCTGCCATTAATCCCTATTTTCATTCAGCAAAACAGTGGATATTTCAAGAAGATGGAGAGACTCTGCAGAGTGGGATGACTGCAGCATGAGATCTGTGGGGAGAGTTCAGCACACTCTGTTTTTAATACTGAAAAGGAAGAGGTGCCTGCGGGGGCACAGAGAAGATTGAATACCAATAGGGAAACGTTACTTTATTAGCAGCTCTTCACTGTAACAGAAGAGGAAAATTATTGAATTAAGAGGAAAAGGCAGTGACAGTAGTCCCTTAAGGGGTACAGCAACTGGTGTGAATGAGTCATGTCACTTAGGGGAACAGGAGTCCAAATGTACATTCATTCTCTTCATCTTTACACAAAGAAGGGATAAAATACAGAAGAGAGATTACTCTGCAGAGGTAGAAAAGAATACCAGAACCCACAGGAAAGGATATATTCTACGGAAAGGACAGTTCAGAGGAAAAATTGCTATCATCTAGCTGTTCTTTTTCTTTTATTATGGTACTTTATGGAAATGTAAGTGAGCAGTATAGTCTGCAAATTTAGCATCATACATAGTGTGAAGATTTAGAGTTGGAGATAACCTTGTTATCTTCCTCTGTCTTCCCGTGCTCATTTCAAATCTCATTAAAATGTGTCATGACTGGGGAAGAAAAAAAAATCCTGCTTATACCTAGGTTCTTCTCTTGTTTCTTGAAGGATCTGGGTAGAATTATGTACTTAAAAAATTGCTTTCATCTCTTTAAATTAACTTTTATGCTGCTACTTCATCTATCTCCTCTATTCTTTCTGTGCTTACATTTATCTTTGTGCTGTGATGTTTTCTTATTAGAGGGACAACATTTATGGTCTGATGAAAGAGAAACCAGGCAAAGTGGATTGCTAGACAGCTATGGTTTCTAGTCACCCTGTGCCTAGAGCTTCAGGGGATCCCCTGCCATGTAGGATAATGACAAAATTTGACTTTATTTTTGGCTTAGGTTTGCCTAGGTTTTGCCTGGTCTGTAAAGGGGACTTGTACGACCTATGCTTGATCCTGTTATATAATAAGAATTCACACATACCAGAGGAAAGTGGTTAGAAACTAGCTTAGACAGACATGAGATTCAGGCTGCATTAGAATGATGCTTTTCTGAGTCAGTAGTGAAAAAAAAAACATGGTCACGGCTGCAGTGTTAGTTAGAGCTGTGAATGCTGCTGCAGGAAGGCTAGATTGTGTTGGCAACTGGATACATTTTTTTTTCTGATGCATTGAGACAAGGGAGAAATTAAAAAGCAAGTCCTGCTTTTAATGTACATATGAATGGGAAAGTACTTTGTACTTTAAATATCCTTCAGGAAGTTCCAGGGGAACGAAGTTACATTTTGTGCTAGGTGATGCGGATTTTATACTTGAAGTCCAAATAGCATAATGACTGCTAAAATATTTGCAGTTTTAATCCATGCAGAAGGATGTTTATTCTAAAAAAGCTAGAGGGAGATTTTTCCTCATCTACAGACTGATCTTTAATTCACAGAATCATCTGAATCTTGTGATCATTTATAGAGTGTACTTACATGCTTTTTTTTTTCAGTGTTGGACTATATATCTTCTACAACTAAAGGTTACATAGATTTTTTTTTTCTCTTTAGAATTTCCTTAAAGCTTTTTACGATAATGAACTGTATGGTGCACCTGACTTTAGTAGCAAGACACCGAATCTTGCAGGCTGCTTGCCTGGTTGGTTGGATGTTTCTGTTTTCTTGCTGTCCTTGTTCTCACAAAATGGTGTATTCTTTAAGTGCTGGCATCTCTTTAGATTCAGTACATGAAGCCTAACATATATATCCAAGGTCATCTAATTTCACAGTCTTGCTCCGTTCTGGGGATATTTTGTTCTGGTTGGCAGAATTTGACTGATTTTGGAGACAATGTTGTCCTGCTGTTGCCTCAATGCACATTATTATTCTCAAAAGAGGAGGAGTGACCTAAGTGAAGAGAGTCAGTCCCACCCAGAGTCTCTCTCTACTCAGAAAATGCACAAAGGAAGAAGTTGAAAAAAGAGAAAATTTCTTTGCAGAGAGGCAGAGGAAAGAAGGGCTCTAACTGCAAATTTCTCTCCACTCTTTACAAAGACCATCCCCAAAAGTGTCACTCTGACACTTCTTTCCTTCCCAGGTTTTGACATCACCAGCCAAAAGAGCCCTTTGGCACTCTGTTAACTGCCAAATATTCTGTCCCTTTCACTTTTCAACAGCCTCTGCAAATGTTTAATATGGCACTGCAAAATGACTGGTTAAAAATTCAACAGCATTATTTACTGCGGTACTTTGATGTTTTATTGAACGAAACCATCTGCTTGGGAATGTTTTCCAACATTCTGGGCAAGATCTAGAATTTACAGCTGCAATACAGCTCATCCGGGGGAGTTTCGCTACAGAAATGCCACCCAGTGTATCATAAATATATGAGGCTCTGAAAAAGAGGAATTATGAGGAAGCTATTTCCTGCCCTCCCATGAACATGGCCAACTGACTTCTTGATGGGGAAGGTTCAGAATAGTCATGATTTTTGTTTTTTCTTTCCAGGCTGATGGCAATACTGTGTATACTCTGTACATTTGTGATTGATTTCTTAACTGACTCTTACCTGAGTTGCAGACATCAGTGGTTTACGTGCAGCTGATGGCAAAATGCATTGTAGGGTGGATTTATGGGCCTCCTAGTAAGACCAGGGTAGCAGACAGAAGATGTAACTGGGTGACATTTTCATTCACTTCTCTATTGCACTAAAAGAAATAGAATGAGAGGAATAAATTTTAGCTTATTTTCAGCCTCTGAGTTACTTGTTGCTTTGAGGCAAAACAGGAGGCAGCTGTTGATAAAAGTCTGAAAAAGGTCAGAATAAACCCCTGAGTCTACTGTAGTTGTAAGAGTGTATATTAGGACAGAACTAAATTAGCTCTATGTAAATACTCAACTGTTCCTTGATTTGAAGTTGCAGCCTTGGTCTTCCTCAACTAACATTGAACAGTTCTCTGACAATTTCTTGGACATGTGAGAATAATAAGAGAGAGTTGGGCCTGTTCAGCTTGAAGAAGAGACTGCTGAAGGGTGATCTGATAAGTGTATACAAATACTTCAAGGGAGGGAGTGAGGAGGATGGGGCCAGCCTCTTTTCAGTGGTGGTCACCGATAGAAGTAGAGGAAACGGCCGCAAACTGAAGCACCAAAAGTTCTGCAGGAACTTAAGGAAAGACAATGAGGGTGACAAGGCCCTGGAACAGGCTGCCAAGAGATGTTGTGGAGTCTCCTCTGGAGATCCTCAAAACTCCCTTGGATGCAATCCTGTGCCATGTGCTCTAAGTGACCCTGCATGTGCAGGGGGGTTGGACTAGATAGTCTCTAAAGGTTCCTTCCAACCTTAAGGATTCTATGATTCTGTGATAAGGAACCAAAACTCTGAGCTGGAGTTCTGGCAATTTTCTTTAATTACCCTTTTATTCTCTGTTCAAGCAAGGTCTTTTCTGAACAGTGGTCTGAAAATATGCTTTCTAAGGATTTTAAAGAGAACGATCATAGAGTTTTTATCTGACTATGTCCTAGCTAGATTGACAGGACTCAGCATTCTGTGCAATGAAATGGACACAATCTCAGACTACTCTATTTTCATTTCAGAAACTCATCTGTATTTAAGACAAGGTATTATAAATTCTGACTCAGAAAATTCCTTTGACTCAAATCCCTTGTAAAACACCTTAGCCATGAAGGCCTTAGCCACACAGCCTGTTTCCTGTTGACTTGCAATAACCTAGCAGATTAGGAAAAACAAATGCTATGCTACCTATCCTGAATAGGCTGCAAACCAGCAGTGTTTAGCTGATAGATAATAAAGTCACACACATACTGCTGGATCTGCAGAACTAATTCTGAAGAAAATTGGTTCGGGCTGGGAGATCGAGTGTTTCCCGGTGAAACAGATTTATAAAAGAGCAACATGAAAGCATAACAGTGTCCTGGCCCTGAAGTTACCAGTGACAACAGTAACGACTGGTAGCTTTTATATAAGTTTGGTTATCAGCAGAAGAATTAAAAAAACTCCTACTCTTCCAGTTCTACGCTGGACAAAACTCACACGCAGCATGAGGCTGTGTCTCTCTAGCAAGGTTAGTGCAAGGACTTGTCCCGTATAAGACAAAGCCAGAAGTTATAGAAGCATAAAAAAAAAATTGCTATGTTAGGCTTCTGCTCAGAGCATGGCTAATTTTGAATCCACAATCTGGTTGTTCAGGGCTTGTCCAGTTTGGAAAATTTATGAGGATGATGATTACACTGTGTCTCTGGGCACGCAGCGACCCTTCCCCTGGCCCAGTCCTTCTGGAGTCTGACACCAAGGTGACTTGTTGGGACAGAGATGTCAGAATCCATGACAGCACATCAAACCATTTTAACAAAAGTAATAGGATGTTTTGATAACTGGAAAAAAATTACTTTTATTACTTTTTTTTTTCTTGAGTGGACCTGGCAACTTAGTCTCTGAGTCTGAAGCTTACAATTTGAATTAGAAATTATATTACACTTAAAATTTCTTGCACATTTTTAATACAATTAAATTAATATATGCTTAATTTTAGAGATTTTTAAAGACTTGATAAAAAAGAAATGTAACTTTTATCAGCTGTTGCAGTTTTCCCCAGCCTCTCTAGCATGAACAAGAAACATGAACAAGAACAAGATCATACTCATACTCAAATCTACCTATATCCTTCCTCATGTTAAAATGATGGCAAGGTTCAGAAGTGTTGGTCGTGGGCAAATATGTGTTAAAGGCTTAGGAAATCTGACGGTCTACCCAAATTTACCTGCACTTTCAGCCTTTTTTACTTTTAGCCCTTTCTGTTGGGTTTAAAGAAAGAGCACGCCTATATGGCAGCATTTTAGGGTGCAGCATGTTAGTTTGAACAAAATATCTTCAGAATGATAATAGTAGGATATGTATAACATACATTTTTGGTACTTTAACAAGATAAGGCAGAAATCATATTAGAAGGTAGTGCTTGAATACCTGAGCAAATATTGTGTCTGTAGTTGTTTTGAGTCATATTGAAATAATTTGTTAGAAAAATACAGTAGTAGGCATAATGTTTCGGAGACAAATGTAAAATTGACAAAATTCCTTTAAAATATTCTTAAGTGTAATTAAGAAACAACTGAAAAAAAAGAGATTCAGTTTAGTAGCTAAAACACTGAAAATAGTGTTTACTGTATGTGCATACACACAGAAAAAGTACTTCAATCAAATTATACCTATAGAGATACAAAGTTGTGATATCATCACTGATAACATAGGAACACTTAACAAGTCTTTAATCTAAACAACCAGATATTACAATGCTCTGGAATGTAAGACTTAAGCTGCAGCACCTAACAAATCTGAATCTCTCATTTGGAACACTTTTTTTATTTTTAAACAGAGCTCCTGGAAATATTTTCCTAAATCTTTATGCTTCCTAGGTAATCAACTTATATTTGTTTACTTTAAAATAACAACAAAACCTCACCTAATGAATAACAAAATCTAATTCTGAATAAAAACACTATAAAACATATATTAATATATTTTTCAAGTCAGAACTACGTGTGTTTTAAGTTGGTATATATATTTCATGAATCTAATAATAAAAAAAAAATTGTACACCTACGAAACATGACTGTATTTTCAAATTGTATCTAAATCATTTTTTTTCTTATTTAATGTGTTAAGAGTGATTGCCTAGAGTTCACTAGAGTTTCCTTTAAAAAGCAGTATAAGTCAGTATAATGTGATACAATAGAAAACAGCATCAGGATGTATACTTAGTCAAACTGAAAATGGATGGCAGAACAATTTTGGAGATAAAACGGTCTTCATATTAATGGAAGGATATCTCCAGTGACCAACATTTATGTTTTGTTACAGAAATACTTTTTTTTTTTTTTTTTTAATCAATTCAGCAATCAGCACATGCAGTTCATGCCAAAGACAGCTCCTAATTGCTCCTCTCAGGTGGACAGACAGATGGGTCTTGAGAAAGCAGAATGATGCAACTCCTATAATAATTTTAAACAGTTGAATCAGGGCTCAACCCAGCCCTATGATTGGAAAGTTTCACTTTTCATCTTTCTTCATCTCAGTCATATTTTACAGAAGACTTTCCCATCTTTCTCTATGCCAGGAGTAAAGACTTGAAAGATTGCAGTTTTATAAAGCTGGACACAACTTAGATATATTTTAGATATAACTTTATAATTTAGATATATTTTTCCCCTTACTTACTGGCAACCCCTTTAAAGTTGGATCTGGAACATTCATTCACATTTTTTTTTTGAGTTTTTACATTACTGCATTTGAGTTTATTGTACATGCAAAAACAGAAATAAGCTCCCCACCTGAAAGACAGACAAGATACAATAATATTTTCTTTATCATTACTCTTCCAGCCATTTGGTAAATTTGACTGCATACACAGCTCTCCACAGACAACTGCTGCAAAGTAGTTAATGGCAAAATAAAGACCTACAGATGCTGGTGAAGGAAAAGGGGAACTAAATTATTACGCCATTTTGACTCCTGACTTGAACTCTTGAAGTTTCCAAAATTCTGGTCACTACCAAGGTCTTTTAAGTCATCAGCACTTGAGCTCTCTTTCAAGCAGGTGAGTTCAAAATCTCGGAAATATCTCTCTGCCTTATCTTTATGAGAGTGAAGACAATCTGTGCTTACATTATTCTTTCCTAATAAACATTTTTCAAGAAATATTGAGATGAGGAAATTCAGGGATTGTTGGGAAATAACTAATGGGCTGACATTCTTTTAAGCCATAAATCATATCTCAGTGATAGAGATGGTTGGGTTAGTTGTGCTTTGGTAAAACTACAGATATTCTTTATGGTTTTGAATAACGTAAATGCAAAGAATTTGCAGCCCTTTTTTATCATTTGCATGTGAAGTATGCAAACTGAGGCCAACTCATAGAGAAGCATAAACATATTTCCCTTAAAATTCACTTTGAAATTGAAGAATAATTCATAAACCTTGAAAAGAATCTCCTGTGCTAGAGGAATCATGAATCAGGTAGCTTGAGGTGCACTAAAGTCATCAGTCAAAAAAAATACCAGACTGCTGCCTCATCTATTGCTACCTTCTGTGCTTTCAGTCTTAAATGCATAAATGGACAATCAAAATATGTGTATTCAGGTTTGTTTCAGAATAAAAAGGACCAGCCATTCACAAGAACATTTCTTCACTCCCACAGACTTTAGAAGCCATTAGACTACTTGCTCAGAATACATGTGGCTCAGAATCTATCACCTTCTTAGTTTTTTCTCTGTTAGAAAGATATTTATTCAAAGCAAATGCACTACAGAAAAATCTCCCTGTCTGTCTGGCTTCCCCTTGGAGTTACTACTGATGATAGAAAACATAATTATATGGGCCATGGAAAATGTTTGCTTTTTCTAAAGATCATGAAGTTTTATTAATGTTATTTTTCAAAAGCATTAATTTCTGAAACAAGTAGCATGCACAAGTAAAGTTGGACTAGCTTCTTTTTCTATTTTTTTTGGTTGCAGCTGTCAGGGGCAAAGACTATATACGAGCAAGTGCTTCTCTTGAGGTGACAGTGTGTGAAGCATGAAATTTAGCTGGATGTGGGATGTTAGATTGTGTCCCTCCACATCATTTACTCTCTGCATTGAAGCATTAGAGAGAAGTTGTGGGCTGAAGGGTTGTTCAGGAATGAGCTCATGGTAACACATCCATTACTGAGGAACACTCACTCTCTTGCTCACATACACTGGCTTATCAATGCACAGGAAGCTAGTGAAACCAATTTTAATAGACTTTTTTCTACTATCTTAGATACAACTTCTATATACATATATAGAAACACATATGAAATATTTACTACTACCACCCACCTTCTAACCTCATAAAAGTACATAAGGGACTTTTAAAGATTATTGCCTTTCCAGCCTTATGGACATATCTTGGGACAAGTCAGGCATTTAAATATAAAAGACTGGTCCCTCATCTCTAATTTCATGTTATCCCTATTTGTGGCTCCTAATGAGTCATTAGATTAAAAAAAAATGATAGTAATCATTATCATAATTGGATATGTATTTCATTTTGGCCATCAGCTAGAACTCAATAGTTTGGTGATTGTATTGAGACACCCAAAAGGGACAAGGCGAGAGAGCAAGAATACACCAACCCAATATTCAGGCATGACCAAGATCTTGCTGTACAGTAGGAGGAGCTAGACAACTCTGCTGGCTCCTCAGTACTGAAGACAGCCAGCTGACACATGGTTTATTTGTCTTCTCATTGCTTGCATTTTTCAGTCACACTGTCTGTATTTTAGCTGCTGCTGGGGTGTTTGGTGTTCATGTTGGAGTATTCTCTCCTGAAACATGAAAAGTCACCAGTTTTAGAGAATGTACCTCACTGATGGCATGTTAGGAGGAGTAGATAGTTGATAGGGTTAAGTTTGCTCTTGAATCTTTTGTTTTATTTCTGTCATCTTAAGGATTTAATTTCTTGTTCTAGTCTCTGTCTTTACAGTTTTATCAATTGCCACAAAATTCCTGGCATTCCTACCTCACTTGCCATGAATGAACTGTATGTCTTTCAGTCTTAGTTCTCCCTATTGCTCTGCACAGAGTAACATTAACAAATGTTTTAATTAATATGATGAAGGCAGAGTAAAATCAGTATCCTGCTAGTAAGGGCTTTGCATGTAACATTTTTTTGAGAAATTATGATAAGAAATCATAAATCAAAGTCTGTGCACAAAACTATAAATGGCAAAAAGGGGAAATGGTTGTCTCCAAAAATAGATCTCCTAGATATAGTCATGAATGATGGTCACGAAATGAACACTGGGTTTTCTTGTACTTTGTCACTATTAAAATGGTGTATTAGTAAGATGATTATCTTGTCATTGTAAGCTGCCTTTCATAAAGCATTGCCTTTTATAAGAAAAACACCCTTACAAGCCAGAAACAAAGCCTTTTTTTTTTTTTTTTTTTTTTTTTTTTTTTTTTTTTTTTTTTTTTTTTTTTTTTTTTTTTTTTTGTACAGGTGATGTAGATGATCAGTCAGCCATTCTGTATTTAGTGGACATATCACTTTTACCTTCAATTCTTTTGAAAGTACCATTCCGTTCTTTGAGGTAATAGAGTACTTGGCTTTCCAAATCTACAGATTTAAGAGAACAGAATTTACCTTAGATCAAAAGGGAGAAAAGATATTAAGGCAGTTTTTGAATATATACATTTAAAACAAAGTTTTCAAAAGAGTATAGTTCCCTACCTAATACTTATACCTGACAGGAACTCAGAAACAAGATTATCCTATCCTTTGCCTCAATGATGTGTCAAGAATGTCATGTATTTATCATGAGACATATGAGACATTTGCTGGCAAAAGTCTGAGGGAACTGCAGCATTAGTTCTGAATTTCCTACTTCTTGGCATTTGAATTATACCATTTGGACATTATTCAAAATCCTTTGACACAGATACAGCAGGTCCCATCCAGTGAAATGAGATAGGTGAAAATCTACTGACAGAAGAAGAAGGGACCTAAAATGTTTGATTACAGTGATGTGTAGCTGCTTCAGTCATTACAGTGTCAGAGCAAGGTTATGAGACATTTCCATTTTTAACAATGTTAATGGTGAAGGGCCTGATGTCCTTATTAAATTACAGTCCAATAGATTTGTCAGTCTTAAAGATCTCACCTTTTTTTCCTAGAGAAATCCACAGTAATGGGATCTATCTTGGGAGTTAAACTGGATGCTGCTAGTAATATCAGTACTAATAATGCAAGTTGTACAACCCGCCTTGTCTAGAATCCTTGTCTAGGATTTTAAAGTGCAACACTGTCACTGGCTGAAAGATTCTGAAGCAAAGAAGCAAGTCAGTGGGCATTTGCCCTGTGTTATGATCCTGGAAAATGGCCATGCAAAATGTATATATCAGAATCCAAAAGATCTGATCTTATGTAGGATAAAAGCTGCTCTTAGTTTTAAGAAATTTTAGAAATTATTGATTTTACATGAGTATAAATTCTTCCCAAGACTCTATAAATTCTGAAGTCTTGTAAGCATTCATGGTACATTTTTGTCTTGCAGTTTATGTGCATATTCATTCACATGTAGCCCTTGATGCATTACAGAAAGCTACCTGCAGAAAAACAATTGCAGGGACAGAAGTGAGAATTTACACTTTCTCATCCTGCTTAGTTCATTCTCATTGTGATAGTTTTACATTGGAATAGCAAAAGGATGACATCTCTAACCATTCTGTTAGGATTTATAAAAATTATTATCAGCATGTTAAATAAGTACAAATCCCGTTTAAATACCTTTTGGAATGTCTACATGTATTTAGCCAGATTATTTAAACTACTAACCGTTCAAGTCTAACTGAAAGCCAACAATTTATATAGTATTCACTATCGTAAATCTACACTGATTTTTTTTTTCTAAGGTTCAACATATGAATTACCAATCTTAACACTGCACAATGTTTTCTAATAATAAATTTCATGAACTGCAATAGAACGTGTAGAGAACAATATTTTATGAGCAGGAGTGGCCTATTCAGTTTTTCCATTTTCCAGTTCACATTTCATACTATATGTGTTTAATATTGGTTAAATAAAAAGCCAAATATTATTCTGAAACTACTTTAGGACACAGATAAATTACTTCCAAATGCACAAGTCGTTTCAGCCAAGATTATAACCCATAATCTTTAACAACCTGCAAACGTTTAAAGTGTCCATAGTCAAAGTATATTTTCAAATAACTTTTATGCATCATAACAGTCTACTTAAGTCAAATATTACATAACTATCATAGGTTACAAAGCAATTTTTACTATCAAATATTAAAGTAATAAGAAATGATTAGACCCACATTTTTCTTAGGACTGACTGTTGAAAATTTCTCCAGATACAGTTTGATTTTTCTCTGATTTTTCTCCCTTTTTTGTCTGATTTTTCTCTCTTTTTTGTTGTGTAGTTTCATGGAGGTGTATACGTATTTTATCTTTTTTTCTGTTCTTTTCTTTATAGACACTAGTGAAGTTGAACTACAGCATTCCTTAAAGATAAAATAACTAGGATGATAAAAGGCAGAATAGTTTCCTACTACAACTGTGCTTTTAATGTCTAGTTAAAGTAATGTCGGCCCATTAGTGAGGCTAGAGTACATCTTCACCACCTCATAAAAGCAAATCTCTTTACCTCAGAGCTCCATTTAGTAAGGTACATCTGGGAAAAAAAAAAAAGAAAATCTTATTCTGCTCTAGCAAAAGACTGTCATCTTAAGAGCACAGAATTGAGCTACATATTACCGTGTATTTTAGATTTCCTTTTTCCGTCTCTAAACTTGTCTATTTACCTATAGAACTCATTTTCAGATAGAAAATAGTATAGAATACTATAATCTTTATATACATCCAGTTCAAACATATTATAAACCAAATTATATTTATGTCTATATTTTGTATTTATTGTTATTTTTATGCAACTGTGTACAAATACATAAGCCAATGAAGATGAGGAGCATATTTTAGATTTACCGGTAGAATTTAGCCATGGTGATGCTGTGCACAGTCGTATTGAGTTACAGGCACATGCCATCCACAGTAACTCACAATCAGGGCTTTGACATTTGATCTTTGAATAATGCAAGAGGAGGAGAGGAGTCACAAAAGCCAACATGCTGAATGCGAAGATAACCAGAAGGAAATGCAACTGAGAGGATTTCTGGTTTACCTTTGTACGTCTGAAGGACTTAGATGTCTAACTCTGCACTGGAGATAGATACTTACTTTAATTTGAGTTTTACAGCCCATATCTTCTCCTAAAATTAGAATCATAACTCTTGCAGGGACACTTGATTCCTACTGCTGTACCACTGCTACACCACTTCATAATTCTTTCCTGTAGTATAACCTGTCATATATTATTCCTTGGAAAAAAAAAATCTGCTTTGAAAGTGATCAGATGTCAAGTAAGAACTACTTGAAGAAGAAAAATTTGGGAAGTACAACAGTCACAGTAAATTTTCCTTACAGGTATCATAAATTGTGCATGCTGCTATTGTATGTTGTAGTTTCCAACTGGGTGGTATCTTATACCGCCTTTCTGTGTGGACCTAGATCTTTCTTACTTCTGTTTTCAGAGTAACTGGTTGCATGCCACTAAGATGAAGATAGGAGCTCTGCACAACAAGAATAGATCTGGGAGATTAAATACATAATTTTAAGTCATTTTTCACATGTTTTTGAGATCAGAATTTCAGAACAGCAACTATTTTATGATCTAAATAATATTTTTTGAATGCTATCAGGTTTCTAAATATACAATGTAAATAGATACACTACATATAAATAGGTACATCATTGCATCTTTTTCTGTAGTTTATAACTTTTTAAACGTCATTTTATTCTTTCATTAATTTAGTTTCACTCCCAGTGAAGCATCCATAATTTAATTTATTTCCCATATGGCTTTAAGACCCATGTTCATATCTGAGTATATGTTGGTTTCATCAGTCCACATATACTCTCTATCAAAAGCTGCAAAGTAAAGAGAGGTCACAGTTACGCTACATGACATTGATGAGTTTGGTTCAGCATCCAAGCAAGCAACATGTTGCAAGACGCTACCATATTGTTCTACAGAAGGGACATGTCACTAACTGACAATCTAAAACTCCCTGAATATTTAAGCAGTAGCCATCATGATAAAAAAAAAATCCAAATAAATAAACAAAAAAACTTAATAGCTATTATTTGTTAATAAACTCAAGAACAGAAGGCCTGTATTTTGGCAATGTCTTGAATTTAGCAATTAAATTTATGCAACATTATCCTCATAATAATAAAAGGTGCTTAGAATTCAGTCCCATGAACATTTCTATTAACTCATAAAAAGAAACCCAATTGTTTGCTAATGTCTTCCTGAGCATGGGAGATCAGAATCAAGCCCATTGCCATTAGATCTGACAGTGTGCTATGCTTATTTAGCAAGCTATACCAATAGCATATTTAAACTATTTTCACATCAGCATTTTATTTTCTTTCTTCATTTTGTACCTTTCTGGGATTTTTTCCCCCTTTAATGGCTCTGTCTAGGAGCCCTGGTTCCTCTCATCTCCCCAGACCTTACACAGAGCCATAAGCACAGAGATCACCAGTGCACTGGTTGAATACAATCATTCTGGGGCCTTCATTTTTTTCTGCATGCTGTTAACAAGAACAAAATAAATTTTGAGAAAAAGAATAAAAAGTGCCGTCAAAACACTGTACTCATATTCTTTTAGACATACAACGTTTCTGCTTAAAACCACAGCCACCATAGCAGTAAGTTTTAAGCACTTAAGAATTTGGAATTATGGGAATGTATTTCTAGCAAAATAAAGAAACCCATAGTACAAAAATGAAATTGATGGCTTTTTTTAAAGTATTTTTAAATGGTTTCTGTGAGGAGGGCACTTATTTTCATTTACAAATAGCAAGCACTTTGAGTTCTAATTACTCATCATTATTATAAAGGCTCTCTAAAATAAGATGTAATAGTTTAGACCAGCAGTTTAAAGAGCTGCTTGATAAGTTGAAATGAAAAGTGAGAGTATGAAAAATACATTTCATTACTGCCTGCTGCCTCAGTATCTTGGGGCACTATGTTTCCAGGGGAAAATATTGCAAATAAAGTAGCCCGCAGAGCAGTTTTATGGCAGATATTTTCCCTGGGTGAATATAGCAATTTGACAACAGTTTCTTCCACATATATGCATGTTGAATTGCACCACATTTGAATGTCACTTAGAGAAGGAAATGAAGAATTGCAAGACAGGGCTGAGTCTCAGTGGATGTTAGAGAACAGGAGTGCTGGCAAGGAAGCTGTTATTTATTTGCAATAAATGGGGAGCATGGTATGGCAGATTGGATTCCTGCTTTTGGGGAAGACCGGTAAAATATTACAGACATGATGCTGTCACAACTGCAACTCCAGCTCGTTTAAGCAATAGCAAGATTGGGTATTCAGTGGTACAAGCTGTATAAAAGACTTTTGATTCCCTCGACTCTCCAGCATTATGCAGAACATTGTGGGGAAGACACCAACAAGGAAATTGCTGTTTCTGCATTGGTTAGGGACTGCAGCTGATTCCTTTACTCTAGAGTTACTTATAGATTGTTAGGACTCTATTTCCACAGAGTTTTCCCAAGAAACAGCACTGCAGCCTTTAAAATCTATTCAATGGTTAGTGGCAGACATGATCTTTCCCTCTCTTGAGTTACAGCAAGGAGAAACAGTCCTCCCCTCCCAGCCTTTCGAGTAGTGGAGACTCCAGTTATCCCATTGGTGGGGGAAAACCCACCGGAGGTCTTTTTAATGTCGCTTCCCACCATAATGCTTCCATTCCACCAACTCCAGTGCTCTCGTATCCAACCCTCTGCCTAGTAATTCCAGGCCTTTTTGAGCTGTGGAAAGAGAACAGAAGGAAATCAGCTTAACTTTCATTTTAGACCTTATAAACTCAATAGAGAGTTCCAATAGTCTATACTGGAAATAGACTATTTAACCTGAACATTGGCAAACCAAGTGCTTCTAAGAAGGAGGGCTGAAACAACAGTTTGCTCTCTAGGTGTGTTTTGTACAGTTCGTTTTGTACTTAAAGACAACACGAGCTGAATGCTGCTTAGTTAGTGATCCCTACATGAAATTCCTGTTATCTGCAGCTAGTAAAACAAACAATCAAACAAAATGCTTATATAATGCTTACATAATTAAGGTCTATTTCTCTTTCTCCTCTCTCCAGAAGATCGACAGATCAGGGGCTAAACACAAATGAAAATACTAGAAGGAAAAGAATTGACCAAAACTGTGTTTCTGTCAAAACAGTAAAAGTAGAATAAAAAATTACTTCTGGTGATGGAAGAAGTCATTTTGGGCTGATGACTTGGAAAGGAAACTGAGAAGGGAGCCTGGAAGTATGACCAAGGTGCCAAGAATTATGGAACTGTGACAGTAGAATGCAGTAAAAACATTAAACAGAATAAATACAAGTATATCGCTATTAATTTCCACAAACTGTTAGAAAACAAGTACACCGCAGTGGGAGTAATGCCTTTTTCCAGGCCTAACTGATTTGAAAAAGCTAAAATTTGGCAACAGATTTAAGCACAGGAGGCAGAAAGCAATAGATCTTAAAATACTTTACTGCATAATTTTCTGCACCATAGTTTTGTATCTGAACTATGAAAATTATGTGGATATTTTATCATCTTTGATATAGGGATAAGAAACATTGTTATTAACAGTTATGCTCATATTTTTTGCATTGTGTATCATCTAAACGTCATAATTAGAATAACTTTTATCTTTTACAATGAAGAATTATACTTTGCTCAGGAAATTGGCATTTCTTGTAGTTTGTGTTATTCCTGGGCGATTTCCTATTCTTCAGGGATAAGTTAAGCCTCTCAACACAACTAATAGTATCACTAGAGACGCTACTTGACATCCTCTTTGGATTTTTATTAAAAATGTAATCTCAGAAATTATTAAAGTGATTGATATAAAATAAAACAATAACTTTCTATCTTGCCTTTGCATTTTGCTATTTGTGGTAAACACTTATCACTTATTTTTAAAAGTGATCCTTCTTAAGGGGGTTTGTACATACATTTATGCCTGTAAAAGCAGAGGTACAACAAACACCATCAATGTTGCATCATTTTTAATGTACCCAGAACTAGAAGCTCAAGAGTCTATTTTTCATGTAATCTAATTTCAGACCTCATTTTAAGGATTTTAACAGCATTGGAATATATTTTAAAATGAAGTGTGACATGGACTGATGTTTGTTTCTCACACTTCGTATATTTGTCAGGTTTAATTACTGGCAGAAGACTTTTATTTATTTATTAAATATACCTGCTCACAACCTGAGATGAAACTTTTGGAATTTTGTTTGAAAATTATTCACCTTCGCTACCCACCTCACTTAACACACAGGTTTATCTAGGAGGGTTACACTTCTGGGGTGTAGGTAACTACAAAAGACTGAAAGTTGTTATTCAGTGGAAATTGATGCTACATTTCTTTAGTTGGTGTTTACTTACTGCCTCCGCATGTCTCTGGTTGTCATACATTTTTATAAGCACAATCATAATTGTAAATAAATTACAAGAGAAAAATATATTAAGAAATGAGAACAGGCTCTGAGAAAGCATTGGGTAAAGTCTATATGAGACTAGAGACAGGACCACCTGGGGAAAAGGGGGATTAAGCAGTAAATATTTTCTTGTAGTTGTCATGTTTATGCACTGGTTTTATTGCTGCTAATCAAAGAGCTCTGGGTGCTTGTGTGTTTGAGACAAGAATCTTGCTACTGTGACAAATATAGCTTTGCCTGCATGTGCTGAATATATTCCAAGCAGATGTCCTATTGCACAGTTAGAATAACTGACTAACCAAATGGGATTCTAACAATTCCCCATCAGTTGAACTTAAACAAGAGAAGTTCTAATTTTTTTTTTTTTTTTTAGGTCCAACAGAACATCTGAAAAACCTTCTCAACACCATTGAGAAATTCCATACAGTGTCATGATTTCAGGAAATTACCCTATAATAATTTTTTTAATGTTTTAGCTGCAATAATTTTTAATAGCGAAATTTTTAGTGGTGAAAAATCTCTGTGGATCATGACAGTTGTGAATGCAGATTTTTGAGCCTAGCTGAAAAGAATTTCATTTTAGTCAGTATCATGTCTGCTTCTGTTTGGTTAACTGTTTCTTTTTTTTTGAGATTTATTTCTTTTTACTAAATTGGCATGGCTCTCTGAAATGAGATGAGGCTTAAATAATAGGCTCTTAAAGAAATTATACATCTCCTATAACAGCAAGAAATATTTGTGTGTCGGGGCATACTTTCTTGTCCACCTTACAGATAGAACCACACTCTCCCAAATTTTGTCATTTCTTAAATAAAATATTAATTTTTTAGTAAAGGTAACTCTCCATAAATAATTAAATAGAGCTTTTTATGGAGTGGAATATCAAGATAAAAAGTTTCTCTATTATCTAGAAATATGTGTTTATACTAACAATTTCACTTCCGTCCAATTTTATCAAAGGACCTCAGCCTCCTGATTTTGGAGGAGCAAACCTCTCCTTCAGTCTCAAAATTTTCACCAAGATCTGCTCCAGAAGACAGTATAGACAAGCACATCAGGAAACTGTTCAGATCCTTCTACCTAAGACAGCATTCCAGCACTATGTTCAACACACCTGCATGTTCACACATCCTTGACATCTCTCTTTCCTAAAACCCTGCATGCAGATGAAGATCCCGTTCTTGCACATTTAGGCTATAGAGCATATTACAGGAAGGAAGGAAGGAAGGAAGGAAGGAAGGAAGGAAGGA